>OX381721.1:28554426-29064356 GCA_947462335.1 Harmothoe impar
TAAAGTCCTAGGGTAGCAATCAAACAATGGACCAATGCTTTGATAGTAATAATGATGATGTATGAAGGATGGCATGCATGAGTAGCACTGCTCATGACCCTGAGAAAAATAAGTATTAGTATAATGCTCTTGAGTAGCTTCATCATGTAAAGAAATGGAAAGCAGTGGACTTGACATACGCAGGTAGTTTCATTCATATTATATTATAATTTTAACTATTTTGAGAATTTCTTTTGATCTTTAAAAGAAGATGGCTTCTCCTCACACTTCAGAATCCAGTAGTGTAGAGGACCATGTAAAGGGTAACTCCCAATGTATCACTGTCAATGCATTTATGGACATGGGGTATAATAAGCTGTTAATTGATTTGAGCATGAATAAGATATGTAAATCAATTACTAACCTTCACATAATTCACCAGTGAAACCATCCTTACAAGCACATTTGTATACCCCATTACTCTCCTTACATTCTCCACCATGTTGGCAAAGATCTTCTCCACTGCCACTTTTGCTGCCAGTGCCACTTTCCCCTTCAATGTGCGGGCCGCGGCAGGTGTGAGCGCCATCTTTTGGAAAAGAAGCAAATGAATGGTCAGCTTGGATATGGCTACCCAGCATTAAAAGTAAAGGGATAATTTTGCCACTGCTACTGTCACTGGTGAGGCAGTCAACTACCTCGACTTTGTGATTAAGGAAAAAAAGAGCTCAAATTGGCAATCCCACACTACACCCAACTAGACTCATGCAGTTTTCTACACTGAAATCAAGGTTGGGATGAAAAAAAACACATAGATCAGCAAGAACAACTTAGCAATCTTTTCCATTATTTGCATGAGCTACCCGTGCAGAAATCAATGTTTTCTATTGAACTACAAATGACATCAATGTTCTAGGGTAGCAATCAAAAGATGGACCAATGCTTTGATAGTACTATTGATGTTGTATGAAGAATGGCATGCTTGAGCAGCACAGCTGATGACACCGAGCAAAGTAAGTATTAGTATAATGCTCTGGGGTAGCTTCATCATGTAAAGACATGGAAAGTGGTTGACTTGACATACACAGGTGGTCTCATCCATAATACATTATAATTTTAAGTAATGTTACATTTTCTCTTGATCTATGACAGAAGATGGCTTCTCCTCACACTTCAGAATCCAGTATTGTAGAGGACGCTGTAAAGGGTAACTCTTACTGTTTCACTGCCAATGCACATATGGACATGGGGTTTAATATGCTGTTGATTGACTTGAGCATGAATATGATATGTAAATCAATAACTAACCTTGACAGAATTCACCAGTGAAACCATCCTTACAGACACATTTGTATATTTCATTGCTGTTACTGTCCTGACATTTTCCACCATGTTGGCAAAGATCATCTCCACTGCCACTTTTGCTGCCAGTGCCACTTTCCCCTTCAATGTGCAGGCCACGGCAGTCTACTGCAGCAACTATTGGAAAAGAAGCAAATAAGTGCTCACCTTGTATATGGTTATCTAGCATTTAAAGTAAAGGGATAAATTTGCCACTGCTACTGTCACTGGTGTGGCAGTCAACTACCTCGACTTTGTGATCAAGTAAAAAAAAATTGCTCAAATTGGCAATCCCACACTACACCCATCAAGACTTATGCAGTTTTCCATTATTTAAATGAGCTACCCGTGAATAATTCAATATTTTCTATTTAAATACAAGTGACTTAACATTAAAGTCCTAAGGTAGCAATCAAACAATGGACCAATGCTTTGATAGTAATAATGATGATGTATGAAGGATGGCATGCATGAGTAGCACTGCTCATGACCCTGAGAAAAATAAGTATTAGTATAATGCTCTTGAGTAGCTTCATCATGTAAAGAAATGGAAAGCAGTGGACTTGACATACGCAGGTAGTTTCATTCATATTATATTATAATTTTAACTATTTTGAGAATTTCTTTTGATCTTTAAAAGAAGATGGCTTCTCCTCACACTTCAGAATCCAGTAGTGTAGAGGACCATGTAAAGGGTAACTCCCAATGTATCACTGTCAATGCATTTATGGACATGGGGTATAATAAGCTGTTAATTGATTTGAGCATGAATAAGATATGTAAATCAATTACTAACCTTCACATAATTCACCAGTGAAACCATCCTTACAAGCACATTTGTATACCCCATTACTCTCCTTACATTCTCCACCATGTTGGCAAAGATCTTCTCCACTGCCACTTTTGCTGCCAGTGCCACTTTCCCCTTCAATGTGCGGGCCGCGGCAGGTGTGAGCGCCATCTTTTGGAAAAGAAGCAAATAAATGGTCAGCTTGGATATGGCTACCCAGCATTAAAAGTAAAGGGATAATTTTGCCACTGCTACTGTCACTGGTGAGGCAGTCAACTACCTCGACTTTGTGATTAAGGAAAAAAAAGAGCTCAAATTGGCAATCCCACACTACACCCATCTAGACTCATGCAGTTTTCTACACTGAAATCAAGGTTGGGATGAAAAAAAACATAGATCAGCAAGAACAACTTAGCAATCTTTTCCATTATTTGCATGAGCTACCAATGCAGAAATCAATGTTTTCTATTGAACTACAAATGACATCAACCCAGCAAACTGGGCTCATGTATTGTCTGCTTGGGTCATCCATGCGTTGGGTCATAACGCAGTGGGTTGCCCTGGGTCATCCTCTGTCATATTGACCCAGCATGACACATTCTGACCCATCTGATGATAGTGATCATGATACATTGGGTCAGTATGAGTCACCCCCAGTCGGACCTAACCCAGTATGGCGCATTCTGACCAATTCCATTTTAGTGGTCATGATGCACTGGGCTAGTCTGGGTCACTCCCTGTCAGTTTTGATACAGCATGGACATACCATGGTCAATGGCATGGTACATTCCGACGCATGGCACAATAGTGGTTGCACTGTGTATAAATCCACCATTTCTCCATAATGAATAAATTATTGAATCACCTTCCTTATACATGTCCTAATTTGGGGCTCTGGATGGGGGGTTCCCATGTCCCCTGTAGATTATAGGAAATGCCTATGTCCCATGTCACTAAGCAAAAACCTGTGTCACTTATGTCACTAACCTAATTCAATTATTGGGTATTCTATATAGATAGAGACACCTAAACCCACTTAAATTTTAGTTATCCTACTTTTTGATGAAGAAAAAATGAGCAAATTATACATGAATAGAAATGGTATTGCACATTGTAACAATCCCAGATTTCAATTAGAATTATTTCCTTGTCGCTAAGCTTCATGTCATGTCACTAAGCTTCATGTCACATGTCGATTTTAAGGTTTGACCATGTCATAATTATGTCACTTAGGTTGCCATGTCACATGTCGATTTTAAGTAACAGCCATGTCAAATGTCGATTTTAAGAAATGCCCATGTCGCCATGTCGAATTTGGTGGTCCACACCCATTAATTTAGACTAATCCTTCCCCCCATCCCCCCCCCCCCACACACACACACCCTCCCACCCCACACACCCAGGCTTCCCGCCATCCAGGTCACGTGGGGACGCCATCCAAGCGTGGGGGACGCCATCTTTGCATCCCAGCAAAGTAGGACAATGGGGGAAGCTGGGAGTTGGTCAAAAACGACCAGAAGACTGAGGAAGGCCCAGAGGCCGGGGAGAAGACTGATGAGGTGCTGGAGGATGCTACAACAGGAGGAGGATGCTCAGAGGTTGGGGAGAACACTGAGGAAGGGCTGGACAATGCTACAACGGGAGGAGGATGCTCAGAGGTCGGGGAGAAGACTGAGGAAGGGCTGGACAATGCTACAACGGGAGGAGGATGCCCAGAGGCCGGGGAGGAGACTGAGGAGGTGCTGGAGGATGCTACAACGGGAGGAGGACGTTCAGAGGCCGGGGAGAAGACTGAGGAAGTGCTGGAGGATGCTACCACGGGGGGAGGAAGCCCAGAGGCCGGGAAAAGACTGAGGAAGGGCTGGACAATGCTACAACGGGAGGAGGATGCTCGGAGGTCGGGGAGAAGACTGAGGAAGGGCTGGACAATGCTACAACGGGAGGAGGACGCTCAAAGGTCGGGGAGAAGACTGAGGTGGCTCCAGATGGGTCAAAAGCGACCTGGCGACCTGGGCTGTTTTCCAGGCAACCTGGCGACCTGGTACAATAATAAAAGGGACCTGACGACTTTTGGAAAAAACTGCCTATAGCATAAATGGCCTAAAAAGCGACTTTGTAGCCTGGGGCCCTTCATTTCGGCGACTTTCCGACCTGAGGGGGGTACCCCTCTGCATCCCCACTGAGAAAAGGCTGGACAGTGCTATAACAGGAGGACGGCCAGAGGCCGGGAGAAGACTGAGGAAGGGCTGGACAATGCTACAACAGGAGGAGGACGCCTAGAGATCTGAGAGTGTTTTAAATAAAAGAAAATGATGAAACAAATGTATTGCTCCACACCCCCACCCCGATTTCCACATTACCGATGACCCCCCTTCCCCTCCCTCTAAGAAAAATATGAACAAAATGGTCTGATAATGATAACATTATAGTCATAATGGTTGGGTTAACCCTGGTTAGTTTGGGTCATGACGCGATGTGTCAACCCTGGTCAGGCTGGGTCACGACCCGATGTGTCAACCCTGGTCAGGCTTGGTCATGACGTGATGTGTCAACTCTGGTCAGGCTGGGTCTTGACCCAGCATGACCAGATTTCAACTAGCGCATTGGGACAGGGGGTGTCCCAGCCCTCACACAACATGACCACAGTTTGCTGGGAATGTTCTAGGGTAGCAATCAAACGATGGACCAATGCTTTGATAGTACTATTGATGTTGTATGAAGAATGGCATGCTTGAGCAGCACTGCTGATGACACCGAGCAAAGTAAGTATTAGTATAATGCTCTGGGGTAGCTTCATCATGTAAAGACATGGAAAGTGGTTGACTTGACATACACAGGTGGTCTCATCCATAATACATTATAATTTTAAGTAATGTTACATTTTCTCTTGATCTATGACAGAAGATGGCTTCTCCTCACACTTCAGAATCCAGTATTGTAGAGGACGCTGTAAAGGGTAACTCTTACTGTTTCACTGCCAATGCACATATGGACATGGGGTTTAATATGCTGTTGATTGACTTGAGCATGAATATGATATGTAAATCAATTACTAACCTTGACAGAATTCACCAGTGAAACCATCCTTACAGACACATTTGTATATTTCATTGCTGTTACTGTCCTGACATTTTCCACCATGTTGGCAAAGATCATCTCCACTGCCACTTTTGCTGCCAGTGCCACTTTCCCCTTCAATGTGCAGGCCACGGCAGTCTACTGCAGCAACTATTGGAAAAGAAGCAAATAAGTGCTCACCTTGTATATGGTTATCTAGCATTTAAAGTAAAGGGATAAATTTGCCACTGCTACTGTCACTGGTGTGGCAGTCAACTACCTCGACTTTGTGATCAAGTAAAAAAAAATTGCTCAAATTGGCAATCCCACACTACACCCATCAAGACTTATGCAGTTTTCCATTATTTAAATGAGCTACCCGTGAATAATTCAATATTTTCTATTTAAATACAAGTGACTTAACATTAAAGTCCTAGGGTAGCAATCAAACAATGGACCAATGCTTTGATAGTAATAATGATGATGTATGAAGGATGGCATGCATGAGTAGCACTGCTCATGACCCTGAGAAAAATAAGTATTAGTATAATGCTCTTGAGTAGCTTCATCATGTAAAGAAATGGAAAGCAGTGGACTTGACATACGCAGGTAGTTTCATTCATATTATATTATAATTTTAACTATTTTGAGAATTTCTTTTGATCTTTAAAAGAAGATGGCTTCTCCTCACACTTCAGAATCCAGTAGTGTAGAGGACCATGTAAAGGGTAACTCCCAATGTATCACTGTCAATGCATTTATGGACATGGGGTATAATAAGCTGTTAATTGATTTGAGCATGAATAAGATATGTAAATCAATTACTAACCTTCACATAATTCACCAGTGAAACCATCCTTACAAGCACATTTGTATACGCCATTACTCTCCTTACATTCTCCACCATGTTGGCAAAGATCTTCTCCACTGCCACTTTTGCTGCCAGTGCCACTTTCCCCTTCAATGTGCGGGCCGCGGCAGGTTTGAGCGCCATCTTTTGGAAATGAAGCAAATAAATGGTCAGCTTGGATATGGCTACCCAGCATTAAAAGTAAAGGGATAATTTTGCCACTGCTACTGTCACTGGTGAGGCAGTCAACTACCTCGACTTTGTGATTAAGGAAAAAAAGAGCTCAAATTGGCAATCCCACACTACACCCATCTAGACTCATGCAGTTTTCTACACTGAAATCAAGGTTGGGATGAAAAAAAACATAGATCAGCAAGAACAACTTAGCAATCTTTTCCATTATTTGCATGAGCTACCAATGCAGAAATCAATGTTTTCTATTGAACTACAAATGACATCAATGTTCTAGGGTAGCAATCAAAAGATGGACCAATGCTTTGATAGTACTATTGATGTTGTATGAAGAATGGCATGCTTGAGCAGCACAGCTGATGACACCGAGCAAAGTAAGTATTAGTATAATGCTCTGGGGTAGCTTCATCATGTAAAGACATGGAAAGTGGTTGACTTGACATACACAGGTGGTCTCATCCATAATACATTATAATTTTAAGTAATGTTACATTTTCTCTTGATCTATGACAGAAGATGGCTTCTCCTCACACTTCAGAATCCAGTATTGTAGAGGACGCTGTAAAGGGTAACTCTTACTGTTTCACTGCCAATGCACATATGGACATGGGGTTTAATATGCTGTTGATTGACTTGAGCATGAATATGATATGTAAATCAATAACTAACCTTGACAGAATTCACCAGTGAAACCATCCTTACAGACACATTTGTATATTTCATTGCTGTTACTGTCCTGACATTTTCCACCATGTTGGCAAAGATCATCTCCACTGCCACTTTTGCTGCCAGTGCCACTTTCCCCTTCAATGTGCAGGCCACGGCAGTCTACTGCAGCAACTATTGGAAAAGAAGCAAATAAGTGCTCACCTTGTATATGGTTATCTAGCATTTAAAGTAAAGGGATAAATTTGCCACTGCTACTGTCACTGGTGTGGCAGTCAACTACCTCGACTTTGTGATCAAGTAAAAAAAAATTGCTCAAATTGGCAATCCCACACTACACCCATCAAGACTTATGCAGTTTTCCATTATTTAAATGAGCTACCCGTGAATAATTCAATATTTTCTATTTAAATACAAGTGACTTAACATTAAAGTCCTAAGGTAGCAATCAAACAATGGACCAATGCTTTGATAGTAATAATGATGATGTATGAAGGATGGCATGCATGAGTAGCACTGCTCATGACCCTGAGAAAAATAAGTATTAGTATAATGCTCTTGAGTAGCTTCATCATGTAAAGAAATGGAAAGCAGTGGACTTGACATACGCAGGTAGTTTCATTCATATTATATTATAATTTTAACTATTTTGAGAATTTCTTTTGATCTTTAAAAGAAGATGGCTTCTCCTCACACTTCAGAATCCAGTAGTGTAGAGGACCATGTAAAGGGTAACTCCCAATGTATCACTGTCAATGCATTTATGGACATGGGGTATAATAAGCTGTTAATTGATTTGAGCATGAATAAGATATGTAAATCAATTACTAACCTTCACATAATTCACCAGTGAAACCATCCTTACAAGCACATTTGTATACCCCATTACTCTCCTTACATTCTCCACCATGTTGGCAAAGATCTTCTCCACTGCCACTTTTGCTGCCAGTGCCACTTTCCCCTTCAATGTGCGGGCCGCGGCAGGTGTGAGCGCCATCTTTTGGAAAAGAAGCAAATAAATGGTCAGCTTGGATATGGCTACCCAGCATTAAAAGTAAAGGGATAATTTTGCCACTGCTACTGTCACTGGTGAGGCAGTCAACTACCTCGACTTTGTGATTAAGGAAAAAAAGAGCTCAAATTGGCAATCCCACACTACACCCATCTAGACTCATGCAGTTTTCTACACTGAAATCAAGGTTGGGATGAAAAAAAACATAGATCAGCAAGAACAACTTAGCAATCTTTTCCATTATTTGCATGAGCTACCAATGCAGAAATCAATGTTTTCTATTGAACTACAAATGACATCAACCCAGCAAACTGGGCTCATGTATTGTCTGCTTGGGTCATCCATGCGTTGGGTCATAACGCAGTGGGTTGCCCTGGGTCATCCTCTGTCATATTGACCCAGCATGACACATTCTGACCCATCTGATGATAGTGATCATGATACATTGGGTCAGTATGAGTCACCCCCAGTCGGACCTAACCCAGTATGGCGCATTCTGACCAATTCCATTTTAGTGGTCATGATGCACTGGGCTAGTCTGGGTCACTCCCTGTCAGTTTTGATACAGCATGGATATACCATGGTCAATGGCATGGTACATTCCGACGCATGGCACAATAGTGGTTGCACTGTGTATAAATCCACCATTTCTCCATAATGAATAAATTATTGAATCACCTTCCTTATACATGTCCTAATTTGGGGCTCTGGATGGGGGGTTCCCATGTCCCCTGTAGATTATAGGAAATGCCTATGTCCCATGTCACTAAGCAAAAACCTGTGTCACTTATGTCACTAACCTAATTCAATTATTGGGTATTCTATATAGATAGAGACACCTAAACCCACTTAAATTTTAGTTATCCTACTTTTTGATGAAGAAAAAATGAGCAAATTATACATGAATAGAAATGGTATTGCACATTGTAACAATCCCAGATTTCAATTAGAATTATTTCCTTGTCGCTAAGCTTCATGTCATGTCACTAAGCTTCATGTCACATGTCGATTTTAAGGTTTGACCATGTCATAATTATGTCACTTAGGTTGCCATGTCACATGTCGATTTTAAGTAACAGCCATGTCAAATGTCGATTTTAAGAAATGCCCATGTCGCCATGTCGAATTTGGTGGTCCACACCCATTAATTTAGACTAATCCTTCCCCCCATCCCCCCCCCCCCACACACACACACCCTCCCACCCCACACACCCAGGCTTCCCGCCATCCAGGTCACGTGGGGACGCCATCCAAGCGTGGGGGACGCCATCTTTGCATCCCAGCAAAGTAGGACAATGGGGGAAGCTGGGAGTTGGTCAAAAACGACCAGAAGACTGAGGAAGGCCCAGAGGCCGGGGAGAAGACTGATGAGGTGCTGGAGGATGCTACAACAGGAGGAGGATGCTCAGAGGTTGGGGAGAACACTGAGGAAGGGCTGGACAATGCTACAACGGGAGGAGGATGCTCAGAGGTCGGGGAGAAGACTGAGGAAGGGCTGGACAATGCTACAACGGGAGGAGGATGCCCAGAGGCCGGGGAGGAGACTGAGGAGGTGCTGGAGGATGCTACAACGGGAGGAGGACGTTCAGAGGCCGGGGAGAAGACTGAGGAAGTGCTGGAGGATGCTACCACGGGGGGAGGAAGCCCAGAGGCCGGGAAAAGACTGAGGAAGGGCTGGACAATGCTACAACGGGAGGAGGATGCTCGGAGGTCGGGGAGAAGACTGAGGAAGGGCTGGACAATGCTACAACGGGAGGAGGACGCTCAAAGGTCGGGGAGAAGACTGAGGTGGCTCCAGATGGGTCAAAAGCGACCTGGCGACCTGGGCTGTTTTCCAGGCAACCTGGCGACCTGGTACAATAATAAAAGGGACCTGACGACTTTTGGAAAAAACTGCCTATAGCATAAATGGCCTAAAAAGCGACTTTGTAGCCTGGGGCCCTTCATTTCGGCGACTTTCCGACCTGAGGGGGGTACCCCTCTGCATCCCCACTGAGAAAAGGCTGGACAGTGCTATAACAGGAGGACGGCCAGAGGCCGGGAGAAGACTGAGGAAGGGCTGGACAATGCTACAACAGGAGGAGGACGCCTAGAGATCTGAGAGTGTTTTAAATAAAAGAAAATGATGAAACAAATGTATTGCTCCACACCCCCACCCCGATTTCCACATTACCGATGACCCCCCTTCCCCTCCCTCTAAGAAAAATATGAACAAAATGGTCTGATAATGATAACATTATAGTCATAATGGTTGGGTTAACCCTGGTTAGTTTGGGTCATGACGCGATGTGTCAACCCTGGTCAGGCTGGGTCACGACCCGATGTGTCAACCCTGGTCAGGCTTGGTCATGACGTGATGTGTCAACTCTGGTCAGGCTGGGTCTTGACCCAGCATGACCAGATTTCAACTAGCGCATTGGGACAGGGGGTGTCCCAGCCCTCACACAACATGACCACAGTTTGCTGGGAATGTTCTAGGGTAGCAATCAAACGATGGACCAATGCTTTGATAGTACTATTGATGTTGTATGAAGAATGGCATGCTTGAGCAGCACTGCTGATGACACCGAGCAAAGTAAGTATTAGTATAATGCTCTGGGGTAGCTTCATCATGTAAAGACATGGAAAGTGGTTGACTTGACATACACAGGTGGTCTCATCCATAATACATTATAATTTTAAGTAATGTTACATTTTCTCTTGATCTATGACAGAAGATGGCTTCTCCTCACACTTCAGAATCCAGTATTGTAGAGGACGCTGTAAAGGGTAACTCTTACTGTTTCACTGCCAATGCACATATGGACATGGGGTTTAATATGCTGTTGATTGACTTGAGCATGAATATGATATGTAAATCAATTACTAACCTTGACAGAATTCACCAGTGAAACCATCCTTACAGACACATTTGTATATTTCATTGCTGTTACTGTCCTGACATTTTCCACCATGTTGGCAAAGATCATCTCCACTGCCACTTTTGCTGCCAGTGCCACTTTCCCCTTCAATGTGCAGGCCACGGCAGTCTACTGCAGCAACTATTGGAAAAGAAGCAAATAAGTGCTCACCTTGTATATGGTTATCTAGCATTTAAAGTAAAGGGATAAATTTGCCACTGCTACTGTCACTGGTGTGGCAGTCAACTACCTCGACTTTGTGATCAAGTAAAAAAAAATTGCTCAAATTGGCAATCCCACACTACACCCATCAAGACTTATGCAGTTTTCCATTATTTAAATGAGCTACCCGTGAATAATTCAATATTTTCTATTTAAATACAAGTGACTTAACATTAAAGTCCTAGGGTAGCAATCAAACAATGGACCAATGCTTTGATAGTAATAATGATGATGTATGAAGGATGGCATGCATGAGTAGCACTGCTCATGACCCTGAGAAAAATAAGTATTAGTATAATGCTCTTGAGTAGCTTCATCATGTAAAGAAATGGAAAGCAGTGGACTTGACATACGCAGGTAGTTTCATTCATATTATATTATAATTTTAACTATTTTGAGAATTTCTTTTGATCTTTAAAAGAAGATGGCTTCTCCTCACACTTCAGAATCCAGTAGTGTAGAGGACCATGTAAAGGGTAACTCCCAATGTATCACTGTCAATGCATTTATGGACATGGGGTATAATAAGCTGTTAATTGATTTGAGCATGAATAAGATATGTAAATCAATTACTAACCTTCACATAATTCACCAGTGAAACCATCCTTACAAGCACATTTGTATACGCCATTACTCTCCTTACATTCTCCACCATGTTGGCAAAGATCTTCTCCACTGCCACTTTTGCTGCCAGTGCCACTTTCCCCTTCAATGTGCGGGCCGCGGCAGGTTTGAGCGCCATCTTTTGGAAATGAAGCAAATAAATGGTCAGCTTGGATATGGCTACCCAGCATTAAAAGTAAAGGGATAATTTTGCCACTGCTACTGTCACTGGTGAGGCAGTCAACTACCTCGACTTTGTGATTAAGGAAAAAAAGAGCTCAAATTGGCAATCCCACACTACACCCATCTAGACTCATGCAGTTTTCTACACTGAAATCAAGGTTGGGATGAAAAAAAACATAGATCAGCAAGAACAACTTAGCAATCTTTTCCATTATTTGCATGAGCTACCAATGCAGAAATCAATGTTTTCTATTGAACTACAAATGACATCAACCCAGCAAACTGGGCTCATGTATTGTCTGCTTGGGTCATCCATGCGTTGGGTCATAACGCAGTGGGTTGCCCTGGGTCATCCTCTGTCATATTGACCCAGCATGACACATTCTGACCCATCTGATGATAGTGATCATGATACATTGGGTCAGTATGAGTCACCCCCAGTCGGACCTAACCCAGTATGGCGCATTCTGACCAATTCCATTTTAGTGGTCATGATGCACTGGGCTAGTCTGGGTCACTCCCTGTCAGTTTTGATACAGCATGGACATACCATGGTCAATGGCATGGTACATTCCGACGCATGGCACAATAGTGGTTGCACTGTGTATATATCCACCATTTCTCCATAATGAATAAATTATTGAATCACCTTCCTTATACATGTCCTAATTTGGGGCTCTGGATGGGGGGTTCCCATGTCCCCTGTAGATTATAGGAAATGCCTATGTCCCATGTCACTAAGCAAAAACCTGTGTCACTTATGTCACTAACCTAATTCAATTATTGGGTATTCTATATAGATAGAGACACCTAAACCCACTTAAATTTTAGTTATCCTACTTTTTGATGAAGAAAAAATGAGCAAATTATACATGAATAGAAATGGTATTGCACATTGTAACAATCCCAGATTTCAATTAGAATTATTTCCTTGTCGCTAAGCTTCATGTCATGTCACTAAGCTTCATGTCACATGTCGATTTTAAGGTTTGACCATGTCATAATTATGTCACTTAGGTTGCCATGTCACATGTCGATTTTAAGTAACAGCCATGTCAAATGTCGATTTTAAGAAATGCCCATGTCGCCATGTCGAATTTGGTGGTCCACACCCATTAATTTAGACTAATCCTTCCCCCCATCCCCCCCCCCACACACACACACCCTCCCACCCCACACACCCAGGCTTCCCGCCATCCAGGTCACGTGGGGACGCCATCCAAGCGTGGGGGACGCCATCTTTGCATCCCAGCAAAGTAGGACAATGGGGGAAGCTGGGGGTTGGTCAAAAACGACCAGAAGACTGAGGAAGGCCCAGAGGCCGGGGAAAAGACTGATGAGGTGCTGGAGGATGCTACAACAGGAGGAGGATGCTCAGAGGTTGGGGAGAACACTGAGGAAGGGCTGGACAATGCTACAACGGGAGGAGGATGCTCAGAGGTCGGAGAGAAGACTGAGGAAGGGCTGGACAATGCTACAACGGGAGGAGGATGCCCAGAGGCCGGGGAGGAGACTGAGGAGGTGCTGGAGGATGCTACAACGGGAGGAGGACGTTCAGAGGCCGGGGAGAAGACTGAGGAAGTGCTGGAGGATGCTACCACGGGGGGAGGAAGCCCAGAGGCCGGGAAAAGACTGAGGAAGGGCTGGACAATGCTACAACGGGAGGAGGATGCTCAGAGGTCGGGGAGAAGACTGAGGAAGGGCTGGACAATGCTACAACGGGAGGAGGACGCTCAAAGGTCGGGGAGAAGACTGAGGTGGCTCCAGATGGGTCAAAAGCGACCTGGCGACCTGGGCTGTTTTCCAGGCAACCTGGCGACCTGGTACAATAATAAAAGGGACCTGACGACTTTTGGAAAAAACTGCCTATAGCATAAATGGCCTAAAAAGCGACTTTGTAGCCTGGGGCCCTTCATTTCGGCGACTTTCCGACCTGAGGGGGGTACCCCTCTGCATCCCCACTGAGAAAAGGCTGGACAGTGCTATAACAGGAGGACGGCCAGAGGCCGGGAGAAGACTGAGGAAGGGCTGGACAATGCTACAACAGGAGGAGGACGCCTAGAGATCTGAGAGTGTTTTAAATAAAAGAAAATGATGAAACAAATGTATTGCTCCACACCCCCACCCCGATTTCCACATTACCGATGACCCCCCTTCCCCTCCCTCTAAGAAAAATATGAACAAAATGGTCTGATAATGATAACATTATAGTCATAATGGTTGGGTTAACCCTGGTTAGTTTGGGTCATGACGCGATGTGTCAACCCTGGTCAGGCTGGGTCACGACCCGATGTGTCAACCCTGGTCAGGCTGGGTCATGACATGATGTGTCAACTCTGGTCAGGCTGGGTCTTGACCCAGCATGACCAGATTTCAACTAGCGCATTGGGACAGGGGGTGTCCCAGCCCTCACACAACATGACCACAGTTTGCTGGGAATGTTCTAGGGTAGCAATCAAACGATGGACCAATGCTTTGATAGTACTATTGATGTTGTATGAAGAATGGCATGCTTGAGCAGCACTGCTGATGACACCGAGCAAAGTAAGTATTAGTATAATGCTCTGGGGTAGCTTCATCATGTAAAGACATGGAAAGTGGTTGACTTGACATACACAGGTGGTCTCATCCATAATACATTATAATTTTAAGTAATGTTACATTTTCTCTTGATCTATGACAGAAGATGGCTTCTCCTCACACTTCAGAATCCAGTATTGTAGAGGACGCTGTAAAGGGTAACTCTTACTGTTTCACTGCCAATGCACATATGGACATGGGGTTTAATATGCTGTTGATTGACTTGAGCATGAATATGATATGTAAATCAATTACTAACCTTGACAGAATTCACCAGTGAAACCATCCTTACAGACACATTTGTATATTTCATTGCTGTTACTGTCCTGACATTTTCCACCATGTTGGCAAAGATCATCTCCACTGCCACTTTTGCTGCCAGTGCCACTTTCCCCTTCAATGTGCAGGCCACGGCAGTCTACTGCAGCAACTATTGGAAAAGAAGCAAATAAGTGCTCACCTTGTATATGGTTATCTAGCATTTAAAGTAAAGGGATAAATTTGCCACTGCTACTGTCACTGGTGTGGCAGTCAACTACCTCGACTTTGTGATCAAGTAAAAAAAAATTGCTCAAATTGGCAATCCCACACTACACCCATCAAGACTTATGCAGTTTTCCATTATTTAAATGAGCTACCCGTGAATAATTCAATATTTTCTATTTAAATACAAGTGACTTAACATTAAAGTCCTAGGGTAGCAATCAAACAATGGACCAATGCTTTGATAGTAATAATGATGATGTATGAAGGATGGCATGCATGAGTAGCACTGCTCATGACCCTGAGAAAAATAAGTATTAGTATAATGCTCTTGAGTAGCTTCATCATGTAAAGAAATGGAAAGCAGTGGACTTGACATACGCAGGTAGTTTCATTCATATTATATTATAATTTTAACTATTTTGAGAATTTCTTTTGATCTTTAAAAGAAGATGGCTTCTCCTCACACTTCAGAATCCAGTAGTGTAGAGGACCATGTAAAGGGTAACTCCCAATGTATCACTGTCAATGCATTTATGGACATGGGGTATAATAAGCTGTTAATTGATTTGAGCATGAATAAGATATGTAAATCAATTACTAACCTTCACATAATTCACCAGTGAAACCATCCTTACAAGCACATTTGTATACCCCATTACTCTCCTTACATTCTCCACCATGTTGGCAAAGATCTTCTCCACTGCCACTTTTGCTGCCAGTGCCACTTTCCCCTTCAATGTGCGGGCCGCGGCAGGTTTGAGCGCCATCTTTTGGAAATGAAGCAAATAAATGGTCAGCTTGGATATGGCTACCCAGCATTAAAAGTAAAGGGATAATTTTGCCACTGCTACTGTCACTGGTGAGGCAGTCAACTACCTCGACTTTGTGATTAAGGAAAAAAAGAGCTCAAATTGGCAATCCCACACTACACCCATCTAGACTCATGCAGTTTTCTACACTGAAATCAAGGTTGGGATGAAAAAAAACATAGATCAGCAAGAACAACTTAGCAATCTTTTCCATTATTTGCATGAGCTACCCGTGCAGAAATCAATGTTTTCTATTGAACTACAAATGACATCAATGTTCTAGGGTAGCAATCAAAGGATGGACCAATGCTTTGATAGTACTATTGATGTTGTATGAAGAATGGCATGCTTGAGCAGCACTGCTGATGACACCGAGCAAAGTAAGTATTAGTATAATGCTCTGGGGTAGCTTCATCATGTAAAGACATGGAAAGTGGTTGACTTGACATACGCAGGTGGTCTCATCCATAATACATTATAATTTTAAGTAATGTTACATTTTCTCTTGATCTATGACAGAAGATGGCTTCTCCTCACACTTCAGAATCCAGTATTGTAGAGGACGATGTAAAGGGTAACTCTTACTGTTTCACTGCCAATGTACATATGGACATGGGGTTTAATATGCTGTTGATTGACTTGAGCATGAATATGATATGTAAATCAATTACTAACCTTGACAGAATTCACCAGTGAAACCATCCTTACAGACACATTTGTATATTTCATTGCTGTTACTGTCCTGACATTTTCCACCATGTTGGCAAAGATCATCTCCACTGCCACTTTTGCTGCCAGTGCCACTTTCCCCTTCAATGTGCAGGCCACGGCAGTCTACTGCAGCAACTATTGGAAAAGAAGCAAATAAGGGAGAGGCTACAGGATTTTTCAGACCCTCAAAATATCACCCTTTTCTACACAAATCTGAGAAATGAAGTTTTTTATTTACGTTTTTCCTACTAATGTGTGACCCTTATCCTGTTAATTAGTCTAAATGTGTAACTTTTGATAATTGGCAATTACTTTTACAAGAAAATCGGTGTTACATAGCTAAAAACAGCCCAAAATGCATGTCCCTTGACCAATGTTGACCTCATGGAGATGTTTTATCATGTTTTTATATTCATTTTTACATTTTCACTTCACATTTTTTAAAGTATATGGTAAAGGCAATATGAACGTGAACTTCTCCTCTTTTTTAAATTATTTCCTACTCTTCCATGTTTAGTTAAAAATAGATACCCACATACACAATATCATTACAGCAACCTACATTTAGAAGCAGGGTTCTGATAACAAATCAAAAACTACTGTCACAATCAACTGATACCAACGACCTTATTGCAAATTCATGGTCGATTTCAATCTAGATCTATATGTAAATCAACATCTTGTGTCCACAAGGTATTGTGTTCAGAAGATGTTGTGTTCAGTAGATGTTGTGTTTAGAAGATGTTGTGTTCATAATGTTGTGTTAGTAAGATAGTATAAAAAGGAAGCTTAGAAGCAGGATTCTGATTGGAAATCAATCGATATGGTGATTATCAACATTTATCAATAAGGTCATAGCAAAAATATATTCAATTTCATCTTTATTTAGATGGAAATCTACATGTTGTGTTCAGAAGGTGTTGTGTTCAGAAGATGTTGTGTTCAGAAGATGTTGTGTTGGTGAGATAGTAGAAAGAAAAGACATTCACGAGGTGAGCCATGATGAATACTCACTTACAAATGTGATAATCAACAGTTAACAATGAGCTCATGGCAAATAACTGGTTCATTTCATGTATATTTACATGTAAATCTAAATGTTGTGTTCATAAGATGTTGTGTTCTTAAGATTACTTAATGCACCATTACTCAAAGTTAACCCATTAGAAAGTTGGTACACTTTCACTGTCCAAATTGGATATATATCTACTACATGTCCAAATAAATCAAATTTCATATTTCTGATTATTTCATGTATTTTTAATCAATGTTGTGTTCATTAGACAGGATGTTGTGTTCATAAGATTTAGCACTACCAAGGTTCAGCAGCTGTTATTACGGGCTTTTGGAGAAATATAAGCAAATAATCTTTGATGAGAGGAAAGAGACATACACTAACTGTACATGGAGATACTATACATATGAAAGAAGGGAATGCTAGTGTATTAAATTTAAATAAGAAATGTGATTAATAATGGGGATGGACAGACAGGGATAAATACAGATAAAATAAAGACATATAAAGTCCTATAAAATAGGCAAAAGAGTATTGGTTATTTTTTTCTCTGAAATGTATGTAAAGATATATAATGCAGCATTATACTTAACATAGATTGCATTGAAAAAATGTCTTTCCCAGCACATAATGGTTGATTTTATTGTGAATCTCACGAACACAACATGGGGCTTGAAGCTAAAGAAGGGTTATATCTTTATGCTACTGTATCACAATGGTTAAAAGAGTTGCTGTGCCAATTTCTATATATGTAAAAGATCAGATACTTGACAACATCTAGAAGAAAAGTGGTAAAGATGAGACAATATTTTTAATTTCACCAACATGTTGAGGGGGTGGAAAATTCCTGTAGCCCCTCCCATAAGTGCTCACCTTGTATATGGTTATCTAGCATTTAAAGTAAAGGGATAAATTTGCCACTGCTACTGTCACTGGTGTGGCAGTCAACTACCTCGACTTTGTGATCAAGTAAAAAAAAAATAGCTCAAATTGGCAATCCCACACTACACCCATCAAGACTTATGCAGTTTTCCATTATTTAAATGAGCTACCCGTGAATAATTCAATATTTTCTATTTAAATACAAGTGACTTAACATTAAAGTCCTAGGGTAGCAATCAAACAATGGACCAATGCTTTGATAGTAATAATGATGATGTATGAAGGATGGCATGCATGAGTAGCACTGCTCATGACCCTGAGCAAAATAAGTATTAGTATAATGCTCTTGAGTAGCTTCATCATGTAAAGACATGGAAAGCGGTTGACTTGACATACGCAGGTAGTTTCATTCATATTATATTATAATTTTAACTATTTTTAGAATTTCTTTTGATCTATGACAGAAGATGGCTTCTCCTCACACTTCAGAATCCAGTAGTGTAGAGGACCATGTAAAGGGTAACTCCCAATGTATCACTGTCAATGCACATATGGACATGGGGTATAATTGACTTGAGCATGAATACGATATGTAAATCAATTACTAACCTTGACATAATTCACCAGTGAAACCATCCTTACAAGCACATTTGTATACGCCATTACTCTCCTTACATTCTCCACCATGTTGGCAAAGATCTTCTCCACTGCCACTTTTGCTGCCAGTGCCACTTTCCCCTTCAATGGGCAGGCCGAGGCAGGTGTGCGGGGCATCTTTTGAAAAAAAATTAAATGAGTTATCAGCTTGCACTTGCATTCCTAGCTTTGGTAGTCATCAACCTTGCCTTCATCCAACTATTTCACAACAGTTTGGCTTTCAGCGACCAAACTTGACCTCATAATCAGGGCAAGGGAGGCCAAGTGGCAGTGCTTGGTCATTTATTTGTACCTGGAAAATGCCCTTGAATAAGTCAATCATACTGTCCTTCTCCATGCTGTTACCTTTAGGCTTATTTACAGCACCCTTCAGCTTAGATTGCCTCAACTCCTCCAATCACCCCCAGGGAGCCATTTCACCGCATCCATTAAAAAATAGCAACATGCGGCACCCAAATGCGGCCCTCATACGGAATTTTTTGGAATAATCATTTTTCCATTTCTGGACCATTGCCGTGTTGTGTCCGTATGTTTAAGGCAATTTTTTTTAATTTCCATATGGGAATGCGGCAATCACCTGGCTCAATTGTAAAATTGTGCAAAAACCACTCTACATTCCGGGGAACCCCTAGGGAATTCCCTCTGTGACGTCATAATATGTAGCAACATACGGAGGTAGGCTGGAGAGGGGCCGCATTCTGTTTTGGATGTTAGGAAATGGAGAGGGAAGGCCAGAGAATGGAGATGGGAGGTCGGGGAATGGAGAAGGGAGGTCGGGGAATGGAGAGGGGAGGTCGGGCAAGAGACAAGAGAGGTCAGGGAAGAGACAGGATATGTCGGGCAAGAGACATGAGAGGTTGAAGAATAGACAGGAGAGGTCGGGCAAGAGACAGGAGAGGTCAGGGAAGAGACAGGAGAGGTCCGGCAAGAGACAGGAAAGGTTGGGGAATAGACAGGAGAGGTCGGGCAAGAGACAGGAGAGGTCAGGCAAGAGACAGGAGAGGTCAGGCAAGAGACAGGATAGGTCTGGCAAGTGACAGGAAAGGTCGGGGAAGGCACTGGGAATGTCGTATACCTACGATGGCCTGTTTGGTAGATAGGTATGCGGCCCTTAAACATCTATATGGGTCAGATTTTTGAAAAATGTCACATTCTGGGGTCAAAAGTGAGTAACCATGAAAATTCACAAAACTCAATTCATCTTTATGCAAGTTTCTTACATTGAAAGACATATATCTTGGGTGTCCAAAAACAATAATTGCATGGTTCTACCCCTACCGGTGCAGTTTTTATTGACGGGCGAACACATTATAGAGTAAAAGTGTTGGCAGTTACGCCCAAAACTATTACAACATGGTCATCATATCAAAGAAACACCACAGTGACTCCTAAATTCATTTACAAGTAGCCTTAGTATGTGTGAATAGGCATACCAAGTTTGAAAACACTTGGCCATAAACTTTTTGATTTGTCGCTCAGCAAACTTTGTGAAAATATTGAAAATGATGAAATATTTCCACTAAATCACCAACTTTAGTCAAATTTTCTCAAAACGGTCCTTTTTGCCATCAAAATCACTTTGTGTTATCTTCAACATGTGTACTTGCAATAGCAAGAATCATTTCACATACAAAGATACCTCTCTCGGCATGGTAAGCTCGTAAAACCAGCTTATTTTTAGAGTAAAAGTGTCGGCAGTTACGCCATTGGTTATCACATGGCATAACCTCTGCTACATATCTTAAACACCTTCCACAGCTATCTATTCTATATTTCTATGTACAAAACAGGATGGATGTATATTTTAACCCTAAAACACACCAGTTATAACACATTTTATACCAAATGGTATTCCTCAAAATATGTCGAAATAAGGGAAAATTTAGGTAGAAATGTGAGGCCAGTCACTTTTAAGGGAAAAAAATGAGTCGTGCAGTATGGGCAAAATGACTATTTGGGATGGTAGAAGTCCCATAGGGGCATTCTCTGCTAAAATATGGAGATGATTGACTGAGTGAAAGTAGTATATTTTACAAAATATAATAAAAGTGTCGGCAGTTACGGATTCTTAGTCAACCCTGACAAATTGAAAAATCAGCAGAATTTATATATTATTTGTTCAAGCTATTACAGCACATAGCCCCTCATCATGCTGTGCAGAGAAAATGTTTATACCATTAATATTAAGGTGTGTATGGCAATAAATACATTTCTGCGTAACTGCCGACACTTTTACTATATGAATGACTATTTTCTGCTGTATTTATCACAAGCATGTTCTTAGCATAAGTATAGCACACTAAAATGTTGAAGGGGATGTGTAGGCATAATATAAACCACAAAAAACACAATTAAGATGATAATTACGGACTCAACAGGGATTTCTGTTGACATTTTGTTCATTTTCTCTCTGAGACACCCTTTAACAACCCTTTTAGTAAACTAAAACATGCCAAACTGCTATAAAATCACACTATATTATGTATTAATGTCCATTTCCCAAAGTTGGTTTGAGATTTCCAGGGGATGCACAATATTACAGCATCAGAAAAGGTTTTACAATAGACCAGAGTAAAAGTGTCGGCAGTTACGTAAAAGTGTCGGCAGTTACGTGAATGTTGCGCCCCTTGTCCCACTACACAAGAGCAAGGGATTAGGCTGCAAATCCTATCCAGATTGAATAAACATATACCTCTCATGGTTATACATGTTTTAGAAATGATAGGCATGGGGTATTTCTAGATTTATTGAGGAAACTTACCGTAATTGCCGACACTTTTATTATTTTCCAAAAATACATTTTTAGGCCTGGAGCCCTCAATAATGGGTGTATCCCCACGAAATTTTTACCAGTTTTAGTATACATATATCCCTCAAGATTGAAAGCAAAAAGTACATTTGGTGACCCTTACTAATTGTCCAGTGGAAGAACCAAAAGTAAAAGTGTCGGCAGTTACACGAGTGGCATTTTCAATACAACAGGCTATATTGACCAATTGAGCAAAGATATCTTTAAAAAAAAAATTGTATGTGTGAGACAACATATATAACTAATAGGAAACCATGATTAGGCAGGGTTGTGACTGTTTTTGTTGAGGTGGGGGAGTTATGAAAAATGTAAAGAAAGGTTTGACGCACAGTTTTGGGGTATTTTAGCCCTTTGGAGGCTCATAACTTGAAAAATATCCACTTTACATCCATGATTTTACATTTTTCTGAAAGCCTGGACTGGTACCCATTATATAAAAAAAGAAAAAACTGGATTGGTGCAGCAATTTCTATTGCAGAGCTGTTTGAAGGTGAAAAACACCGAAAAGTTACATTTTTCAAAATTCTCACCCATATAGAGCTTTAGGACAGGTCTGGCCATAAACACTAATGATAGAAAAGGTTAGTAAGTATGATGGCCGGTTAGGTCAGTAGGCTAGTAGTTTTATAAGTCTTACATCTATATAAAGAATATATCTATATGATATGTCTACACGTCCACCACCTTGTCCTCACGTCCACCACCATGTCCTCACGTCCACCACCTTGTCTACACGTCCACCACCATGTCTACACGTCCACCACCATGTCTACATGTCCACCACCATGTCCTCACGTCCACCACCATGTCTACACGTCCACCACCATGTCTACATGTCCACCACCATGTCTACACGTCCACAACCATGTCCTCATGTCCACCACCATGTCCTCACGTCCACCACCATGTCTACACGTCCACCACCATGTCTACATGTCCACCACCATGTCCTCACGTCCACCACCATGTCTACACGTCCACCACCATGTCTACATGTCCACCACCATGTCTACACGTCCACAACCATGTCCTCATGTCCACCACCATGTCCTCACGTCCACCACCATGTCTACACGTCCACCACCATGTCCTCATGTCCACCACCATGTCCTCACGTCCACCACCATGTCTACACGTCCACCACCATGTCTACATGTCCACCACCATGTCTACATGTCCACCACCATGTCTACACGTCCACCACCATGTCTACATGTCCACCACCATGTCCTCATGTCCACCACCATGTCCTCACGTCCACCACCATGTCTACACGTCCACCACCATGTCTACATGTCCACCACCATGTCCTCAGGTCCACCACCACCTCCTCAAGACCAAAACCTACATGCGGACCCCTTTTACAACATACGGCCCTACATACGGCCCTTTTTCCTCCATTTTCTCAATATATGCTGCCCCTAGACCTGCCACATTCAAGGGGAAAAATACGGACCGTATACTAATTTTTTGATCTCCACATCATGTGGTGAAATGGAAAAACGCCACATTTGAATACGGACCCCCCACATTTGAATACTGATCTCCACATATTATGTGGTGAAACGGAAAAACGCCATATGTCACATACGGACCCCCCATATGAGTCATACGGGGGTCCATATTATGTGGTGAAATGCCCTCCAGGAAGGTCATTTCTCGTGAAAACTGTACATCGCATATATGCTTTTGTTTCGGTCTAGCATTTTATCAAGTGATATCAGGTATTGGGTTTTTGTTGTTTATTTGATAGAACACAATAAGATCTCGAGGGACATATATATTTTTTAGTAAAATACTGATATTGAGGGTAGCCAGACTCCTTTAAAGGGTTCAAAATGGACAACAATGTACAGTGGAAGTGTTGTAATCGTGGTCTTCCTTGATTTTCTATAAAATATGAACAAGTAGGCAAGTATTATTTTTTCCAAATAATCTATTGTGTTGAGGGCAATTTGGCCATAGCAAAGATTTCTGAATTTGTGAGGTCCAAATAACAGTAGGTGAATTTGGCTGTCCATCCCAGTAGCCATTGTACATTATGATGTATCAGAAATGAATGCTCTTACAAATAGGGATGGTTTATTTCCTAAGATAAAGGGAACTATCTATGCATATAATATTTGAAAGAATAATGGAAGGTCTGGGTCAAATAGTGGCAGCAGGATTGGGGAATGAAGCTTTACAGACTTGAAACCCAAATTTTGGCCACTTCTGGCCATAGGCCTATTATTGGCTCCCTTATCTACAGTTATCATATTTAAATATGTACATTATATCAGAAATGTGTACCATCAAGATGCCTAAAGAGCACATGCCATTGGTTTTGTCAGAATTATTATGTATGCGTGCAGTATATCCAGGAGTGTGAATGTCCGGCCCAGTTATCTGTCTATCCCAGTAACCCCATCTTGCAGGTTTGCAGCAACGTTGAGTAAGTGTGATCTAAAGTAACCAGCCAAAACCCCTGGCATGTGTTAATGTTGATGGATGCTGTCATTCAGATGTCGTTATGAGTTTCCATGGTAATTTGCAGGACCTTAATTGTGGAGGTGTTCAGAACCTGTAGAAACACACTAACCCCACCTGGTGGACATTCCAACTTATGACCATATCTTGGCCTATATCCTAAAAACCGTTCATCTTTGCATGGTTGCCATGGCAACAGTTTCATATTTCACCCATGTATTGCCTTGCCCACATACATTAATCACAGAAAAATGACTTTTTGCCTACTGCTTTTTGTCAAAGAGCACCCTAAAGGCCCGTGCACAGTTTTCATGAGAAATGGCTAGAATTTGAATAAAGACTTGTTCGTGATATGAGCCGGGTTCCAACTGTGGGTATGCGTTTTACTGAAAAGATATAGGCCTACTCTTGAGAGCATGCATACCAATTTGGTGCACTTAGATTTATTACAATTCAAACAATTTCCCCAATCATTTGGCTCCATCTAAAGGTGTATAGTTACAACTATTCACTGCTCCACTGAGAAAATGCACTGCTTTGCAGTTACAACCGTATTGTGTTACCCTATAACACCATTAAGGGTGCCAGACTTTGGCTGGTGGGTCAGAAACGGAAACACTCAGTCTTTCTCTCTCCGGTGATATGACATTTGATATTGTATGATATTACATTGCTCAATCATAAATTATTTCCTTTGGATTGATTAGCACTATAACACATACAGACCCAGTAAACCGGTTCCTGATTGCCCAGGAGCCCGTTTCAACACATAGTATGGACCACCTGTATATGGGGGGTCCGTATGTCATATATGGGGGTTTTCCGTTTCATCACATAATATGGGAGTACATGAATTCAAATGTGGGGGGTCCGTATTCAAATATGGCGTCTTTATATTTCCCCACATAATACGGGCCCCTAAAATTCCGTGTACGGTCCATATATTTCCCCCTAAATGTGGCACCTCTAGGGACAGCATGTACCCTGTAAATGGAGGGGAAAAGGCCGTATGTTAGGCCATATGTTGTAAAAGTGGTCCGCATATTGATAGTGGCCGTGAGGAGGTGGTGTTGGATGTGAGGAGGTGGTGTTGGACGTAAGGGGGTGGTGGTGGATGTGGGGAGGTGGTGTTGGATGTGAGGACGGGTGTTGGACGTGAGGAGGTGGTGGTGGATGTGAGGGGGTGGTGGGGGACGGGAGGGGGTGGTCGGGGACGGGAGGGGGTGGTGGTGGATGTGAGGAGGGGGTGTTGGATGTGAGGACGGGTGTTGGACGTGAGGAGGTGGTGGTGGACGTGAGGGGGTGGTGGGGGACGGGAGGGGGTGGTGGGGGACGGGAGGGGGTGGTGGTGGATGTGAGGAGGGGGTGTTGGATGTGAGGACGGGTGTTGGACGTGAGGAGGTGGTGGTGGACGTGAGGGGGTGGTGGGGGACGGGAGGGGGTGGTGGGGGACGGGAGGGGGTGGTGGTGGATGTGAGGAGGTGGTGTTGGATGTGAGGACGGGTGTTGGACGTGAAGAGGTGGTGGTGGATGTGAGGGGGTGGTGGGGGACGGGAGGGGGTGGTGGTTGATGTGGGGAGGTGGTGGTGGACGTGAGGATATGGTCCAACACCACCCCCTTCGCCAACCTCCCAACTCCATTCCCCGACCTCCCCTCTCCATTCCCCCACCTCCCCCTCCCTTCACTGAGATTTATAGTGCATTCCCGACCTCCCGTCTCCATTCCCTGACCTCTCCTCTCCATTTCCAGACCTCTCCTCTCCATTCTCCAACCTCCCTTCTCCATTCCCTAACATTCAAAACAGAATGCGGACCCCCTCCAGCCTACCTCCGCATGTCTATATATTTTATGACGTCACAGGGGGAATTCCCTGGTGATTCTCTGGAATGAAGACTGGTTTTTGCTCAATTTTACAATTGAGCCAGGAGGGCGTTTTTCCCCATTGGTCCAATACGGAACCAATATGGAGTAAAAATACGGACCATATACGGGACCGTATTGGGAAGCCCAAAAACAGTTTTTCCCCCCTCTGTATCACGTCCGTATGTGCATACGGGATTGGCATAAATTCTGCTGCCCTAATTGTAAAAATGTACAAAAACCAGTCTACATTCTAGGAAACCCCAAGGGAATTCCCTCTGTGGCGTCATAATATGTAGCAACATAAGGAGGTAGGCTGGGGATGGTATAAATAGGGTCAGTATGTTGAGGAAGAGACAGGGGAGACACAGGAGAGGTCGGGGATGGGACAAGAGAGGTCGGGGAAGAGACAGGAGAAGTCGGGGAAGAGACAGGAGAGGTCGGGGAAGAGACAGGAGAGGTTGGGGAAGAGAAAGGAGAGGTCGGGGAAGGCACTGGATTTGGAGTGTTTTCTTCACCTCTGGCGCCCAGCCAGCTCTGTACTCTGATAGCTATTGTCTACCACCGTTTAGACCAGGAGTCTATACGCAGAGGTTCAGCTCCGTAGGACCATTATTTACCGAGTAACAGAAGAAAATACATTTTTCGTATAATTTCTTTGAAACTCAATCTTAATTTTTTTAATTTCTTTTATTATAAGGGTAGAAGTTGGACTTTACTTATCTATTCATTAAAACAATCCTAGAGGGAGAAGGAAGGTGGGGGACTGTACTAGCTTACAGAATAATGGTTTAGGTCCACATGACCTCCCGCAATTGGCTTGCGATCTCCGTTCCCTTATATATATATGAGAGGAGTTGAGGCCAGCATGACTTAGCCTCTAGGTGGCAGCATCAACACAGCCCGGAATTAGCAAGGTAGTAGTAACACTTCTACGATGGCCTGTTGGGTGATATCTTTTGCCTGTCGGGCTTACACAAGAGAGGTTTCTCCCCTGTGTGGGTATCAAGGTGTGGGTATACCCCTGCTTGACCTAACCAGCCATTGTACATACTTAGGCCAAAATGTATCGACTCAGTGCTGCTAGAGGCTAAGTCATGCTGGCCTCAACTCCTCTTATATATATATATAAGGGAATGGAGATTGAAAGGTTATTTCTTTATGGTTAAAGCCCTCTTGTCCTCCGAATACACCTTACTTAAGAAATAGAGCATGTTCTAGTTGGCCAAGGTCAAGTTTGCTACATTCAATGTTGATGTGGGGTACTTTGTTACCTATGCGGGAGTTAAAATGTCCGTATGCTGCATACAGGGCACTTTTTTGAATTTATGCTACTCCCATAGCTCAGGAATTGAGGAGGCTTGTACGGGGACACGATGTGGAAAATAATTCCCGTATCGGATGAGGAAAAACACTTTTTTCCGTATGCGCATACGGGATCCCGTATAGAATACAGGATTCTGCTTTTTGGTAAAAAAATGTCGTATCCGATGAGGAAAAACACTGTTTGCCCGTATGAGTTGCTGGGGACCCTGTATGCCACATACGGACACAAAAACCAATGGTGAAAAACGGCCTCCTGGTGAGTGCTGTATGTCACTTACAGAAATATGAAAAAAATGCATACGGACATAACACAGCAAGGTTCAGAAATGGAAAAATCTTTTTTTGAAATAACCTCCGTATGGGTCCCTGCAGAAGTCCGCAATACAGATTTCATATATTTGTGGAGGAAATAAAAATGATGAATAAAATGGGTTTTTTGGTACTTAAGCATACAAATACGGAGCTCCGTACATATTTGTGGACCTCCACAAATTTATGGAAGCAAATTTGCGGAGGTCCCTCGAAGGCTGACATATGGACCTCCATAAGAAAGTTATTGTCTCCATAATACAATTTATGGACTATGGACTTTTCAAAAAATGCTGTATAAATAAAGAACCAAGATGGTATAAACTACGCTATGGGAGTCATACAGGGTCTTACTTCTTCGTGCAAAATATGTACTTACTTAAGCCTAGATTAAGGGAAATTGAAGAAATAAAAAAATTATTGCTTATGGAAAAAAGTTATGGTTTATGGAAAAAAATTACAGACTCCATAAGTACCCACCAGAAACATCCCCTACCTAAATATTGTACTCACCGACACAGTTGTAGCTAGTGCCATCAGGTTGACAGATAGTTCCATCAGGGCAGGGGTACCCATCAGACTTACAAGGATCATAGTCAGCTATGCAAAAATAAAAGTGAGTCTTATTTAAACCACATTTGTCGAGTGTAATTATTATGATATATTTAACACCAGATATGTCACATGTCCATGGAATTACCAAGTTTCACATAAGAATTGGGCCTGGGTGTACTTTCAGAATCAGACACAAAGACTGGTCATTCTGCTCACCCGGGGATCCGGTCTTCACTCAACCACTATAAAAGAGAACTACCATATACCATAGTGGACTGAGCTTATCTTTATTCAATGTACATCCCCCAATTTCCATTTCAATGGATATGTACCATAAAAGAAATTTGTAAATGTGTGATAATAGAAAAGATAGTCACCTGTGGGTATGGCCTTGTAGAAGGCACTAAAACCCAAGAAATTGTCTGTTGGGTCAGTACATAAATGTACGTCCATTCTGCTGCCAGTGGAGGTCAATGGACGTCCGGGTTCGCGTCCGCCGCAGAAGGTGTCAATTACAATTCCATCTTCGGGTCCATCAAACACGATCACTGAGTCCCATTCACAGTTAGTTGATGCTTCGACGTTGAAATGTTGGAACGTTAACTCCACATACTGAAATATATCAGGGGATCGTTGTTGGATTTTCATGTGAGCATGCCAAATTATCTCTATCTCTTCAACTAGATGGGTTAAAGTAATTCTGTCCTCCCCAATCCCCCTACGCCGAAACGGTTCAAATCTTTTGTGATGACCACAAATAATCAGTGCTGTGCATACACTATAAAGGTGGGACTCCACTAACCGATTTCATTCACAAATCGGGGCTATTCTCACGAATCTGACTTAGTTATGTACCATAACAATTATATGCCTTTAGCAGGGAGGCACTATAGACCCTGCCATAGGTTTATGTTTGTCAATAATGTTTATGTTTATAAACAAGTGGAAAATAGAATTACCAAGGCTATACAACACGATTTAGGTCCCGATTTAAGTCCCGATTTTGCATCTCAGGATGATCTCGGCCTTCGATTTCATATCAAACAGGTTTGATTTTCATTTATCTGATGTTCCCCCATTCACAGGGCTCGAATCGGCCGATTTATGCACAAAAACAGATAGGAAATATGTTTTTGTTTTGACCTGATCAGACTGTAAAGACCTTTATTATCATTTGGCGAGGTTGATACATTGGAACAAAGGGGAACGGCTTACTATAGTGATAAATGTTCCTGTATCCCCCCTGTCCAATGACAGGAAAGTAGTCCGCCCTAATTATAATCCAATCAAATAAGAGGGCCCTGACATATATATATACTGTGTTGACCATGCCCAGAGTTAACGAGGGTACTTGTTAAATGTAGGCATTCGCAGGTAGGCACAATGCTAGTGGTGCAGAGGGGTGGCAATCAGCAGGTGTCATAACAGGTCAGGGCAGTTGAGTATACTAAGGGAGTTTTCATTTAGAATGGTAGGGGGGGTCGATTTCTTTTGGTGGAATCAACAAGTTTGTACCACATGAGAATGTGGACTCTTCCAAAGGGGATGGGGCCAGAAAAAATCACTCATCTTTATTGAAAAGGCTGTGTACTATAGCTAAGAGACTTAATATGTGATCAATTTGAAGCAGCCTTGCTGAGGAGGGATAGGACTAATCTAGCCCCTTTCTAGTGGGGGGGGGATCCCACTGTCCTCACACGAAAATCCACAACCTCCCCCCCCCCTCCAATTATTAAAAAAGGACTACTCCCTTCTAGGGCTGCACAGGTGCTTTCACCAAACAACAAGTGTCTTAGGCCTCACTTATGGGTGATTCCAACACATGGAGAAGTAGTTCCTCTAATATGGCCAAATTAACCTTCTGAATTCGTTTTTAGGTAGCCGAATGATAATAAATCCACAAGCATACGAGTCCCCAATACAGCTATTTTTATCAGACTCCATTATGGAGTGTGTATATATTATCAGTTTGCGAGAATGGCCCAAAAAGTCGGGTAGTGGAGTCCCAGCTTAACGTTGTCGTTTCTGAACAGTAAAATGTGCTGTAACTATACAATACTTTAGCTGTGAAAAATGATTTAGTAAGTCTTGCAGTGCATGTACATGCAGGTTAGCAGTAGATAGTTGTAGATCTACAACACTTTCCTGTACTATCCCAGCTAGCAAAGAATAAAGTGTTTTTTAAGGGAAAAGGTTTTCAAAACCGCTTTCCTAACGTTTTGAAAACGTTTAAACGCTAACACAAAAAAAAAGTTGGCAAAGTTTGTTTTCATACTATTGTCACTGTTTTCAATATCCTAGAGGGTGGATCAGGGGCTTACAAGAGTTCAACCCTCCTGAGGATGAGGGATAAAAAGCGGGGGGGGCTAAAATATTATGCCCCTTTTTAGCAACTAAACATTCCCGTTTCACAGCCAGCACCACTGGGAATCGAGCCCTGGATGTTGAGGTTCTCAGTCCTACGGCTTGCTAACTGAGCGACTGTGATGGCTGACATGTGGATGTATAGACAGGTGATTTTGTATAAGTTACTCACCCAATTGAGAGACTATCTTTTGAGAGTTGATTCTTATGTAGTTTTTTCCAGAGAATCCGAATCGGCCAGGGGACATAGCAGATTTTGCATATTAAGGCCCCTAATTAGCATATTTTAATTAGGTAGCCAAATATCAGGTTCCATAGGCAAAAGCACTGTCAAATTAGTCCAAATCTTTTCGAAATGATATGAAACCTTCAGATAGGGCTAAGGATCAAAATGAGTCAAAACTAAATGTTTCTAAATCAGTTATCTCCTCTTCTAATCAACTTAGAATCATGATTCCAAATGCTAAATATACATTTCTGAGGTCAAATAATGCAATGGTTATCCTTAGAAAATGTATTAATTAGCTGATTTTCCTTATCAATTTCTCTCTATCATTACAGATATTATCATTATGCCAACTGCAGTGATATAAGCAATAGCCTGAGCACCATGTTAGATTTCATGGTGTTTTAGACATGGTAGCAATCTGCATGGTTGCACTTTACTGGGTATTAGTGGGTGCCTGGCAGCAACAGCCTGTTGACTGGCTGACAGCATTTAAAATGTTATAGTCTGGGTTGTAGGCACAGCATATGGGAAAAGATACTGGTCAAAATAGCACTGCCTTTAATGAATGCATTTAAATCTCTGTCAGGTTGAGGCATCAGTTGTGACCAGGTTAGTAAAAAGGGGTATTTAGGGGGAATTGATAATTAAAGTTGTGTCAAGATCTTTAAAATGAGGTATCATAAGCTGAGATACTATTAGTAGTATTGCAGGAATCACATCTGGAACATGGGTTGTTATGTAAAACTGAAAATGATAAATAAGCTCTAAATGCGATATATCCCATTATGAACACTAAGGAAGTGCACATTTTTTAATAACAGGGGGGGGTGGTGAAATTTTTTTCACCCCCCCAGGCGGGCCAAAAATCCGCGCGTTCGAGCCCCTTTGTAGCATAGTAACACGCGGGCTTTTTCCCTCATAACAGGTTGAATTTTTTTGACCCCCCCAAAGAGGGGTCTAAACTTTTTACCCCCCCCCGGTCAAGGTCCACATTTTTTACCCCCTCCCCCAAATCCACCACCCCCCCCCCCCTGTTGTTAAAAAATGAGCACTCCCTAATGTAGATGGAAAAATCTGATTTATCAAAAATAACCTAGTGTAAATTTGGTTCTATGGGGAATTTTCGAAGTCTGTTTTCAGTTTTGAGTAACTGATGTAATTCCCAAGAGATGAGGACAAAAATGTTCCATTTATGACCGGATTTATGACCATGGAATGGTTTCTATGGCAACCACAAAGTGGCATATGGCCCAATTTACCGTAGAAAAACGTTCCATTTACATTCCAAATATAGAATGTTAACATCTAAAATGGAATAATTCTCAGAAATCTACTGAATTCCTCATAAAAAATTACTCCAAAGCTATTTTTGGTGTATCATTCACTATTTCGCCACTCTGGTGCCCCCTGTTCTTTTCTTTGGCTATTCTGATATTCTAAGAAAAAAAAGAGAAAAGGAAAAAAGAAAGAAAACGGGGGTGCGGAGACGGAGCCCCCGATTTACACAACAGCAGCACCTACTAAACAGCACTCTTAACTTTGTCTAATGTGACAATCCCTCACCACCATATAGACCCTAGCTAACAGGCTCAGACACATGTGGCTTCGTGGTCCTGCTGCTAAGGTACAGGGTACTTCTTGTTAGCATTGGCTCAAATGGAGTTCAAACCCCTCAATGTTTTTAGATAGTGTTACTCATTGGGCTCAAAAGGCAGAAGCAGTACAATACTATTTGATGATGAGTATCATTGCATGAGTTCTGATGGAGCAGTTGGTTAGCTGGTGAGCTCAATAGTTCTGAGGTTGTGGGTACGGATCCCACTAGATACCCTGACTTTCAAAGAGAAAAAGAGCTCTTAAATATATAGACAGAGCTACACGCTAAAGTGGCTGAGTCAGTGGTTATTGCACGAGTGGTGCTAGGGCGGTATTGCACTATGGCCGTAGGCCGAGTGCAACACGCCCCTAGCACCACAAGTGAAATAACCATTGACGAGGGCACTTTTAAGTGACGCTCTGTATTTATTTCAGGGTTTATTGAGTTAAAATAGATATGTAGTCTATGTATGGTTACTTCCGTGGTGTTTGTTTACTTCCGCGGTGTTTGTTTACTTCTGATGTGCCGCCATTTTGAATTCCACACAGGTCACGTTACCCTCGGAGTGTGCAGTACGGCCACAGCGTGCAATACGGCCCAAGGTTATTGCACACTGCCCTGGGGAACGGCCTTCCCATTGCTTTAGCATTGATAGACCGTATTCACCATGAAATAAAACCACCTCCTAGGGGTGTATTGAGAAATAACCATCCAAGAAACCCTCACATGGAAACAGGATAAACAGCTTAATTGATGCTATCAATAAAGTTAAAGTTTTAATAAACAAAGTATGGTCCCCTCCTGGTTAGATATCATGACATATGTGTGAGTGCTGGTGAGGATGTGTCATGACATTATATGTGTGAGTGCTGGTGAAGCTGTGTTATAACAGTCAGTCTATACGAAATCCTGCCGGACACCGGCTATAGCCGGCAGAAAGCCTGCTGGTCCGGCAGAAAGGCTGCTTCTGCGGGCCCAAATGTCAGGCTGTGATCCCGAGATCCTTGCCTACATGCCATTTTTTACAGCTTGTAAATCGAACCATTATTAAGGATTCTACAGTGTAAAACAGAAAGCTTGAATATTTTCTGTAATGTTCTTCAGTTATTTATATATTAAAATCATGAATGTTATTGTAGCATACTGAGGAACCCTTTTCATGTAATACTATCAGTATGAACACTTGCTTTATACTTAATTCTTAAATCTTAAAGATTGCACGCCAATATCCGGGCCTGCAAATATGAAGCCCGGCCTGCAAGAAGAAATTTCTGCAGGACCGAATGTCCTGCACGGTGAAAAAGTTTTCGTATAGACTGAATTAACATATGAGTAAGTCCTGTTGAGGCTGTGTTATGACACATGTGTGAGTGCTGGTGAGGTTGAGTCATGACTCATGTGTTAGTCCTAGTCAGACTCTGACAGAGTCACTCAAACTGACTTCAATTTGCTGAGTCAGGCTAAATAGTCTCAAAATACTATAGTTTTGTTAGTATCTCACAACCCTCAGGCTAGATAGTCTCAAAACTGTAGTATTTTAACACTTTCTCACAGTGTGACTATCTGTCAGGGCTTTTGAAACTATTTAGCCTGAGGATTGCGAGATACTAACAAAATTACAGTATTTTGAGACTATCTCGCTGTTTTGAGACTATCTGGCCTGAGGGTTGCAAGATAGTCTCAAAATGTTGAGACTATAGCCTGATATGTGTCTTGAGACTATCTTGCAATTTTGAGACTATCTAGCCTGAGGGCTGCAAGGTTGTCACAAAACCATAGTATTTTGAGACTATCTTGCAATTTTGAGACTATCTAGCCTAACAAGGTTCCCAGCCAAGCTAGGCTAGGACCTTGCTCAACCCACTTCTCTCAGTTTTACCTCCAGTCACCTAAAACATGTTTTCCCCTCACATGGATGAATCAAAATGTACTGAACCCCAGACCTGCAATTAATTTGGTGTTCTGTAACAGAAGATTCTACAGTATGATCAGAATACATAGTGCTGTTATGATACATGAGCTAACTTGCTGTAGGTCTACAGCACAATGTACTCAAACCAAAGTTGCCCGCAATGTTTTGTGTACAGGAACAGTACTTACTATAACATTGGAGATATATATGAGTGAAAACTATATGGACCTACCTTATGTCGGCCAACGTCAATTTCCCAGGTGCAGTCTGAACTTGAATAATACTTTCCGGTGCGATAATTTGGACTTTCAATGTAACCAGATGCACCTGTAAACTTGCCGCCACAATTTTCTTTGACTGCAAGAAAAGTATAGGTCACATTTAAGCTTAAGTGGGAAAGTAAGATTTAAGTAGATAGTGCTGTTAAATAGCTTAGATCAGATATCAACTGCTGAAAACTGATACGGCCAATGGCATATTTGGTATATATTTAATTCAAGTGAATGCCACATAAGCTGCTCAAAAGTAAAACCCGCTTATTTTCGTATGATATGCCCTCGCAGAGATGTATAATAGGGTGATTTTGAGGTATAAAGGCTCCACATGGCTATCAAATGGTTGCTGTGAGCTATTTGTGTTGTGCTGTTCACCCAGTGATTCTAGGTCAGTTCACTCACAGGCTGATATTTAGTGATACCAGCGGCTTCGCTGCCGGCGATACTGTAGGCCTATAACTGCCCTCCCCCCCCCCCCCAACTACATCATCTAACATGGCGGGGAAACTGCTTGAGTGGCAAGGCTCCAAAAGACGAACAAGTGAGTATGGGAGGATGCGGAAAAAGGTTTAAAAGCTGAGTAAAACATATGCAAAATCTCAGAGAATATTGCACGACGAGAATGCCTTAATATTGGTTCTATATCCCGACGGAAATTTACCCCCTGGACATCTACCCTCAGACATCTACCCTCGGACATCTACCCTCGGACATCTACCCCCTACCATTTACCCTTTGGACTTAATACCCCCTAGGAAACTAGCGAGTTGAGGGATATTTACCTCCTGATATTTTCCCCTAGGATATCAATCCCCTTGGATATCTACCCCTTGGACTTTTACCCCCCTGGACATCTACCCCTTGGACGTTTCAAAACAAAAAAAAACAAAAAAATTCATACTGAAAATCTACAGTATAACTCACTGTGTAGCTGCACTAACTTCTGAACAGCTGTATTCAAATCTGCATCCAGTTGGCATTGGCTAGCATGATCCTTATTATTCGTTTTTGAAAACACCTCATCTTCAGAGATTAAAGGTTCCATAGGAACCTTTTCCGTATATATTGGGTTGTTATTGTTAATATGTTTATTTTTATCCTGAGGAGTTACAGAACCTTTATAGATTGTATCTTTGTAATCCACAGCATTAATATTATAATAATGCCCTCAGTGTTAGTCAACCACATTTCCAAGTTGGAAGAGGTAGATTGGATTTGGATCTGATCAGTGAATGGGCAAACTTACTACCATGTATTAGTCTAAGAATGGATGTTAGCACATAATTTTGAAAAGTAGATGTAGGAAACTATTCCTATCCTTTAATAGGAGGCTTAGAATAACGTTCGTTGTGATAGGTATAGAGTACACCAACAGCCTCAGTTAGATATATACAGTAATAACAATAATGAATGCATTTTTCTAAATAATATGCATTGCACTGAAATAAATATAGACACAAATACAATTATTCATTTTACTTACTTTTGCAAGAGGGTCCTGCATATTTCTTTGGACATTCGCAGGCACTAACATCATAATATTGTATACATTTTCCGTCGTTTTCACAACCCCAGGGACAATTTGGTGTGCTCTGGACTCCAATCTCCGATTGTTGTGCTCCTTTTTTTCCTATAAAAATAAGATAGACACCTCTGTTTTATCATTGTATGTTGTATGAATTTGTAATTTATATATTATGCTCTATTTTGTGTTACTCATCATTCTTAAAATCGCTGCGTACATGTATACTCATCCTCATATCATCAAACCATGATACCGCAGCCAGAAGTAACTATTCTCGTTTCCCAACATAAGATATGTTAACGTGCCTGACTAGTTTGGGAACAAGTTTGAGAACATTCTTTTGAACTAGTCGTTTGTCGATCAGGCGAGTTTATTTATACTTTTTTATTGGAATGAAAGAAGATAGTTGTGATGCTTTCGAAACTTGCCCAGTAAACAAAAAAAACGTCATATAACGTTTCTCTAAGGCTCCTTATTATTTGCATCACGTTATATAATGTTTTAAAACATTATTTTGACGTGAAAATAACGGGTTTCTTTGTTAGCTGGGTAGGTATTATCAATTTTTGCCAGAATAACTTGTTCTTAACCAGCAAAAACATGTTCAAACCAAGAAAATATAACACCAGTATTTAGGTTATAAAGAATATAATGTTTTTTTTATGAGACAAACATATTCTTCTGAGGGATATGAGATTTTGTACGTTGATTTACTTTTGAGGGATAAAGACCCTTGGTGAGCCTTTTATATGAGACTATTTTGAGGTACAAAGGCCCCACATGCTTATCAATTTCAGTGGAATGTTACCCTCCACACGAGTGTTTTTCATGGGACCAAATGTCAGTGCATTCTCTCGCTGCACACAAGGGTGGTGCTGAGTTCCCCACAGTGTTTATGTTTGGTACTAGTCAAGGGGGGCGGGGGGTCAGAGTCACACGGACATCTCGTGGTGGAGTCAGGAACTACAGGCAGATGTCATCAATATCAATTAGAGCATGGGGGAAAGGGGCACAGTGGAGACCCCATGTGGGTACTGGGGGAAACGCCTATGCTACAATGTATAGACTCTGAATAGTTGCTTTTCCAAATTGTTAGTTGTTCAACATATATTTTAACCACAAACACAGGGTCTCCAATGTTCTCTATAGGATTTGATAATGCAGCAACGTTGTTTCTGCACATGCTTACTCCTATACTCCCCGTTGCTTACTGAAGGTCGGAACTTACATAAATACAAGTTGACATGTTAAAGCTGGGCCGTCAGGGAATAAGTTCAGCATTTTCTATTATACTAAAATAACAGTTCCACCAGAGAGAAGCAGTGTTGTGACAGGGGACCATGAGCATTGTCCAGCTACAACATATTCACTCTATCTTGTGCCTGTAAGAGCTGAGCTACCAACCCTTAAGAGACCTCTTATGAATCAAAACTGAACTATATCCAAACGTGCTTTTAGCCTCACTTCAACCATGACGGTCAAGCTTTAATTAAAGATGTACTTACCTTCTACATTCACCAGTGCTAGGCACAAACAGACCACAATCAGAGGAGTCAGATAACGTGGCATCTTCCATGTTAGACCCATGGTGGTTGTACTGGAAAGAAGGAGATAAATTCAATCATTACATCAAATATAAACCACCACTTGTTGGTGGTAACGGAAATGATTATTGCATTTACCAGCTGCTTACGAAGGTCATCTAATGAAAAATAAACACTGTATTGGACGTAATAAGCGCACAGTGAACTAAAAATAGGTATATTTTAAACCAGATAAACAAACAAAAAAATCATTATATTTAGCATAGACCCCCAATCCATTTTCCCCAAACGTTTTTGCTGTTGTAGCACTGTATTCAACATAATAAGCACACAATGTGCTTACCAAATTACTCCGAACACGTCGTTTCCAGTAATTAGGAGTTAATTTAGGCCTAAGGTTTGACATGTTTTGAGTGTTTTATAGTCTAAAACCTCCCAAGGGCGGTACCGTATTAACTTACTAGGGGATGTTCGCTTATCAAATAGATTATTTCTGTAATCACTACTTTTGTGAGGCCCTATTTGGTGGGTTTTTTCATAGTCTAAAGGTATCCATCTTACCCTTGTTCAGTATAAGTTGTTATGTAGGAGCCGTCCAAGGGGGACCGGTAGACGAGGACAGGTGTGGGTGACCCTGTTGCTAGACCGAAAATACCTTTTTTTTTGCGGAAAGCCACTCAACTCCATAAGAGAGGGCTTGATGCATGGCCTCCCCGGTACATGGTACCACACAGGGGAGGTCAGACATTAGGCTTGGGAGAGTGAGAAATTTTCACCAAAAAATAATACCCAGTATAAGTTGTTGTTAAACTTTAAAGCCTAAACCCTTTTGGGTTTAGACAGGCATACAATGGCATGCATTTAGAGCCTTTGCCAAAATAAAGCTTATTGATGAGGGATTCTGCAGGAGCCAATAAGGATGTGTGGTACAGAGGAGAGGACGATAAGGGAAAGCATGGTTATTGACTATTGATAATTTAGAGCTTATAACAAATAAATGACAGCAACGGAGATGTAGGACTCCCCCGACAGGAGCCTCTTTATAATTTGAGAGCACTGTTTCCCATAGAGGCTGGGGCAATGGCAGTTGAAACACTTAACAAACACTCAACACATGAAAGTACAATATTATATAAAACGAATAATCCACCAATCGTGAGGGTGAATGTATAGGTAGAACTTCACCTTTGGCCTGGATACCTTTACTACTAACCTTCAGTACCCCAGAGGAAAACATTTCAAGATTTCACCTCCTCTCTATTTTGTAATGGACCGTAGTTATCAGGTCTATAACAGTTTACTTTTACTGGGTAGAATAAAATCCTGTATGACTTAATTCCACCCATTGACTGTTCCTTTGCAATGAGATCAATTTTGAGCAAAATGATGGGAATGAGAGTGAATGAATAGGTCCCTGGGTATGTGCTGACCTGACCTCCACCATGTCAGCTTCCAGGGGGGTGTTACAGAACAAAAGTTATGTTACGTAGCGTAATTACGCAATGCTTAACGTTTTTTAAATAATTTTTTTAGTGTTTAAAAATTTACGTTAATATTAGCAAATATTTCAAATTTACGCTGTGGTCTTCCAAATTATGCTAATTTACATATTTTTTGCACCCTAGATGGAAAGGTGGTGTCAAAAATCTAAGTCCATATTGTTAAAACCGACTATAACGTTTAAAAAATCCGTAACGTAGATTTTGTTCTGTAATGCAACCTTGAAAAAGAACATAAATTAATTTTTTGTTACACCCACTTTTTGCGCTATTTTTTTATGTTGTGTTCTGTAATAACCCCCTGGAGCAATGAACTAGAATGAGGACACACCTTAGCTGCTCAGTAGCTGATTAATACTCACCTGGACACCCTTGTCCTGGTATTATCACAAGGCACAGCGCAAGTTATGGAGAGAAATCTTACTCGGGTCTGTGTCACTATCAGCCTAGATAGGCCCGCGTTACCGCGTCCTGTCCTGCCTTTAAAGGAGACAACCAGTTGGACCTTGCTGGATGGGTGCAGGGACCTGATAGATAAAGACAATAAACGGTTGGTATGGGTGGATGGCAGTGGGGTGGTGGGGGAGTTCTTTGTAATGTTATAACTTCAGGTAATTACCCCATCAATGAAAAATGGCTGTAGGCCTATTTAGATTAGCCCCGACCTGTTTGTAGACAAGGAAGGTATATTGATATTCTTTGGCTCCCTATACGACCAATCTGTAAGTCACTAGTACCAGGGGGGGACAACGCCACGGCTTCGCCTGGTGTTAAACGCATGCGTAACATTGTCCACTGATCTGTTGGCTCTTGAACTTGGCCTGTCTGACAGAAAGTCATAATACTCTAATAATACCACATGCGACAGGAAGTCAATGATACATCTGCATCAAAAAGACTTAAAGACTTAGACTGATACCTGTTAGAGGAATGTCACTGCATGTGAATAGAGAAATCTATGCTAGTTGAGGTGACATTGGGTTGTCCAGGGAGTCAAAAATTAGTCAACTTTGAACTGTTACTGCAACCTTTTAAGAGAAGTTATACTGAATCTATAATTGGAAATGAATAGAATAGTAAATTATTAATAAAAATATCAAGTGGAGAATATGGGAGCATCAGTGCTTGTGCCTGAAAAGAATATTTAAGACTGTGTCTAATGAGCACACCATGCCACTATATTCTATAATAGCTATATATATAGTTCCCCTACTGGCCAGTGGTGTCACCACTTGATGGCTCTCACACCACTGAACATCCATTTGGCTGCAGGCCAGGACAATGTTACGCATGCATTTGCCACCAGGGCGGGGCCACGGCGTGCCCCCCCCCTGACTAGTTCCTAGCCTAGTTAGTCATTTTTTGGCTCCCTATACGATCAACCTAGGTAAGTTATTATTGTCATGTTGGTCAATACTGACCAACCCACCTTAGTCCTTAATTTCGAGGGGGTGCCACTGAGTGGTCATCATGGTATCTTACAGGTGGCACCAACTAGTGGTATACAAATGCAACAACTAATGTACACACCAATGATGAACCTAGGTTAGCCACTACTGACTGACCCCTCAGCCATTTTGAATATAACTATAATATGCCATTTTTTGTCATGATCAGAAGCCATAGAGAAACGTTATATAACGTTGTATAACGTTTTTTTTGTTTTCTGGGACACCAGTTAGAATGTTAGCCCAAGGAACCCCCTCAAGGAACTCCCAAACCCTCAGTTTGCCTCTGCCCCCTAAGTCTGCCACCTCCACCCTCAGTCTGCCCCCTCAGTCTCCACTCCCCGCTCAGTCTACGACCCCCCCCCCCTCAGTCTGCCGCTTTACCCCCAGTCTGCCACTCCCCCTTTCTTTGACCCGCAGGAATCCCAGGCGAGAAGGAGGCTTATTATTAGTTGATGAAACTTAGGATATCCCAAACTCTGGAGATAAAATACAGCATCCCCTATAAATCCCAATGAGAATTCAATAGAACAAGTAAATACCACATTTATATGGTATTTAATCCAAGCCATAACAAATACATAATTACATTTAGAGACATATAAATGGCATATTTACTGCAATTTGCATCAGTTAAAATCTCATTTATTTAGCATTTACATTACTGTTTCCAAATACATCCTTACGTCTAAATGGCATATTTACTGCAATTCTTATCCGTAAGTGTCTCATTTACGTATTATTTACATTGATGTTTACTTTACCTTTACTGCACTTTATGGCCAAGTGATTTAGATAATTACCTGAATTAACTTTTCCTGCACTCCTCACTCACTCACTCACTCACTCACTCACTCACTCACTCACTCACTCACTCACTCACTCACTCACTCACTCACTCACTCACTCACTCACTCACTCACTCACTCACTCACTCACTCACTCACTCACTCACTCACTCACTCCTCCCTCACTCACTCACTCCTCACCCACCCACTCCCTCTGCATACCCCTCAGTCCCCGCCCACACTCCCTCCTCACCTACCACGCTGTCGTCACTCATGTCACACCGTCCCACTACGCCCAGTGCCTACCAGCTCACCCCCTCACCCCCCTCATTCTGCCCCTCCCTCTCTCAGCCCTCCCCCCATCAGTCTACCCCGGCCCCCTCAGTTTCCCCCAAGTACCGTATCGTCACATATAGGTACCCGGGCAGCTATTTATTTAGACACTCTTCTACCCCCGGCTCCTAATCAAGGGATCCAGCAGCTATTGTTTTAGACAAACTGGGCTTGGCCAAAAGCTGTTACATTGCACTATAGACATGCTGGTAATCCACCTATTTTAGCTTCCTCGTGCTAAAACGCCAACAAAAACCCAATGTATGCAGCATTTTACCATAAGGCCATATAGGCCTAACAGCAAAGCAAACTATAATGATTCAATATGTATCTCAAAGGATATCATCAGGCAGCTATTCAAGGCCCGGCACCTATTGGTTGCAAAGCCCTATTACCCCCGGCTCCTATTCAAGGGAGGCTCCTATTCAAAACCCGGCTAATCTGACTATCTTCCCACCCACCCCGCCCTATCTCCTGTAGTTATTAACCCATTTGTAGTTGTTTTTCTCACGGACGCGTTGTCAAGATTAAAACAGTAAGTTAGAGCTATTTTTAGTGCATAAAGGCGATATAGATAAAAAGAGAAATTATTACAACATTTATATGTTACTCATTCATGACTCAGACAATTGTACTTCTAAAACTTATCATATATCAAACCATCCATATCAGTGCTTCAAGTACATTAATGGAGAAGTAATAGAGAATCAGATCACCTCGGAATTAGATCGGAAAACATAATTTATGAAACATGCTGTTCCCCATCTTGCATTTCACTCTAAATGATGATTTCAGTTACAGCTATTGCCTGCCTGCCTGTACCGTACTGTATGTATTGTGTGCCCCCCCCCCCCCACCCCCAACCAGCACCAGCACCAGCTGATATAACATTGAACCTCTGATAACTGGTAACAAACTGGCATTCCTTTTAGACTGTGTTCTAGAGGGTTCTATCTCTTGCTGCTATCGTAGATTCTCACATAGCCGCGGCTTGTATGAGAGTTAGATTCAGCTTTAAGTTGATACCAAACATGCCCATAGATATCGGGTGCAGCAGCTGAATACGGGTGTATATAGGAATTTCAGGCCCAAGTTGCGGGTGCCTCTAATACCCAAGTTAGGCTTATAGTTATACGCAAGAATTAAATTTACGGTAGGTGGTCGACTGTATCATCAGGAAGATATCTTAAGGTTCAAATTCAAAAGTGATCTGAAACTTTGCAAAGAATTGCCTCCCTGTTTCATCTAAGGAGAAGCTCACTGAACTATACATGCTAAGGGTGGACTTATTTCGATCGAAAAAAGAATTCATGTACTGCCTAAAAAACATGCTTTTGGAACATGATTGTAATTGTTTCAAAAAGCAAAAATAGGAAATATGCATGTAAGTTTGTAACAACACGGTCTACCAGGCCATACATCCCTGCCAGGATAAATAAAAGAAATTGAAATCAAATCAAGTTAGTTACCTTTGTCAGAGGTTGTCCAGAGGAGGCAGGTGTGGCGGCGTGGAGTAGTGGAGGTGGTAGGGAGACACAAGGCAGACAGCAGGAGCAGGCCCTGGAGGTGTGACTCGAGCTGTGGGGCACCACAAACTGACTGGGGACCCCGGGTCTGGAGGAAGGATATCCCTCCTAGATTGGGCGTTATCGATGGGAGAACCAATGTCCCGTGTCACTAACACTTTAAGGACGGCATGGTGCATTAATGCATCGTGCCCTTAGTCGTCATGGTGCATAAATGCAGCCCTGGCGATTAATTTGCCAGTTCTGCATTCAAGCATCATGAGGTTGAGACACTCCCAAAGGATCTGCATGATGCGCCAATGCAGCACTGGCAAGTAACTCGACAAGGCTGCATTGGTGCATCATGACGATAAATGTCATCTTGTAGCGACATGTGTCCTTAAAGATTTAACTTGTTTTCAAGTTCTGTAGATGTTACTCGGCCTAATGTCCCAAATCGAATTAGAGAAATGGCTATGTTGATGTGTCGATTTTAGTCAATCACTCCCATTAGATTATGTTCTTGGAAGCTACCGAGGTTACTCCCAATCAGTATCCTAATGCCACATATGGCCACGTACTCATTTCCCGGTAATAAGAAGGTCTTTAGCGTCTTGTGACTTGTACACGACTGATTTAACCCTTTAAGGGTCAGTTTAACTAAATGAGGGCTAGTTTGGTGCCTCCACGAGACAGTACTCCCTCAGTGTGTAGCATATTAACCCTTTAAGGCCAGCATAGTGCTTTTACAGTTTTTTAAACTACCGTTTGTCGGCATGATGCATTCATGCACCCATCGTGAAGTATACTTGCTGCAGTTGTATCCATTTTGTCACATAGTGAATGGATTGCTGTAAAGTAAAGTAATGTATTAGCATGTGTCTAGCATGTTAACCCTCTACCGACAACATCAGGTCAACGCAGCGCAGACATTTATTTATCAACAACATGTATGCATGCATAATGTCAACAATACACGTGGTGAATTAACGTTATTATAAATCAGACATCGATTTCGCTAATAGCATGTGAGTCATCAATTGAGTTGTTTAGATTATACTCAGATAGCCTATTACAGCTATAAGCAAAACACATTCACATTAAACCATTATTGGTGATTAGGAAGGCTTAATACCTGGATAATTCATGAATAGCCAGTTTATTACCGAGACAACTGGGCTATGCGGCCGTTTACCACTTCTTTGAAACATTAAGAATTGCCCACTTAGATTCTCAATGAGAGGAGTACCACTCTAATTGATTGGCAAACACATCCAAACCGCCCACGCAGATCCATGTCTAAAAGGCTCTGCATGTCTTTATCTATGCATCAAGGCCACGTATGGATTTTAGAGTCAACTTACAAAGTCAAGCTGTAAAATCAAAAGGACATAAGTGATTTCAGGTTTCAGGTGTGTTTTTTTGTATGAAAATACAACTTGTGACAGGCTTATTTCAGCATTGGGTATGGCTCAGAAGCCATATAGAAGGAGAGGCTGGGAAGTAGGACGGTGAGAAGGTAGGGGACAAGGAGAAGATTGAGGGGGGGGGGGGTATGAGGGTGTATGGGAGTGTATGGGAGTGGGGGGGGGGGGGTATGAGGGAGTACAGACGTGAGGGAATACATACTCTCATTCCTAATTCCTCCCGAAGGAAGGCTCTGGTGACAGCTAACAGGAACCAGAAATGGAACCAGAAATTATGATATTAATACTATAATCATGCATTCTGCTTCCGGTTCTTGTTCATAATGGTTGTCACCAAGGCCTTCTTACGGAGGGATTTGGGAACAAGAGTAAGGACAGCAATGAGTAGGGTGGAGGGGGACGGAGGTTGCCGTAGTAGTCTCATTAAGGAGTGGGCAGAGGATGCGGGAGTAGGGGAGTGGGCAGAGGGTGCGGGAGAAGGGGAGTGGACAGTGGGCAGAGGGTGCGGTAGTAGGGGAGTAGGCAGAGGGTGCGGGAGAAGGGGAGTGGGCAGAGGGTGCGGGAGTAGGGGAGTGGGCAGAGGGCGCGGGAGTAGGGGAGTGGGCAGAGGGTGCGGGAGTAGGGGAGTAGGCAGAGGGTGCGGGAGTAGGGGAGTAGGCAGAGGGTGCGGGAGAAGGGGAGTGGGCAGAGGGTGCGGGAGTAGGGGAGTGGGCAGAGGGTGCGGGAGTAGGGGAGTAGGCAGAGGGTGCGGGAGAAGGGGAGTGGGCAGAGGGTGCGGGAGTAGGGGAGTGGGCAGAGGGCGCGGGAGTAGGGAAGTGGGCAGAGGGCACGGGAGTAGGGAAGTGGGCAGAGGATGCGGGAGTAGGGGAGTGGGCAGAGGATGCGGGAGTAGGGGAGTGGGCAGAGGGTGCGGGAGTAAGGGAGTGGGCAGAGGATGCGGGAGTAGGGGAGTGGGCAGAGGGTGCGGGAGAAGGGCAGTGGGCAGAGGGTGCGGGAGTAGAGGAGTGGGCAGAGGATGCGGGAGTAGGGGAGTGGGCAGAGGGTGCGGGAGTAGGGGAGTGGGCAGAGGATGCGGGAGTAGGGGAGTGGGCAGAGGGTGCGGGAGTAGGGGGGTGGGCAGAGGGTGCGGGAGTAGGGGAGTGGGCAGAGGGTGCGGGAGTAGGGCAGTGGGCAGAGGGTGCGGGAGTAGGGGAGTGGGCAGAGGGTGCGGGAGTAGGGCAGTGGGCAGAGGATGCGGGAGTAGGGGAGTGGGCAGAGGGTGCGGGAGTAGGGGGGTGGGCAGAGGGTGCGGGAGTAGGGCAGTGGGCAGAGGGTGCGGGAGTAGGGCAGTGGGCAGAGGGTGCGGGAGTAGAGGAGTGAATAGTGGGCAGAGGGTGCGGGAGTAGGGGAGTGAATAGTGGGAAGAGGGTGCGAGAGTAGGGGAGTGGGCAGAGGGTGTGGGAGTAGGGGAGTGGGCAGAGGGTGCGGGAGTAGGGGAGTGGGCAGTGGGTGCGGGAGTAGGGGAGTGGGCAGAGGGTGTGTGAGTAGGGGAATTGGCAGAGGGTGCGGGAGAAGGGGAGTAGGCAGAGGGTGCGGGAGTGGGGGAGTAGATAGTGGGCAGAGGGCATGGGAGTGGGGCAGTAGATAGCGGGCAGAGGGTGCGGGAGTAGGGGAATGGGCAGAGGGTGCGGGAGTAGGGGAGTGGATAGTGGGCAGAGGGTGTGGGAGTAGGGGAGTGGATAGTGGGCAGAGGATGCGGGAGTAGGGCAGTGGATAGTGGGCAGAGGGTGCGGGAGTAGGGGAGTGGGCAGAGGGTGCGGGAGTAGGGGAGTGGATAGTGGGCAGAGGGTGCGGGAGTAGGGGAGTGGATAGTGGGCAGAGGATGTGGGAGTAGGGCAGTGGATAGTAGGCAGAGGATGCGGGAGTAGGGCAGTGGATAGTGGGCAGAGGGTGCGGGAGTAGGGGATCGGGCAGCGGGTGCTGAAGTAGGGCAGTGGATAGTGGGGAGAGGGTACGGGAGCAGAGGAGAGGATAGTGGGCAGAGGATGCGGATGTAGTCTCAGTAGGGCAGCGGGCAGTGGGCAAAGCATGGGGGAGAAGAGGATTGGGCAGTTGGCAGAGGATGCTGGAGTAGGAGAATCGATAGTGGGCAGAGGGCACGGGAGTAGGCAAATGGACAGTGGGCAAAGGATCCCGGAGTAGGCGACTGGGTAGAGGGTGTGGGAGTAGGAGAATGGATAGTGGGCAGAGGGTGCGGGAGTAGGGCAGTGGGTAGTGGGCAGAGGGTGTGGGAGTAGGGCAGTGGGTAGTGGGTAGAGGGTGTGGGAGTAGGGGAGTGGATAGTGGGCAGAGGATGTGGGAGTAGGGGAGTGGATAGTGGGCAGAGGGTGAGAGAGTAGGGGAGTGGGCAGAGGGTGCGGGAGTAGGGGAGTGGGCAGAGGGTGTGGGAGTAGGGGAGTGGGCAGTGGGCAGAGGGTCTGGGAGTAGGAGAATGGATAGTGGGCAGAGGGTGCGGGAGTAGGGCAGTGGGTGGTGGGCAGAGGGTTTTGGAGTAGGGCAGTGGGTAGTGGGCAGAGGATGTGGGAGTAGGGCAGTGGGCAGAGGGTGTGGGAGTAGGGGAGTGGATAGTGGGCAGAGGGTGAGAGAGTAGGGGAGTGGGCAGAGGGTGCGGGAGTAGGGGAGTGGATAGTGGGCAGAGGGTGAGAGAGTAGGGGAGTGGGGTGCGGGAGTGGGAGTAGGGGAGTGGATAGTGGGCAGAGGGTGAGAGAGTATGGGAGTGGGCAGAGGGTGTGGGAGTAGGGGAGTGGGCAGTGGGCAGAGGGTGCGGGAGTAGGGGAGTGGGCAGAGGGTGCGGGAGTAGGGGAGTGAAAAGTGGGCAGAGTGCGCGGGAGTGGGGCAGTGGATAGTGGGCAGAGACTGTGGGAATAGGGCAGTGGATAGTGGGCAGAGGGTGCGGGAGTAGGGGGGTGGATAGTAGGCAGAGGATGTGGGAGTAGGGCAGTGGGCAGAGGGTGCGGGAGTAGGGCAGTGGGCAGAGGTTGCGGGAGTAGGGGAGTGGGCAGAGGGTGTGGGAATAGGGCAGTGGATAGTGGGCAGAGAGTGTGGGAGTAGGGCAGTGGATAGTGGGCAGAGGGTGCGGGAGTAAGGGGGTGGATAGTAGGCAGAGGATGTGGGAGTAGGGCAGTGGGCAGAGGGTGCGGGAGTAGGGCAGTGGGCAGAGGGTGCGGGAGTAGGGCAGTGGGCAGAGGGTGTGGGAGTAGGGGAGTGAATAGTGGGCTGTGGGTGTGGGAGTAGCCTCAGTAGGGCATAGGGCAGTGGGTAGTGGGCCGTGGATACCTAGTGGGCAAAGCGTTCAGTTCAACATTAAATCAGTGTTGAATCAACATAGAATCATCTTTGACAGCCAGTCATAGAAGTTCATTCAATGTATGTGCCCACTGGATAGGAGGGTTAGGTAGTTATATTGTCCATTGCATCCTCTTTCTCAATTCTCTCATCTATGTTCGTTTGGCTTTTTGTGCTGTCTGTCTGCCTGTCCCTTTGCGGCTATGTCTGTATCTTTCTCTGTGGCCCTCTCTCCCTTTCTCTGAGCGGGTATATGGGTGGGTGAATGGGTTGGTGAGTTACTGGTGGAATGGGTAATTCTGCTTGTGAGTGGGTTAGCTGTTGAGATAGGTGGGTGGGTGAGTGAGTGGCAGGATGAGTGAGTGGCTAAATAGGTAGGGGTGGGTTGGTCGGGAGAGATGGGTCGGTGGGTGCGTGGAGTGATAGGTAGGTTTGAGCGGGTGCGTATAAGATACTGCCGTGTCCACGGGCACCCACCTCGCTGCACTCATAATCGTGGTTGGGTGGATAGGTGGGTGAGTAGATGGTGAGAGGGTGGGTGAGTAGATGGGTGAGTGGTTGGGCGAGTGGGTAGCTACTGAGTGAGTGAGTGAGTGAGTGAGTGAGTGAGTGAGTGAGTGAGTGAGTGAGTGAGTGAGTGAGTGAGTAAGTGAGTGAGTGAGTGAGTGGTTAGGTGGGTAGGTAACTTTGTGGATGGGTGTGTGGGTTGGTGGGTAGGTGGATAGGAGTGAGTGAGTGAGTGAGTGAGTGAGTGAGTGAGTGAGTGAATGAGTGAGTGAGTGAGTGAGCAGTGAGTGAGTGAGTGAGTGAGTGAGTGAGTGAGTGAGTGAGTGAGTGAGTGAGTGAGTGAGTGAGTGAGTGAGTGAGCAGTGAGTGAGTGAGCAGTGAGTGAGTGAGTGAGTGAGTAGGGTCTTGGGTAGGTGAGTGTTTGGATGTGGCTGTAGTAGCTAGGAATGAGGGAGTGGGTGGGTTGGAAGTAAGGGCAGTAAATGGGTGGGCCAAGTTCAAGAACAGGAATTTTATTGCATACTTCAAATGCATGGTCTTCAGTCCATTGGATCGACCAGATCTCGTTTAAGACTGAATTTATACTAAAATAAAATAATAATATACCCACTCTTCGATTTGGGTCACAATAAATATGAATAGATGACCACCTGAGTCTACATGGCGTGTGTATAGTTTAACAGAGTTAATTATCCCAGTGTCGAAGAGTACAGACTACAGGTCTATATTTAATGCGGCTTAATCACCAAGCATGTCCCATTCTAAATCCTAGTAGTGTTCTAGTCTGCTATGTGGTAGCTGCGCGAGTGGTGATAGTGCTCCTTTAATATAACTTAATCAATAATTTAATTTAGAACATGTCATCTTTCAATCCGTATGCCTGCTAAAGTCGACAAGAAATACAAAAATGATTTTTTATCTAAATCTGCATCCAGTTAATCTGTATAATGACTCTGAGCTGACCCTTTAAGGACGGCATGATGCCTTAATGCATCATGCCTTTGGTCGTCATGATGCATGAATGCAGCCCTGGTGAGTAACTTGTCAGTGCTGCATTCAAGCATCATGCCAACCCTATGGGGTGGAGACACTCCCGAAGGGTTGGCATGATGCACCAATACAGCCCTGGTAAGTTGGGGCTGCATTGGTGCATCATGACGACAAATGTCATCTTTTAGCGGCATCTGTCGTTAAAGGGCTAAGTACTGGGTAATAAACCGTACCGGTATCAGGACAAGTACCCCCCGGACATCTACCCCCTGCCATTTACTCCCCTGGACATCTACCCCCTAGGACATCTACCCCCTGTCTTTTACCCCCTTAGGACTTTTACCCCCTAGGACATCCACCCCCTAGTGCATCTACCCCCTTGGACCTTTACCCTCTAAGACTTCTACCCCTGGTGACATAGATCTACCACTCCACATGATGTGACTCAACCATATGGGCATCTGGAGGGGGTGGATGTCCCCAGGAGTAGAAGTCCTAGAAGGTAAAAGTCCAAGAGGGTTGGCGTCCTAGGGGGTGGATATCCTAGGGGGTAAAAGTCCTAAGGGGGTAAAAGTCCAGGGGGTAGATGTCCAAGGGGGTAAAAGTCCTAGGGAGTACATGTCCTAGGGGGCACATGTCCAGGGGAGTAAATGGCAGGGGGTAGATGTCCGGGGGGTAGATGTCCAGGGGATAGAAGTCCTAGAACCACAGTATCAGTGGGTTGACAGCCGCACTCAAAAGTAGCGTTGGTTTTACATGCTACCTTGTCATTAGACACACACAGAGTGCCTCACTCATACGATACACGAGTCTGGAGAAAGATCTACAGTATTCAGTTATCAATATTTTCATCGATCCAATACACTCATATTATTGAACCTTTTCTCGAATCTGTAGTTCTTTCTTCTTTGTCTAGTTGGATATAGGAACAATAGCAAACAGCTACTCTAGTTTGAGAGAATATGGAATAATTTAAAAAAAAATAAGGATTCACTTTATTTCTGTTCGATTATTGAAGTTGAACTGTACTTCAAAACTGTAATCACATGAGGGGGAAAAGCTAAGTAATCGAGGGTAACATCCTATAACCCCTCCCCTCCCCTCTCCTGCAAAACCAATGTCGCAATCATGTCCAGTAACAGCTGTCCCTATCGGCCAGAAGCCAGATCATATTTAAGCCGCCACATGGTTTCTGGATCAAGCTCGTGTTACTGTGAGAAAACAATACGTCATTGGATGTCAGCAGTGGCATCTGCGGAAAACGAGCACTGCTAAGGCGTCAACGTCCACCTGTAACCGGCCAGTGAAACTAGCCATGAGAGACTGGAGCCTTCTGAGGACACCAGCCTCTCTACCATTGGGCCAAGGAAAAGGAAGGTGTGTTTCAGGTTAGCCGACCCTACCTAGCAAAACAGGGCTGACCCTTGACTTTTTTTTTCCAATTATGGCCAATTTTTCCACTACTTCAGAGTCGAGTTGAGGATCCATGAGTCGAGGAGGTGGTTGTCGAGTCAGCACTGGCATTTGCGAGTAGATTTTGTGGTATTGTGCAAACTAAAGTTTAAAAAAAAACCACTTAAACTTTGGTTCTTATAACCAGCTTGTGAAATGCTTTATGATTAATTGCAAGACAGTATAAGCTTCTAAGGGTGGGAATTGAGGGTGTGGGTCTTTTTAAGTTTTAATCTTTTTTTTGGGGGGGGGGGTCAAAAATATTCAGGCTGTCCGTTAATCGGTGATCGGAAGGAGGGGCGGCCGTTTGCCCCGCTTTTCCTACGCCACTGTTGGGCATGGCCAATATATATTATGATAATTTGTTGCTGGCACAGCACACGACCAGCTTTAGTTAGTGGGAAGCGACCGGTCAGTAGGACAGCTGCATCTGGGACTCTCTCAAGGTAGGTTTACTCAACAATCTGTTTCAGTTTCAGTTTTGAAGTTTTGAATATTTTTACTGGCGTAATGTAGTCAAATTACAATTAGTTTTTCATATGTACCAATATTGTAAATACATAGTCAAGTACAAAGGGACACATCAGCAGAGATCAGATGGCGTCAGAGTATTATAAAATAGTTGCATAGGACACACAGAGCCGTCCGATGAGTGGGGATGTTACACCGTCCAGTTCCAGATCCATAGTTACACGGTTTCACACCTTATCATTATATCTACTGTCAGTGCTCCACACCCCGTGACTGCCCTCCTTGCTTAGCCCACCTGTCTGGTGGTGGTAGCAATCGTTGTATTATCTTCACACTTATGACCGCCAGTACTAGCGTTTTTGGTTCCAACTTGGTCACATAACTTTCATGATCTTACGTGATTGCTGAAATATTTATTTGACCAAAATTAACTCCATTGATATGTGCTCCTATTATATAGGGTAGGGACCCAGATGTTTTTTAAATACATAAATATGTATGTAAGAGTAGGGTGTAGAGCTTTTATTTATTCTTTAATCGTGTAACATGCGTAACGTGGAACCAGATCAATGGGGCAAATGTTACAAAAAGTAGTCAGAGGAGTAGGGAATGTGTCACGGCAACTTTAAAGACTTTCAAATATATAACTTAGAGACAGGGGGTGTTTACGTTGTGGACATTTGCAGAACCCATATACATAAATAGCCTTACTAAATGTTCAGCATAAAATTCATTCCGGTATGGAATAATAATGTTTACAGCTCTACAAGACTGGTGTGGTGTGAAGTTCAGGAGCGTGAGAAGAGCCCCTCGCCCTCCCGCCTCGTAAAGGGTCAAAATGGTGGTTTAAGATATGATTATATTATTTGATCATCTGAAATGCTATCTATACAAGAATAAACGTTTTGGCGACATTAAAGCTATTATTATAGTCAGTTAGGGGTAGATATACAGGAGAGCAATGCGTGAGCTTATTGTCTGCAGAAGAGGTCTCAAATGCAAAGGATCAAATTAGTGGTATAACTAAATCAATATACGATTCGAATATGATGAATCCAGCGCATATCTACACAGTGAGAAACGTATTTATATAAAGTGTCAGATTTCTCATATTTGTAAGTCAGGGGTCGGTGCAAAGGTGAGGACAAGTCTCTTGTTACTGTGTAGTACAGTGTCCGATAAGGGTCACCGAAAAAAAAAAAAAAATTTAATAGTTTCTTCCAATTTTCCGAAATTGAAAAGATATATAAAAAAAAGATTGGTGACTCTTGTCAGCCACCATAGTACAAAATGTACCAAGAGTCCATAACGTAATAGGTGAAAATATTTATTTCAATTCACACCACTATTTGAACCATCATTTGTTGGGGTGAATTGACTATTTGAACCTTCCACCCTATAATTCCCATGCCAGACTCACCTTGAAATAGATGAACCCCGTTCAAATACATCTCATGCCACAGCACATTAAAGCATAATGTGCTAAGATTCTTACCCTTTAAGTATGGGCATTATTGAACATAGTGCTTGATAAGACCCATGCTGCACTACCAGTGTATCCGGCGTGTATCTGTTATACCATTGTAATTCTCGGGTCATACCAATTGATACGACTACATATAACTTTATGGTTTACACAATCTATCTGTTGACAAACAAAGAGAGCTCCTTAACTCTTTTTTCATGTAAACGGCTCTTAAATTCATCTGTTGACTCCATAGATCTCGTATTAGGGGGTAAGGCATTCCATGCTTGTCCATGGAGTTGAGTTGAGTAATTTTTGTTGACCAAGTTCCTCATTTGAAGTCTTTCAAACAAAGCCAATCTCGGGAATCCATACAACAAATAGACAAGTCAATCTCCTTACACAGAAAAAAAACGCATTAAATTTACAATAATAGGTCGCGAAGTGAGCAGCAGTGCTTCCAGTGTTGGTGAGCCTACTGTCAGGCCATGTTCAAGGAAGTGGCATGTATTATTATTATAAACATGAGTGGTGTTACTATAATGATGATGCAGCCATATAAATACTAGTGTGCTTATGGGTAGTGACATTCTGACGTATCATCTATCAACATATCACTGTGTAGGGGTTGCTGTAAATACTATTACTGGTGGTAGTTGTCAACTCTGTCCTACCTGAGCCAATTACAGCGGATGGAAGGCTGTAGGGCGTTTACCTGTAACGCTGAGAGCCGCGAAAAATGCTGTTTTTATACTCCAGTTCAGTATTATTACATTTTTCCCAAGAAATAATTGGAATACGGAATACATTCTGATACCCCATGAAAGCTAGCCTTTCAGGCTTTCTAATTATGTAGGATAATCCCATTAATGTAATTTCTAACAGAATTCTGCATTCAGTGGGCCTTTGTTGCGGTGTGTCTGCATTGAACACATCCTCTGTCATCCTAAATCCGTGCCTTATGGCTTTAAGATACATTATGCTGATGCCCTGGGGGTGTAGGGGAGACATTGCTCTACATATGGGTGTTAGCTCCACTTTTCTATCTTTTCTCTAAGTGTATCACCTCATGAAAACTATAATTAATCAGCTCATATCCGCATGAAAAATCCAAATAAACATAACAGAGCCAAGGACACCTTAAAGTGCGATTTATTAGCTCATAGAAAGTTATCGTATGTTAGATTGTATATCCAGTGGTCATAAACGGATCTTAGGTTATATTAGGACATATCCCTGGCTAAAAAATGCACCCTGTGGATAAATGGTGTAACAGTTTATTTACAAAATGCATGAATACTAATATAGATCTATGGGCCTTTTGTTTGATATTATGACTTTATTATCCTTTTGGAATTTGTATGCAATACTGATTATTCTGGACATGATAGACCTTTAAAGTGCATCAAGTGGAATAGAGAAATAGCCATTCCCGAGTGCTACTGTAGGCCTACAGGTAATCACCCTAGCAGTGACCATTCTTCTCTGCTGAAGGGTATGGGAAATGTTTCCAGAAATAACTCTGACTCTGGCTCACATTATGCTTAATTGCACTGTACCTATAGCAGATATCAATATGCAGTCGTTTGCATTGTCTTCCAGACATATTTTCCTTTCTGGCGATAGGTTTCACACTTTTGTAGACATATTATTTCAATTTAGAGGTAAACACTCATACATCGATGCCCACGCCTAGGTCGGGGGGACTTGATAAATATATATTATGTATACACATGTGTGCTATTGGCAAGGGTGCTTTTTGTAAAATAGTCGTCTTAACAAGGGTCCACCAAAAATCCTGCTAATATAGCAAGGCACCAGTTTCAAGAAAATGACTATAACAATAACCTATGCTGCTATGCACCAGAATACCTAAGATTTCACCAAATGTTTCTAGTTTCCACAAAAAACCTTTTAGAACAAGGTGACCCTTTCAGTAGATCTCGCCAAACATTTATTTATTAGAAAAACAAAAACTAATACAAATATTTATTTGCTCTTTAGCAGCATTAGGAATAACCGTAGTAGCTCCACAGTGTTCGTTACAATGCTCCTATATGACCACTAGTGGTATCTAGTGGTCAGTACTCCCATGCTCGGTAACCAGAGTCGTGAATGGATTATAGATAATGACTTCACACCACTAAATAAAGACTTAACATCCATGAAAAGTGAGTAAAATGAGTTAAAAACAGAATAGTACACTCAAAAAAAAAAGTCGCCTGCAGACTATTCTATGTGACAAGGTAGCAGGTGTTCTAACTATAATTGTCAGATAAAGCACCTAGTACTTGGCATGTGCCAGCCCAAAGCCTGACATATGCCAGCCCATATGTTATCCTAGTGACAAGGATCCAAAAGAATGCTGACAAGGAGGCTGACTAAATCAATTTAATTTTACATTGCAGAAAGAAACCCCTTGGCAATGGACATGGCTGCTGCTACAACCAAAGAGATGATGCTGACTGACAACACCACAGACAACCCAACAATGATCTTAGGTGTCATTTCAACCCCTGATGAAATGCCAACAGTGGTGGACAACTACACAGCTAGCTCAGAACACCAACCATCGACAGCCTTTGTGACATTTTATATTTTCATGCGATTCTTATTCTCTGCTGTTGCCATATTTGGCAACACACTTACCATCATTGCAGTAATTCGCTTTAAAAAGCTGCAAAACAACACTAACGTGTTGATATGTAACCTTGCTGTCACTGACCTGCTAGGTTGTGCCACCGCTCCTGTCTACCTTGCCCATACACTGCTGTCAGATGAACCCATCTTTGTGCCTCTCTGCCTCATTGAGAAGACGATGCTGGCTGTGTCAGTCCTCATGAACCTCTACAACATGCTGGGGATCGCCATAGACAGGTACTTGTACATCGTGCATGGTCTACACTACCCCATGTGGGTCACATCCACCAGGATATACACCATCGTCAGCATCACCTGGGTCTTTGTCGTCACAGAAATAACCGGCATCTTTGTATCGTCTCATCAACTTGCTGTAGGTGTTCCTTGTAAATTCTCCAGTTGTGTCTCAAAGCTTGTGTACTGGGTACTACTAATGCCCCAGGTGGGTCTATTATCAGTTTTAACTGTTGTATTTCATGTAGCAATTGCCAGGATTGCCCTTAAGCAGGGAAGGGCCATAGCCGCCCTTAACCAGCCGTACGATACCTACGAAGCCGCTATAAACCGGCAGCAGAAAAAGGTCATGAAAATGATGAGCACTGTATTGGGGGCCTACTTTGCATGTTACATCTCACAGGTCGTGTGCAACGCCATCCAAGGCTCATCACGCACCAGTTTCTGGCTGCACTATGAGAAGGTTGCAGCCCTCATCTACTGGGCTAACATCTGGCTGAACCCATTGATATATGCCTGGAAAAATGAGGATTTCAGAATAGCTTTCTGTAATCTGTTACGGGTAAAGACAGCAAATACTCTACACCTTGCTGATCAGAACTAACAACTCTCGATTTTATTTCTTTCTTTGGGTTACTATGACTTTGAAATTTTAGTAGTTAAGAATTTATTGGCCTTTAAAATTGCCGAAAATGTGAGTTATTTCTATCCTACTGCATTACTGGCAGCCCAGTGGGTACAAAACATTGAATCAAAATTGGCAAATGGTTGACAATGTTGATTCAATGTTAATTCAATGTTGAATCAACGTTGAACTGAATCCTGTGCCCACTGGTCGTAACAGCTTTAATTTGATACCAAATATATGCCAATATTTGTCCATTTTTATCATGTATTTCATCAAAAATTTGCAAAAAAACACGAAAAAAACGAGAAAAAAACAACAGATTTTTATGATGCGCGCGGGTGCCTTACATTGTCCGTTTCACTATTTACGTTTACGAAAAGGAAATTCAAAAATAATGAATTGTTAGGATGGATGCATTCGACCAAGTGGTACCCCGCTCATCTGTCAGCAATCTCTCACTCATCCGACAAAGCTTGAACTGAATGAACAGTGGAAAAGTGTTCAAAATGTCAGCAATGAAATTCTGCCTTTAAACTGGTAAAGAACACATTGCACATAATCTATTTAATATCCCGCCTTGAGAATGATGTAAACCTTCTGGTATAATCTCCCAGGCAGATAATTTAGTAACCGTGCACTCTCTTTATTTTCTTGGGTTGGACACTGACGGGATATAGGAATGCCCCATGTCTATTGCTAGATCACAAGGCATACCCACACACCTGAGGCAGGCAGCCTGGCCATGGTAAGGCCTGAGGCCAAATTTTAAAAAAAAAAAGTATGTTCCAGATTACCTGGCCCTTCCTAGCAAAATGGGCCGAGCCTAGGAATATTTATCCAATTTATTTGATTTTTTAGATATTTTACATCATTTTGGGTCTATTTCAAAGTCACTGGCAGACGAGGATGCCGTTAATGGGTTGGAGCTGAAATTTACGAGTCAATTTATGTATACCTTCTAGGCCAAGGTTTAAAAAAGAAAATTTAAAATCCGACCTACCTACCCTAGATTTTCAGACCATGTAACCTGAAACACGTCTTTTATCTTTTTTGACCTGATTGGCTGGGTAGGTGAGCTGGGCAGTGACCAGCCCCGGGGACCAGCCCTAGTGTGGCCAGAGCTGAACAAGCAGCTCCTAGAGCAGACTGCTTCTCTAGACTGGACTGAACTTTTTTATTCATGTTATTACCTTGATATACTACAACCAGGATGGTACTCAGTGGGGTCTTGTAATAACTATATGTATTCGCCCAAACCAAATGTACTGTATTGCTTATGTTCGGAAGTATAATACGATTTATCTTTGTATGTTGTATGTTTACATTAAAAAAATTGATTCAAACTTAAACATGTCAAAAGCCAGTATTCTATGATTGTATACATCGACCGCTGCTTTGTTTACATCGCCGCCATTGCCTTGTCACGTGACCAAAATGCTGCCTTTTGTTTGGTCTGGAGCAGCAAAATGCGTACCACATACCCGGGTGGTATGGAAAAATGTATCACACCCCCATGAGGTACGGTTTTATTGAATAAATAAACATAAGATCGTACCAATACCGTTAGATCATGTAATAATACTTGTTTCTAGTCATGTCATACTTGTTACTACACATGTCATACTTTTTTGTGACCGGCATATGGGGGCAACTAGAATTTTCTTGTCTTCTTTTTTAAAGAAAGGATATATATATATATATATATATATATATATATATATATATATATATATATACACCCTGTTTTACAGTGACTTTTGTCAATAAAGTGACCTGTATTAGACGGTGAGTCTGGGCTAGAGCGTCCACCACTTTAAATGAAATTATTGTTTCATGGTAAATCACTTTTAAGGTGGGTTGATCTCTTGGTCTAGGAGTAGCTAGATCTTCATTATTATGTTTTTACTATAACGGCATATACTTTCATAGAAGTTGCGAAAATAAGGTGGTTCCAAGCTATTTTCTGAGATATTCAAGTTGTAAGTTTATTCAACAGTTGTTAGGTTGACATAGTGCTTTTTGCAAAGTACCTATACAAAATGGAATTGCAAAGTAGCTAAATTCATAAACTTCTCTCAGGGTATAGGTCTTAATGTTTTCTATCCAGAAAATGTGTTTTGAGCATATAGTCCCGCAAATATTTTAACAGTTTTGGGTCATTGAAAAAATAAGTTGAGAAGAAATATAAATATACTCATGCAACTAGATGTATAGGTTTCAAGTTCAACAATCCCCACAGACAGATTGGTGCAGTGTTTGTTGTTGCCTGTCTCATAGTGCAACGGTTGAGTGTTCCTCTCCCGGTCAGACCTCTTACCAAGATTTTACCAACTTGCTCTCTACCTTGCGATTGTTTAAGATGCCCTCTGGTGGTATGTTGGTGAACTACAAAGAGATTGAGCCACCTAAAGTAATAAACACTTCAGATGACATCACAATTGAACTGTTTTCGATCATCTTTGTTCTTCCTGTCTACTATTAACATAAGTTGTACAAAACATTTAATGAGATGATTGTGACACATAACCAGATATTGGTCAGTTTCAATTTACATTATTTATGGAAAGCAGAAACATGTTAAAACCCAACCTGGAGGCAGGCATTCAACGCTGTTTATAGGCTATGCCAAAAAGCAGAAGCACACTACAATGTTAAACAGGTGTTGATGCCAATCATTGAGGAGTTCTTGTATTGAATCGCAGTCTCAACCCATTTGATGGCTCCTCTTTAAAAATTTGACACAGCAAAAACACTTTTTAAAGGCACAGGCAACCGATAACGCCACGCACACTGATCAGCTGCATGCGATGAGAAAGTGGCAGCTGATGAGTATTAGGGAAGCTAATCAAACAAGAGAAATGTGAGATTTGAGTTGTGGAGCACATTAATTAGTAGTTGTTGAAAGCCGTTAACCCACACGGGATGGGTCTCCAACATTCTCCCTAAAACACATGAGAGACTATGGACCGTACACGGCATGGGTTTAATGGTTAAGTAGCTGAAATGTTAAGTCAGATGGGCTAAGTGGAGTGTGACCGCCCCCCTACCCCGACCCCAACCCCCAGCCCTCATGGCACTGTCAGGAGGTTGTTCTCTATTGGGTGAAACCAGGGAGCTATTACCTTCCTGGTGAAACAACGCAGTGAGGGGACCTCGGGGGAGAACAGGTCAACCTCCAACTAGACGGTTAAGTCAATCCGTAATCTGGCTAAATGGATGTGGGGGCAATCATTTACTGTGACACTCACTATGGATAAAGGTTAGAACCATGATTGTATCCTTCAAGATCTACATAACTACAAAAACAACAACCCTAAGGATACTGTCCCTACATAATATTACTATGGGAGGCCAAAAAAAAGTTTTCATAATAACTGTCAGAATAAATATTCACCCCCAGATCCATTTAGCCAGATTACGGATAGCATCTTCGCAGCTAGACCCTGTCCGGTGGTGCCACCTGCAGGTTGTGAGTAGAACTACATCTATATAAATGCACTAGGTGGGCACACGGGGGCAGCACTGCCTTCTCTGCTGCTGCCCTGCACAGAAGGTCTCAGTGAAGGAAATGGTTCTTATATATACTTTAATATAGCATAACACAGTAAATAACAACTAATGGGACAATTACAATTTCCGAAAATCACCCCTGACCTAATAGATACATTCTTCCTACAAAACATATCTTTTGAACACTGGTCTATAGCATAAAACCACTTGAATTTTGCTTGAATTTGCACTGAATAAATTACATTTCCACTGATTCCCCATCCAGTCTTTGAAAAAACTCACTGAGAACCCCTTACCAGTTCTACAACGTTATATGACGTTTCTCTATGTCATGTTTCCATAAAACTCTTTGAGGGTGAACACACTCTACGCTTATTGCTCTGCTACAGGTCATGGTTGTTCTGCATGTGTCAGTTTAGTCAAATTTAATACCATAGGTTTGGTATGGCACAGATGAGTAAAAGCTCAGAAGGCTTTGGGCCAGTTATAATATCAAGGGTGAAATAAGAGCAAAATGGTATTGATATATGGATGTCACAGGTCATGGAATACGAGTAGCCTACACTGTAGTCAATGGGGGCCATGAAATACGGCGATTCTATTACTGAAGCACAACTATCGTATTACACCTTGTAATAAATAGTGGATTTGTCTAGCCTCAGGGGCCGTTATGTGTGCATTAGTAGACCTATACTGATATGATTTATTTGATGGGAAATCAGGAGATTTGATGGTACATAGATTGGAAACGCCAGCAATATCAACTAACCGGAATTTCCCTTTTTACTTCCATCTGGTTTATCGTGACAGACTCCCTTTCAAGTTATTTATCAACAGCTCCATACATGATTTTGTGTTGGCGCTCATATATCATACCACATCCCTCATCCCATCTCTACCCCTCACTCAATAGGCCTATATCCCACAGGGGCAAATCCCAGTCTACTCAACAGAACGTTTGTTCTAGGATTGGAATTCAAAATAGCTCAGTGTGTTTATGGTGTTTATTCTCCCTATGGTTAAAATTGGGATGGCCAAGAAGTATGTAGTGTGTCCTCTGCACTAACCACACGGCACGGTCTCAGATTACAGCAGCAGAGTACCTGAAGCAGGCATATGCTTGGAGAGTGTCACCCAATATGGTCTGGGACCAGGAAGGTTGATGAAGGGAGCGGGGTGTGGGAGGGGGCGGTAGATGGCGGTAGATGTGAGGGAAGTAGGCTCTGGGGGATAGAAAGTGGGGATGGGCAGGGTTTTCTTTTCTTTTCCTTGTTCTTCATTGTCCAGACAGTGTGGGGATGCGGCAAAGCAGATGGGGAGGGCTATGCAGGTAAATGTGAGGGACGTAGACTCTGGGGGATTCTAAGTGGGGGTGGGCAGGCAGCTTGGAAGTGTCAGTGGTGGAAAGGGTCTAGAGGTGTAGGGACACTGGAGAAGGAGACAGTTGGGCAGATAGTGAACTGTGCCAGAATCTAAGGAAGGAACTCTGCCCAAATCTAAGGACAGAGAACACAAAATTATGATGATAGGGATTTAATAGCTGATAAAGATATAATGCAGCAGATCAGTATAGTAATGGCAGGACAAATGGCATATGCAAAGATGATGGTAAAGGAGGGTTGTGGATATGAAGAGACCGGCTGGCAAGCTGAATCAATAGGTAATTGGGTGAGGGTGGCATGGGAGATGGTTGTCTGGGGTCTGTCAGAACAGGGTCTGGTGCTCTTCATCCACTGTGGACTACATAGAGGATAGGGTTAGACCTATATTTGGTGCTTTGGTAGGCCCACCTTGCTAGACAGAATAGAGCCATGCTTTTGGCCAAGATTAGGTTAAAATACATGTTTTGATTAAGGGTTTTGTCATTACAAAAAAAAACATTCTTGGTCTGGGAGCTAATGTCCAGCTATAACGGTTCTCAAGATAATTAGAATCAAAAATTAATTATTGATATTTTGTTGAAAATATTGAAAATATTGGTTGCCATGGAAACAGGCATATAAGTGTGACATTCTGGTCCTCCCCAGACTAGCCATTGGTCAAAATTAAAAGCCTGGGGTCTTACCTTTCATTTGATACTATGTGACGCTTGTCACAGGGGGGGTGCAACGAATTTCCATTTTAAGGGACTTTTTCAATACTGGCTCCCAGACTATCTCCCAATATTTAATAAATCCAATGTTCTTGCAAACAGAATCTCATATTATATGCGAAACCTCTACTAGATGTACATCAGTGTTTTACCATATGGGAAAGGCCTGGGTTGGCAATAGTAGCAGTGATACTATACATCCTCCCCAGGCCTCCTGCTGTGAGGCAGCACAATGGCAGTATGTGTGGGTATTGGCGAATCTCCTGGTGCTATAGAGCAGGATGAGTCTCTGAGGACAGGGACAATGGTAGGATGGTAAGGGTAGGAGCTTGGTACCACCTAGAGACTTAATAGGCTCTGCTTGGGGGGGGGGGGGCATTCAAGCAGTTCAGCTGATGATGCACTGATATTCGTTGGCTCCCTATAGGACCAATCTCTCAGTCCCTATAACCAAACTAAGTTAGCCATTTTTTTGGCTCTTTATACGATCAACCTAGGTTTTGTCAATATTGTCAGGTTGGCCAGTACTGACCAACTCACCTTGGTCTTTCCATTTTAGGCTATTAAAGTCATTATGAGTAAGGCACTAGATCTAGTCACTCATTCTTGAAAAACACTTGGTTATACCTGACCAATGTCCCCGCAATAGCCACTACAAACTAAGGGGCGGGGCTTTTAGATTATCTGTGTATACATATATGTCTGGGGTCGGAAGAATGAAGAAACTTGATGGTGGATATCGTGTACAGCAGCAATTATGGAATGCCAGATAAATAAGTATTACTGTTTCTGACAATCCATCTGATATTATACTATCTCGAAGCTATTGGTGGAGTATTTTTCCCATCATTCAGAAGATGATATACTCACTGCTATGGGCCGTCCCCATGTACTGATCTATTTATAAAGGTATTAAGGCAGCCATCCTTTTCATTCTATGAATTCCAATTATAGACATATACATAAGGGAAAGCTCTATATATGGTTTTGTTGAGTTCCTCGTAATCAATGCGTCATTACAAGGGGATTGGACTGGGATAATAGATTTCTATGAAGGCAGGGGGAGTACAAAGGCTCAGCACTGTGAATGCGTTATTTTACAGCGTTTCTAAAAAAGGAGTTTGTCAGACAAATCTACAAATGGAATGAAGTGTCGTGTAACTCACCTTTTAGTATTTCTTTTTTTACACTAACATCTGAAGTGCATTTGTGGTAGTTGCAGAGATAGGGAGCATCATTTGCATTGTATTCCCAAGTAAACAAGAAGATCCAGAGTGGAAAGACCAATAGCGGCCTAGATAGTAGTCCCTGTATTCAATCTCATGTCTCTATCATGTTTTGCAAAAGTCTATAATACTCTATAGCTGCTGATATTTTCAAACTTTAAGCCAAAAATGGTAGCCACTTTGTTTTTGATCTTGAGGCCAGATAGCATCAAGATATGACATGTTAGACAGCAGATTTGGATTTAGCACACCCAAATTATCCTAGGTCAACTCTAAAACAATTCTACTAAACAAATTCCTTAACAATATTGAATCTGCACTGTGAACTCAACATGACACAGGGCAGAGAGTAAGCGTCATCAACGAGCTACTACTGTAAAACCTTGTGTATAAGCCGTGGCTAGTACGCAAGGCAGAACGCAGGTGCGGCTCAGAGTCGGAGTGTGGCTTATACTCGAGTTTTTGCTCCTATAGTAAAGTACAAAAGTCACCATAATCGAATGGCCAGTGTGGCTTATATAGGATCGGCCCAAAGTCGGGGTGCGGCGTATATATGCGAGTTAGGCTTATACATGAGGTTTTACGGTATGTAGTTGTTTGTACATAAACTGGGCCTGCCTCGGAGTCATCCACAGGCGGATCGCCTCTCAGCCTCAGCCAGCTAAACGAGACCATAATTCCTATTGATTGTCTGTCTGGGACCCAGGCTGAGCACAGTGTCCATGTTGTGATTGCAATTATAAATGTGATAACAGATTACCATGGAATTGGACCCGCCTCAGAATAAGGGTGAAACCTGACCGCTGCAATAATTGAATATTGAATTCTCTCTAAATAAATCTGTACAATCAATGAGAGAATATGGAATGCTCACTGAGAAATGGATGAGCTGCTTGTGCTCTGTCACAGCTATAATGATAACTGTAAGGTCCAACTTTGTGGAGATATATACACAGTGCTACAGTATAGGGTTGACGGTAAAGAAGCATGGGTAACTACCCAGTAAACACAACTACGTTGGTCAGACGTAAATCTACGTAGATTTTTGGTCTGAACTACCTAATTTTAGAAGGTTTATGAACGTCAAAACATTAAGGTTTATTTACAGGTCTGATTTACGTAGCTCAGACGTAAATCTACGTTCAACTGGGATTTAAACACATCACATGTAATTCTACATAGTGGGATTCAGACGAAGACTTGTATTATATTGCAGATAAATTTACATTAACAAACAATATTCATACAAAATAACCACTATAATGTCATTTCATTCTACATAGTATATTCTTGTATTTCAACTGAACAGCCTCACAGTATAAATCTGTTGAATAGTTTGGGCTGCACACAAATGTGGTGTCTGCTCAGTAAAGTGCCGCAAAACACATATTGACGCTCAATACTTTAATCTACTCTCCTTTATACATACATATTCTATTGAATACGGTTTACTTGCATGATATTGAATTCATAATTAATGAGAATTTACTGCTTGAATGTGGTAGATTTGTTGAAGAGCTGTAACATTCTCTCCATAATTGATAGTGCTGCCACTTAGTATGACACTGAGAAGTCATCTACCCACTTGACGTTGAAAAGTTACGTATCTTAACGTAGATCTACGCAGATTTACGTCTGAATGAGGTAGATAAACATAAATCAGACGTCTATGTCTGTTGAACGTAAATAAACCTTAACGTTTTGACGTCTACAAACCTTCCAAAATTACCAATCTCAAATCTTTTGTTTGGAAAACTACCTAGAGAAGCCTCTGAGCTACGTTGGAACTACGTAGGGTGTTTACTGGGTAGGTACCATTAGGGTACTGACCTACACAGAGAAAAGAAACAACGTCAAAAGGTAGTCCATGTTGCCTCCAGAATGACTCCCCTCTCTCGGGGAGCCCAAATTGCTTAAGGGAGCCTAGGTGACTCTCTGGCTGACCTAAGGGAGTCATATAGCTCTCTGTGTCATATGACTCCCCCAGGTGGCTCCCTTAGGTCAGCCAGAGAGTCACCTAGGCTCCCTCATGCGACCTGGGCACCCCTAAAGAGGCAACCTGGACTCCCTTCTGACTCTGTTTCTTCTCTCTGTGTAGTTGGGACAGGTGTTGGGGCAGGACTGGATACAACCAGTATTCTTATCTGTCTGTGATTGGAGACAGACCAGGCCTCTTTCATTTCCATCAGCATCTCTGGGGTTGTCACTGTGGTGTCAGCCCTTGTGTGCACCTTGGCAGAAGCCTAGGACTGCTGCCCAAAGACACAGTCAGACATAATAATCAGGCCATAGAACCTCCCTCTCACCACCACCATACATAATACCCAACAGCAGCAATACCATTGTGGTATGAAACTTTTGTCAGTCTCACCAAAACACAGAGGCATTGCATACATCCTTTCTCAGCCTCACTACTATACATTTATGTTTGACAGCCTCGCCAGGAACATAGAGACATAGTATACAGCGTTTGTCAGCCTCACCAGCGCTACACAGAGTATACACTATTGGCAGCCTTAGAAACAGCACAGAATATGAGTATACAGCCTTTACCAGCCTCACCAGTAGCACAGAAATAGAGTACATTATGGCCTTTCTCAGCCTCAGCAGTAGAATGCAGAAACAGACTATGCAGCCCCGTACAACCTTTGACAGCCTCCAAAAGACCCAACAGGCAAGTCTTGCAGATTGACACAAGATTAGATTTGGACTGCTTCCTGCGAGTGACCAAGCATGTGGAATTCTGGGAAATTGTGCCACTATCTCTTGTCATACTGTGTCGTTTCCCAGAAGTAGTATATAATGTATCGGAACGGGACTATGCTTAAGTACTGTTTATTACTCAATCGACATGCAGCCAATCAGAGGCCTCCATTTGGTCACGTGACCGGAAGTGACCTACTTAGGGGATTAGTGGTGACGTCACGTGACCTAGTTAGCCAATCAGAGGCCGCCATTTGGTCACGTGACCGGAAGTGACGTCATATGACCTACTTATGGACCGGAAGTGACGTCATATGACCTACTTAGGGGACCGGAAGTGACGTCATATGACCTAATTTAGGATCACGTGACCGGAAGTGACCTGATGAGTCACGTGACCGGAAGTGACGTCACATGACCTAATGGACAACCGGAAGTGAGTGACCTCATTGAGGATCACGTGACCGGAAGTGACCTGATTGATCACGTGACCGGAAGAAGAAGTGACGTCACGCGACTTAATGAAGAGATGAGCGTCTTTAAGGGGTCACCCGCTTTAAAATGTGATATTTTTTTTTTTTGGAGGAGGAGGAGGAGGCGAGTCTCTTATTTTTTTGGTAAACCAATAAAAAACACAACAATATAAGTTTGTTTTTTCATTTTTATTTTTTTATGAGCGACTGGAAGTGACTTATTGAACTAGGTAGAAGTGTTCTTTAGAGTGTATAAGGGGGGAGGGGAGGGGAGGGGGGGAGGGGGAGGAGGAGGGGGGCCCCTTTAAGATGCATGGGGAGGGGGGCGCTTTTAGGATGCATGGGGCGGGTGGGGGGGAGGGGAGGGGAGAGGAGGGGGGGGAGGGGGGCACTCTAGGGGGGTGGGGGGGGCACTCTAAGGGGCGTTTGTCTCTTTTAAGAAAAAAAGAAAGAAAAGAATTTAATCGAGAGACACACTTCTTCCTCTCGAGAGGAAGAAGTGTGTCTCTTAATTTTTTTGTTTAGGAAGTGACTTGATGAGGCACGTGACTAGAAGTGACGTCGTCACATGAGTGACACTTTAAGAGGCCACGCGACTTACTAATAAAAGAAGACGTATGAAAATAAAAACACAACAATAATTTTATTTTATTTTTTTATTTCTTTTTTTTTCAATCTTGATAAACACTCTATTTTTGAAAAGATGCACTCAATCAATCAATAACACACTTTTTTTTTTTTTCATATCTCTAAAGGACTCGTCACACCGTCAGAATGCACGCGACGCTTATAATACAAGTAGCGCACGCCGTCTTTCTCTATGGTGTAGGTGACCATTTTGTTTCGCACCACTTTGAAATTTCTATTTACCGCAAGGAGAGTTTTTCGTTGGCGAAGAACATCCAAGAAGTCGTCTGGTTCTTTAGGGTTTTGTTTCTTCTGTACACCTTTTGCACTCCATTTTTTGGATTTTCTTAGGGTTGAGACTTAGGATCCCGTCACCTTTCCACTCCGCTTTCATAAGCCCCGAAGTTCTCAGATCGTGAAGGTAACGTCTCTCACAACATCCGCCGGTCGGCGGACACCATTCTCGCACTCTTTCCGTTTTTGTCTTCAAGAAAAGCTCTAAGTGATCGTCGCACACTGCTGTCGGAATCCACTTTCGTTTCTCTCTGAAGTGCATCTCTCTCAGGCGAGGTTTGACTAGGTCATCCAACGTGTCACCACTGAGAGCCATGTAAAGACTGTCGGTGTCCATTTGACAAAGAGCATAATCGCGCCGATCGACGAATCTATCCAAGAAGTCGTATGTGAACTCTTACATTTTCAACTTCGCGTACTGGTATACCATGAACCCTATTTGAATAGGGAGGTTGTTCTTGACTGTTTTCGGTTGTTGTTCGACTTCAAACAGATCAGAACTCAACTCGGACGCCTTTTTGAAGCGCCACGAATTGGCCAATAGTTCGAACTTCCGACTGTCAGTGTATCTCACCGCCGTGTGTTTTTCTTTGTTGCAGATTGTTTTACCGTACGTGGCGTTTCCCATTAACTTGTAACAGTCTGACAGAATTTTCTCGTTCTCGTTCACGTCGCCGCGTCTTCGCGCCGCCGTTACTTCGTCCCCGAAACCGGCAAAGGAGCGTTTAGGTAGGTATTCTACGACCAGCTGCACTTTGGTGACTATCAAACCGTGCTCTAAATACCACTTGAGAAGGGGCATTCCCAAGAGAATATTTTTTCCGTGGTAACTCCCTATCAGACATCTCTGAGGCGTGTTCAACAGCTTTTCTTCCTGCGCAAAGTCTGACATGTGAGGTCCTATGTCTGATTTTGAAACGGACACGTTCTTGAAAACAGGGGTCATTTCTTCGAAGTAGTCTCGTAGGTGAGGCGGCGTAGTGATGTCCACTTGAACTAAACCGAACATTTTCCTGTCTTTGACAGCGGAAAGGATGTCGCTCCCGCTCATTGCGTTTCGAGACACTTTCAAAGCGTCAACCTTCCAGTGTTGTTGGGAGGCCTTAACCCGCTCATCTCGACGCTTCATCTCTCTCCATTCGCACTCCCACACGACGACCAGCTTGTGACCTAGCGCTTTCAAGTAAGCGCTTACTCTAGCCGTTCTGTCGCGTCTCTCCTCCCTCAGTGAAGCGCACTGATATCGGTGCGACGGTATGCACTCGTGAGCGTGGAACCAACACCCGTGAAACTGGAAAACCGTATTAGAGGCCGCGTGAAACCTGTCGACGCGAATTCTTCGACAGCCTAGAACCATCTCGCCGCCGTTGAAAGCGTGGCGCAGTTTCACGTCGCGGTCGTGCTCTACGAAGCGTAACCACTCCAAAGCGCTGTGAGAGTTTCTTTGCCTAATTTCGGGCTTGAACTCGGTCTCAGGTCGTCTCACCGCATAATAGCCCGTGCAGTGCGCTTCGCTCATGCAGTGCAAGTACAGAGAGTTAGCGTCTAGGCCTAGGATGTGCTGGCACGGTCTCGCTTCTTCGCCGTACTTGTGCTCCCTTATCCGCGTGGTGCCCTTCTCGTGAAATCTATGGAAGATGATGGAAGGACCGCCGACTAGATTTTCTTTGATCAGAGCGTGGAGGACGGCGTCGAACTGGGGGAACGTTGTGAACGCGTCTTCTAGGTTTTGGAAGAGGAACCGTAAAGTCAAACCGGCGAGAGAAACCCGGTCTTTCAACATGTCAATGCCGCGATCTTGGAAAAATTTAGCGTGATTTTTCAGAGCTTCTATGAAAGGTTTGACGTCTTTGTTGTTGTAGTGGATCAAGTAATCTCCCATAGTTTGCATCTTCTCGTCGGACCAAACTTTCTGACATGCGGCGTAGTCGGATTCGGACATTTTGACGCCCGTCAGTTCGCTGTCAAAAGCCGATCTCGGTGGCAGTGTTCTGTTTCCCAGTTTCCTGGTAGACGTCATCCATTCGTAAGGAAAGTGACCTTTCTCTTCGTTTCTGGTGAAAGCTCGCAAATAGTTCGCGTAGTTGTAACCGGGTGCCAAATAGTTGACTACGTCCAAGAAAACCGTGTGATGTGTGTAAACCGCCAAGTATTGATTGCTTCTCTTTATGAAGCTGAATTCTTGGTTTCTTCGGTCTCCGGAGGCAAAGAACGAGTGAAGGCGTATTTTGATCAGGTTCAAGTCGTAACGCCCCGAGTTGAAGCCTACGACTGGAGCTTGACGGATGTATCTCAGAAGCCGCTTCTTCAGTTGAACTAACGGGTGTCTGGTCTGAGCCGCAGCGAAGCCGCCTGGAGAAGGGGTGAATGTCGCCTCCTCCAGCAGGAGAGCTTCACCTATCGCCGCATCTAACTTCGCTAACGTCGGTCGGTAAAGTTCTAGCACAGCTTCCCCGATGACTTTGGCGTTCTCGTTTATGTGATTTAAAACTCGATCCAACAAGGGGTCGGAATCTGCGTCGGATTCTCTGACGAAGCAGACTGGCCCCTCCCACCCCGGAAAGTCGGATGCGACGCTAGCCGACAAAGGGACGTGATCCCACAGCAGGGACACGTGTTCCGTCGACGGTTCTCTGCACGGTCTGAAGAAAGCCTCGAAATCGAAGGTGATCTTGTAAGGGTAGATTCCGGAATGTCCGTCGGGAGGAAAAATGGAGAAGTCTGCTAGCGCTTCGAAAATCGTTCTCGAATTTTGGTAGATGCCACCTACGTAGCGCAACTTGACTTGTCGGCAAGAGGAAAGCTGGTTCCTGTGTCTCTCCAGCAAGAACCCGGTGGTGAACGCCGCCTTACACTTGCAACATTCGTATATGCCCGCGTACGCGTTGAAGTCCGTGACCAGAGAGACGTGCAAACCGCCTTTCGCCGTCAGGTGTTGGTTGACTTTACCTCGGGCGGCCAGAGTTCTGGAAGGCGGTCTGATCAGAGTAACGCGTCTTCTCAACTTCCGCCCCGGCACCTGACGCGACGCGGTGTAAACCACTATTTGTACGTCAAACAAGTTCTCTAACGCGGGTAAGTCGCGGATGTTCAAACCCGGAAAGGTTTCAGGTGTGGCAGCGGGACAGAACTGACGTAACAAATCTGAAGCGCGCTTGCTGGTGTTGTATAAGTGAAAGGAAATGCAGCGGAAGACGCAGAGGTTGTCCTTGTTGGGAAAATCTAACACGCCGCTTCTCTTTCCAACTCGACCGGCCTGAGTGATCCTACCGCCTATGGGAAATTCCCCCGGTCCCATGTAAACGCAAATGTTCAAATTGGTAGGAAAAAGAACGTGCCACTTGGTGTCAGCGTCGCAAAGTTTCCGTACTTCCTCGCAAGCGACGGTGTTTTCCATGTTTGAGAGGAGCTCTTCCAAAGTTTCTGAATTAGTTATAGTAGGGAGCGGTTGTATGAGAGTTGCGTTGTTCTGGGAGGCGTGAAAGTAGCGCAGTTTGCTCATGTCTTCTCTGTGTTGTAAGAGTAAGCCTACCGAGAAACCCACTTTGTATCTGAATCTTTGCGTGAAGTGAATGCGACGCATAGTATCTACAGCGTCACTCAACTCGCCGGTTGGTAGCCTGAAGTTTGTTACACTCACGCGAGTCCCGTGCATCCTGACGCCCGTTTGTATTGCAGGCCAATTCGCCGTGAACGTTTCCTCACCGTTCGGTACAGCACATGTGCGCGGAGGGATAGTCACCCCGTCCAGAGATTCGCGTCGACAGGTGATCTTTCGGCAATCGCCTTCGCCGCATAGAGGGCAAAACTTAGGTATTACTCTACATTTTTCTACGTGTCTCTCGTGATTGTACGGTCTTTTAAAAATTTTGAAACACTTTTCGCAGACATACTGCGTCATGTTTTTTTTGTTTTTTTTGTTTATTTTTACTTAGTTACCAATTAAAAAAAGTTTTTTCCCAACTACTTAGCCGTCTATCTATCTATCTATCAATCTATCTGTCTATCTATCTATCTATCTATCTATCTATCTATCTATCTATCTATCTATCTATCTATCTATCTATCTATCTATCTATCTGTCTGCTGTCTGTGTATCCGTCTGTCTGTCTCATACAGCGTACGTCAAACACTGTGTGTGTGCGCGCGTGAGCGTTGAGCGTCTCTCATTCCAAATCTATACCGAGAAATTTGAGAATAATCTCTGTTTTGTCATCCAACTCTTTGAGCGCTCTGGCGGACAGCGTCACCCCCTGCTGTGTGGGTTTTTTGTCAGGACCTTCGTACTTGCGCACGTGGATGAGGTTCTTACCGCTGTAGTAGCTCACAGCTGCGTACACTTCGCCCTCCTCATCCAGCACTGTGAACCAGGGGGTGTGATTAGGTCTTCCTTGCGCGGACGCTGTGTCGCGTATGCGCACCAATGCGCGGATCTCGGCGATGCGCGCTATTAGCTCGCGCAGCGCGTCGGCAGTGAAGTGCACTCGCTTGCTTCTGGTCAGAGATACCTCTTTCACCTGGCCGTCTTTTGTGTAGCGCGGCCTCCTAGACAGTCTAGCTTCGTCCTCCCAGATCTCCAGCGTCAAAGTCCCGTCTAAGCAGAACTCTAACCCGAGAGGACGGGGGGTTTTCTCTGCTTCTTCTCGTCCATCTTCTTCTTTTTCTTGTATTTTTCTCTTCTTAGTAGGCCTTGTTGTTCTGGAACCCGCCTTAGAACGTTTCAGACCCGCAAGAAGAGTAACACCATCAGCGTGAGCTGAATCAGCAGCAGAACCAATAACAGGAGCAGCGTCAGCGCTGGTATCCGATGACTCGTTGTTGGAACAGAGCTTACACGCCGTCGGTGCTGAGTGTAGCGGTAGAAGATGAAGCGCCGCCGCCCTCGTAAGGTGGCGGTGAGGGCAGTCGCCACGGACCGGATGCGCTACCAGTGGAAGTGAGGTCGAAAGTAGTGGAAGAGGGGAGCCGAAAAAACGTACCGTCCACCCGTTGCCCTTCGGGTTCGTCGTACGCCTCGTCGTCAGCGTCGTTCTCTGTCTCACCCTGTTGCTGCTGCTCCTCCTCCTCCTCCTCTTCTTCTTGGTTTAGGGGCTGAGTGTCCGAATAGCTGTAAGTCTCAGCGCGAGCGGCGTCGATGGCGTCGGTTGATGTAGTGGTGGAGAGGGGCTGTGCAACGTGCGGCAGGTCATCAAAATCAGCAACAGTAGTGGGGAGGTAAAAACCCGGTTGCCAGTACTGCGCTGTGCCAGGAGCGTTGTCGTCAGTAGTAGTAGCGGTAGCAGCAGGTGCAGCAGCAGCAGCAGCAGCAGCAGGCGCAACAGTAGCAGGCGCAGCAGCCTCAGCAGGCGCAGCAGTAGCAGGCGCAGCAGTAGCAGGCGCAGCAGTAGCAGGCGCAGCAGCAGCAGCAGCACGAAGAGCACCAGCAGCACGAGGATCACCAGCACCAGCAGCAGCAGCACGAGGAGCAGCAGCAGCAGCAGCAGGCGGGGCAGCAGTAGCAGCGGCAGCGCGCTTAGCAGCAACGTGTACCGTCGCGAGTGTAACAACGTCGCTAGCACAACGACTACTACCAGTAGTACTGCTACTACTACCACTACTACTACTACTACTACTACTACTACCGCTACTACTACTACTACTACTACTGCTGCGAGCACTTGCTACAGCGGGAGGGTGATAAGACCAAGCGGTTGCGGCGGTAGTCTCATCTTCAGTAGCAAGAGGAGGCACTGACGCTAAACGAGCGCTGTTCCGCGTAGTCTTCTTGTTCTTGAACTTGCTTAGATCCTTGGACGGCCCTAGGTGTTGTCTTTTGCTCATGGTGGTGACTGTAGAGAGCGGCAAAAGACTGAGTGAGTGAATGGGGGTTTCCAGTCCCCTTATATACGCCTTCTCGCTTCTAGAGCTAAGCTACTTACTGCCCTGTTCAGCTGCCGCCGGCTGACCGGCGGCCATTCACAAAGAGAAACAAAAGACATAATGCATGACGTTTTCAGCTGGATCCCTTTCCCCCCTTTTGAGAGATCGACTGTCATGAGCTAAGCTACTTACCACCCTGTTCAGCAATTCAACGCGCATTAGCTGTATAAAGGATTAAGCGGTTGCTGCCGCCGGCTGACCGGCGGCCATTCACAAAGAGAAACAAAAGACATAATGCATGACGTTTTCAGCTGGATCCCTTTCCCCCCTTTTGAGAGATCGACTGTCATGAGCTAAGCTACTTACCACCCTGTTCAGCAATTCAACGCGCATTAGCTGTACAAAGGATTAACGGTCATGAGCTTAGAGTGTGTATACAAAAAAACTACAGGAGGCGTGTGGCGTGAAGCAGGACCCCCTAAGACGAGCGTGTCTGTCTGTGAGTAGAGTCGTGTGCATGTGGTGAGCGACTTAAGTGTAAAACAAAAAAAAATCACCGCCTCCTGCCGTGGTGAGTAGACCGGGCCGGCCGGCAGCAGCCGGCTAGTTCAATAGGGGTGACAGCTGACTAAGGCTGTGCATGAAAAAATCCGATTTTCACCTGACCTCTGACGTTTGTTACAATGAATGTCAGAGGGAGAGAGAGTCGTCCTCAGGTAGGTGGTAGGAGGTAAGGCTATGGATGAGGAAAAAACACTATTTTCAGCTGGTCTCCACCGATAGCGATGACATACTCCTCGTCATCTAAGCTCTTAAGAAGCTCTTAAGGAGTGGAGCGGCTGAAAAGCGTCATGCGGACAGGTCGCTAGACAGCTGGGGTGCTGTTGGAAATAGGATTAAACTGCCTCTGTATAAAAGCTCTGATTTCTGTTGGAAAAAAACCATATCGCCTCTGACCACAGTAACGTCTACTACCACCACCACCGCCACCACCGCCGCCACCGCCGCCGCCGCCAAGACGAGACGAGATGGCTCAAGCTATTCCACTTTCAAGCTCGCCTTCACCCCCTTGTCCACCTGAAAAGTTAATGCGGCTTGACGGCGTGAGGCGCGCGGTGCAGACCGATGGGGAGAATAGAGAGGTAGGACAGCGGCGCTTAGCATATAGCGACGCCTTGCTTCGTCAACTAGGTAAAGAGTTGAGCGGATCTTGGAGAGAGTCGGGCAGTAGCTTAAAAGTTACCGTTATGGATGCTCTAGTAGAGCGCAGTGTCAAGACACCGGAGGAGCTGTGTACGGCGATGTTCCGAGTCTGGTGGGGTGAAACCCCGCATCGTCATAGATGGGGAGAGCTCGGCCGCGTCTTCACCCGCATTAGATGAATGGAACTGTTGGCTCAGTGGATGACCCTTCTCCACAGGCAGGGGTTGGATTTCGAGAACCCCGACTCGCACGCGATGCATAAGCACTTGGGCGCCCTCGGCAGACGCCTAGGTAGCAGGTGGAAAGAGGTGGGGGGACATTTAAAATTGTCGCCTGAGAGGTTAGATAAGATCGCTGAAGAATGCGAATACGGAGGAAGTCCCGCTGAGTGGGCCTTCCGAGTGTTGAAAATGTGGCCAGCTGAAGCTGACGGTGCCGGCAGTACACCTTTTGAACTCCTTCGAGTGTTGACTGAGGACATGGGAAAGTTTGACCTCGGCATCGCGATATTACTTGACTTTATCAAGCAAGAAACAACGAGAACAACGGACATGTGAATTGTTGTGTTTTATTTTCATACGTCTTCTTTATTAGTAAGTAAAAAAAATATAATAACAATTAAGTAGCGTGTCCTCTTAAAGTGTCACTTCCTCCGGTCGCGGCTGATCGCCTCATCAAGGCATGTGATAAACAAAAAAATTAAGAGACACACTTCTTCCTCTCGAGAGGAAGAAGTGTGTCTCTCGATTAAATTCTTTTCTTTCTTTTTTTCTTAAAAGAGACAAACGCCCCTTAGAGTGCCCCCCCACCCCCCTAGAGTGCCCCCCTCCCCCCTCCCCCCCTCCCCTCCCCTCCCCTCCCCCCCACCCGCCCCATGCATCCTAAAAGCGCCCCCCTCCCCATGCATCTTAAAGGGGCCCCCCTCCCCCCCTCCCCCCCTCCCCTCCCCTCCCCCCTTATACACTCTAAAGAACACTTCTACCTAGTTCACTTCCAGTCGCTCATAAAAAAATAAAAATGAAAAAACAAACTTATATTGTTGTGTTTTTTATTGGTTTACCAAAAAAAATAAAAGACTCGCCTCCTCCTCCTCCTCCAAAAAAAATATATATCACATTTTAAAGCGGGTGACCCCTTAAAGACGCTCATCTCTTCATTAAGTCGCGTGACGTCACTTCTTCTTCCGGTCACGTGATCAATCAGGTCACTTCCGGTCATGTGATCCTCAATGAGGTCACTCACTTCCGGTTGTCCATTAGGTCATGTGACGTCACTTCCGGTCACGTGACTCATCAGGTCACTTCCGGTCACGTGATCCTAAATTAGGTCATATGACGTCACTTCCGGTCCCCTAAGTAGGTCATATGATGTCACTTCCAGTCCATAAGTAGGTCATATGACGTCACTTCCGGTCACGTGACCAAATGGCGGCATCAGATTGGCTAACTAGGTCACGTGACGTCACCACTAATCCCCTAAGTAGGTCACTTCCGGTCACGTGACCAAATGGAGGCCTCTGATTGGCTGCATGTCGATTGAGTAATAAACAGTACTTAAGCATAGTCCCGTTCCGATACATTATATACTACTCCCAGATAAGGATGGAGTGTCCGCCTGTCTGACATTTCCTGGCACAGGGACGTCACTAGCCGATGACAATTGAGTTAGCTTCTAACCACATCCAAGCTGATGGGACTCAGTTGTTTTCTGTCCAGCATGAGGAGGGGGCAGGGATTGTGAGGATGTAGCTAGGAAGGAGGAGGGAGAGACAAAGCCCTGCAGTCTCTGCAAATACAATAAACTTGTCTGATAAACTACTTTAGTTTTAGACTGTATGACCTTGACTAGCCACTTTTTCTCTTATTTATTTATAACCCATTAGTGTACTTATAATTTCATATTGTTCACAGACTGTCTGTTATGAGCGTGTACAGTGTAGGTATAGTCTAGACAGTCCACAGTATGGAATAGAGGGCCCTATAACATAGACAGCCTAAATAATGGAAGTTCTACCCAGCAGGCTCTATAATACCTGTGGCCTATAGGTAGAGAATGAGGCCCTGGGTATTGCATCCTCCCTCCAGGAAAAACACCCGACTGGATACAGGAACCTCATATAATCCAATGTCAATGTCAGACAGAAATCATAGCAAGAGCGATAACAGTCGTCAAAGCACCATGCAAAGGTTAATGCCTTTTATATCATCTCAGCACTGATATTGATATTAGGACGTTTCCCTCGGCCCTTGGTTGAAAGTCTGTGACAGGTTTAATAACCCAAGGTAGTCCCCAACTAGACGAGTCCCAGTCCCAATGTTATGGAGGGTTAAGTAATTGCGCAACATTGTATTGCCTTATGCTGCTGCTTTATTTAATTTTCTTTTTGACAAACTGGTTTACGGGCACTGTATATTATCATTGTACCCAAATGCAATTGCTGCCTGGAGCAGAGTTATGGTTAGAGGACAGTGAATATGGCATGGTAGAATGAGTCCAGTGCCCAGGGGACACTCATAGACCAGTCATCTTGATGCTGGATATCCAGGGGCCATGTGTCCCAAGGCAAGTTATCTAGAAGGCAATTATTCTAGAGCCAGATCTCAGGTCAACCAACTGCCTCAGTCCAGAACTGCCATATATGTATCCAAAATAGCATCTAGTCTATAGAAACCACCATCTAACACTACAACTGCTCTGCCTCAGTCCTTCTCCGCAGTGTACACAAGGGCTTTGCCTCCGCCTCAGGATGTGTGCAGTGTACATTAGAGGCCCCAGTTATTAATACTGACACAACTTATCTGTGGGGCATTTCACGGTATTTGGGACACAGAGGGCCAAAAATTATTTCATTTGCAAGGCACTATTCTTTATGTATTATTGTTCCTCACATATTGAACTTTCATAAAAAGTAATGGTTTGAACAGGTTAATAAATTGACGATAGGGATATCAGGCATCGCTTAAAATGAACTCTGAATTTGTGTGATGGACGGGACATTTGTTATTTGGTCCCATATCAGAAATTACTTACTGCTGTTTATATTTCTCTACTTTATGATCATCAGTATGGACGTCCCTAACATTTGAAAACTTTTTACAGTAATATTATTGGTAGATTTGTAAGAATCTTGCATAATGTGTCTCGTCTGTCCCGTCCGTTACATTTTTTTCCAAAAAGTTACCTTTACAAAAAATATATCTGTTCAATACTTTCCTTACTCAGTTTTCTCTGTTATCAAGTTCTTTCATATGATATAATTTTTATTTTGGTAAATTGTCTGGAAATTTGTCAAAATGACCATCAATGACCATCGTGACGGATGGGACATGACAGAATAAAAATCAGTAATTGGTGGAATACTCTTACAGAATAACTTTAAAGTAAGCCTATCTTTACTCAGATGGTGTGCCACACTGGTACCAATATGATCTCACATCCATTGGGTGATTATTTTGTGGAAAAAATGATTATATCCTATGAAAAGCAAATATCTGTGACTTCTGGGCCTGTCCCGCCCGTCACACTGCTCCAATCCCACAAATTGTCAAAAGATGTTGTTAGATATCATTCATTACCAAATTAAGATGTTTGTACTGACCCAAATGTACAATGTATGTAGACAAATCAAAGAATTCATCACTTTAGCTCATAAAAATGTTTAAATCCCATTGTGACGGACGGGACATAAGCAGACAAGCTCAAGAAAAAATAGTAAAACAGTTGAAAAATGTCAACGTTGTGTTCATTTCAGTGTTTCATTTCTTTGGCCATATAATATAGATGATGATGGGGCATATGAATTAACTCCTTAATTTGCTTCTATGCTATCCAAATACTTTTTGAGCAAGATTATTGGAAATTTAAACAAATTTTCTTCATATATTTTGTCTATACATCACACTTCATATGAAAATATACATATATTGATGAAATCTTTGGTGAAATGTATTCATCTAAATCCCCTAAGTTGCAGAAATGCCATAATACCCTCTGTTGTCAGCTGTTAATTTTGTTAAGTAGTCTTAAAATGTAGTGGACAAACCTCTCCCTTCCATCACGCAGGCCCTGTCCCGTCAGTCACGCACATATTTATACCAGTATCCAAATAGATATTCAAGATATACTTTCCAGCAAATTATTAATTTAAAGGTCAACCTTTTAGTGACCTATTGTATTTGTATCTTAAGCATTTACTCTGTAAAATTCACAGACTTTGAGCACAACATAAACCCTTCCAAAAGTCATGTCCACATTATGTCCCGTCTATTTCACAGCTCTAGTCATCCTATAAATACCCTGCCCCTTACAGGGCAAAAACCTCTCTGATTTGTCCCGTCCGTCATAAAACGAATACTGTGAAATGCCCCATGTATATATCTCACAGGCATACAGCAGTGTTGTCAAAATGTAAGTGAAGATTGGCAGAGACATTTCAAATATCCTCGGGGATAGTGATGCAGTCTGTTTCATTGGATTACTTTGGATAGATGACTAGTTTTGTAGATCCAAATCTTCAATCAGACTTTGGACCAAAGCAAGAATTCTGAAAGATATCACACAAATATAATGTACTTAGGGTTGAAGTTGAAGTTTGAAGTTTGAAATTTGAAATTTGTCTTTATTGACCACAATTTTAACACAATTACATTTGAGACGGATCATGTTTTACTCTTAACATGATAATTCCCATGGTGTCTAATCTAGTCTGTACATATTTGCCGTAGAGCTATATTAATTTGACTATGGTAACTTTATCACAGTTTCTATTATGACAACTTGGCTATGCTTCATGACATATCCATGTATGTTACCTCTATCAGAGGAATACATTTTGCACATGATCCACTCCAATATTTATGAGAGTTTTTATCTATGTCAATAAAGAAAGGACTCCCAATCAGCAGGCTGATTATTCTTTGAGAGCCCTCGAGTTTGTACCAAAACTATATCATTTTCTAGAAAATATGTTTCAGATGGTACGCTACAGAACATCACAAACAACACAGTACAGGGTTTCTGATACAATTACTGTCAAGTTCTACAGAACCAGCAAACTAAATTCAAAATTAATATTTAAGTTTATAGATTGAGACTAAAATTTATAATTTATTTAAAAAATTTTAATTTCATTTTTTCACTTTTAGTTTATCTATATATTTTCAATTAAAATTGGGGTAATTCGAGACGAGGTTGATGTCTTGGGATTGTGTTTTCCAGAAGAGTTTTCATTCTATTTTTAAAGTCTGTTAGATTCGGTTGGTTCCTTAGACTATGATGCAATCTATTCCAAGTCCTCCCTACTGAGACCTCAATGCTCTGGTCATACCATGCACAATGTATTAGACTATAGAACAAAACTGGGCCTTGTGCAGCTCTAGTAATTCGTAGTCGCACATCCAAAAAATCAGCACATCTTGATCGTTTATAACCGTACATTTGTTGATGGTAAATTCTTCTATTTCTTAGGGATGCCAGCCCCGCTTCCTGGTGAACAAAATCAGTTGAGTCAAACGCTGAAGGTTCAAGCAGTACTTTAGACAATGATTTTGTACCCTTTGAAGCTGCTCTAAAATTCTACATTTGCATGTGCATATATGATGTCACCATAGTCGAATAGTGGTAAAGTGTAAACCTTGTAAATCAATAGTAAATAAAATTGGGGAACAAAACTCCTTAGTTTTGATAACAAATAAGAATTATAGCCTACATTCTTTTTGACCAGTTTTGCATACACATTCATGTTGAGTTCTGTAACCAGTGTCACTCCTAAATACTTAAAAGTATCCACAAACTTGAGCATTTTGCCATTCGCCATTATTTTTGTATTTTCTGGTTTTAATTTTTTATATCTTTTACATGATGCAAACAACATTATTTTCGTCTTTGACTCATTTAGGGTTAGCTTATTTTTTACTGTCCGATTTATAAAAGAATCAATTTCAATTCAATTTCAATTTGCATGGTTTTTATTCTGCAATTTCAAAAAATATAAAGTATAAATACAATTACATTTGTTTCCATTGAATTACAGAAGAGGTTGATACTTATAATGAGTGATTAACTAACTAACATTTTTGTTTACAGCACCTCCATTCCAAGATTAAATGATGATGACTAGCAAATAGTCAATCATTGTGATATTACTGGGGGGGAGGGGGAGGAGGTGAAGGATGAGGTGATACCAAATTGAATTAAACATGTACGATGCAATATAAGTCATACTGTACATTTTGTGTTGGGCAGATGGAACATGTACACAGCATGTTATATTACATACTGATCAGTATCATACAATCCATTGCACTCTGTAATGTGGGGGTTACTTCAACTAGGTCTTTGCCAGAGACGTAGATAACCGAATCGTCAGCATAAAGTAAAGTTTTTATATCATTATCTAAAATGTTGATGTCGTTAATGTAAATGAGAAAAAGTAATGGGCCTAAAATTGAGCCAGGGTTACATTTAACATTTACTGTAAACATTTAACATTTACTGTAAACAGGCCTGAATAATCCTCCATGAATTTTATGTCAGGATGTATCATTATGTTGCACCACAGCAGGGAAATCTGTTTGTGCAAAGTTAAGATGGACATCATTTCAATGTTTTTTTCTTGGAACATTAAGGGTCAAGGTAAAGGCTTTCAATACCTGCTGAGGCTCTCCTCAGACCATGTTTGGTCTGACAGTGATCGCTAAAACACAGGTCCCCCTTGGCCTTAATGGAAGGCCTTGTTCACTGTCTCTGGAGGATAGTGATTGGGGTAGGGCAGGCCTCCACTGCAGGACAATGGCAGGACAGATGGTATTGACAAATGTCCTGATTCTAGAGAGTAGGGCGAGTCCCTAAGCTCAGAACAGGAAGAATTGTGGGCTAATGGTAGGTTGCGTGTCTAGCCCTATGTCTAACCATAGATCTATATGACTATTTCTAAATACTAAATGCTGCTTAATACATAAGAGACTGGCAGTACTCTGGATGTACTGTTAGGGATTTCCAATTGTTAGCATGTTAAAACCCACATCACTCTAATATTATATTGGCTGGTAATGGAAAAGCTCACATGTAATTGGCACAGGTGACACAATGACAATAACAACTTCCATGCACAGCCCTAGTTATGGGATTAGACAGCCTTAGAAATCCTTGTAAATAGTAATTTGACAGGAAACTGACGTATTGTTTACATCTAAATAGCAATTGAAAGGGAAACTACCATTTGATAGCATCCATACATTTCTATGTGGTCATTATTTGATGCAACAAGTGATTAAATTTTGATCAGAATATCACATTATTTTTTTGAGAAAATAGTTCACACTTTTGACACAAGTTTCACATACTTGAGAATCACTTGTGGTTGATTCAGTTTCATGTGTTGTTATTGCCCCTTGCTTACTTTGCACAGTGAGATAGATCTCTGGTGCTCCTTATTCTATCAGGCTCAGAGGGATGGAGAGCTGAGTCAATTCAGGACGAGCCCCAAACCCACAATCTGTTGATGAGGCAGGACCGTCTCTCAATGGTTAATTAATATTCTGTGGCAGATAATTAACCTAAAGAACTTGCTGAAGTCAACATTAATTACAAGCAGAATTATGAGGTGTTGACGTGGCGTGCAGCTGCTGTGAATACAGAGGGAGCGGAGGAGGCCGAGACAGGAGGTGAGGCATCATCTCAATGACTCTGACTCTGCCTGCAGGGGCAGGACTACAACTGATGATTGTCAACTTTAACACTCAAAAAGAAATACCCCAAAGCTTACATCTATAGTACCTAAAAAGGTACATGTACAGGTACAGTTACATTAGATGATAGTTTTTGCAGCATGCATATAAATATATATGCCCTCATGGTTTAAGGCAAGAGTGTTTCAGTCATCGTTTCAGTGGTTCGCAAATGCCTTACCAGATGGCCTATGTGTGATTTGTCCTAACTAGGTGTAAAGCCTAATAATGAATACAACTCTCGTCTGAGAAAATGAATTACAACTAAGGCTCTTCGTACAAAAGAATGGCCTAGACAGACTAATGAAATTGTCTTTTAGTTTCACATGTAGAGAATGACTATTTATCCACCAGCCTACCCCTGTTGTCCTGTAAGGTCAAGACTGTACAATGCCATCTTGTTTACTGTCACCAATCTAATTAAGTAGTATTGAATTAGCTAGTTGATGAAAGGGATGTGTGACTGAAATAAAGATCTATATGTTATAAGTTGGAATTCCATGTGAGATGGTACCTCTTAGCTTTCGGCTTGTTTTGGGGTCTGGCAAAGACGTGGCTGGGTGTAATTCAGCACTGGGTGTACTTTATTGGGAGTAGGGAGTGGGTTAATTGGCAATTACTGAAGGTGCTGCCTGAGCTGCTAATGGCTGCAAACAAAACTTAGTTAGACTCTAGGTCTGGCTGCAATTCCTTTATCTTAACCCTTTTAGGGCCACATAACACAGGGGCTTCTACATTTATGTGTTGGCACGGTGCACCAATGAAGCATTGACTTGCCAACTGGGAGTTTATTAACGCTGTGGAGGTCTGTATGACACATGACCGAATTAATGCATAAAGCACTTGTGTCTTTCTGGCACATCTAACTACTATATGTTAATAGTCCTTTCCCTCAATTGTCTAACTACCATTATCTTTTTACTGCTTTACCTTTATCCATCACAGCATTGATTCCTATTTTCTTTTCCCCCCCTGCATTCCTTCTGGTTTGACTCCTTCCTCGATACCCTTTTTCTTTTGCGTTATTTTCAAAAAACTCATCAAATAGTAGGTTGGTGACAAACCTCAGAATGTATACTAATATTTCCTGTCTAAATTTTAAATCTCTCCCCCCACCCATCCCCATTCCAGGCCCGGTAGTCTCCATCCCACATCCATGATTTATGCTTTGAGTGGGGGAAGTGCCACTTTACCCTGCTGCACGTCACCTGTCATTACCTTCTCAGTCAGTCTTCCTGCCGGTGCCACATCCATGTCCAGTCTCTCTGAGACACCGCCCCCCCCCCAACACACAGACTGGGGTAGAGCAGGTTCTATACAAATGACTAGCTGTTACTGCTGGGTTTTGTAAAGCTTAAAGGGAATTGCTGGTTCCTACACAGAAGCCACCTGGTGGCAAAAATCGAAGCTCATGAAAAGTATTCTTTAAGCTGTATTCATATTCCTACATAGACCACTTTCCCTAAATCAACTATTTTGTATTTGCTATTTTGACAGTATACCTCCATTGTTCACATATATTCACTGCTAGGACACCCATAGGATCCTATAGTTAAGGCAAAAGAAATATTTTTCCAGAATTAATGCCTTTCTTATTTCATCCGTGACCCCCTGTTGTATTGGTCCTAAAATGGTTGTATAGATGTCCATGATACATTCTCAAGGTTTGGTTGCAATATCAATAGAAGAAGGGGATTATCCATGACAGATAATATGAAAATGCTGTTATCCTGTTCATTTCATTAGTTGAGGTACTCCTTTGCTCAAATGGCCGTATCATGAAAGTTAGTACCGTGACATGGCAATTTCTTTTGATTTTCTATTAGATAATAAATCAAACTAACATAATCCTGAGTTATATACAAAAGTCAATAGAACATCAGTAATCCTGCGACAAGTAGCGAGTCCCTTTAACAGTGCTGCAGCCACGGAGGCAGGGTATTATAGTTATAGATACAAAAATGAATCTTAGCTAATCAGGTCTAAGCAAATACCAGGAAATATCAATGGAAAGTCTTATAAAGGCAGGCTCATTCCTCTTCATGCCTCCCTCCACATTCCCACCACCCTTCCCACCTCCCAATGTGTGATTGCCCAAGGCAGGTTCCTTTTGGGCACTGCTCTTCCCCTCTGCTTGTCAGCTAATTCCATTGAATACACCACCGTGTATGCTTTATTAGTTAACCCGGATAAGTTCCCCCAGTCATGTAATGGCTTTCTGGTATGTGAGTAAAGAATACACATACAAACATAGTTTAAATTCAGTTTTCTCAGCCACTATACTTCAGGTACCACAGTTCTTCCAGATCATACTAGATTATAACTTGGTACTACTGACGCCTATAGTTAACATTATTCTCCTCTGGCACCTTCTCGTACATATGTATCATGTTCAGACCTATCCCATGATTAGCACTGCTGATCACCTGTCATTCCCTAAATGATCATCAGATAACCTTTTGCATGTTTTTATACAATTTTAATACTATATTTCAAGCTGTGTTGTTGCACCAGACCTCCTCCCACGATTTTAGGTCTATGTTAACCGGGGTTAACATGTATATATTGTATTAGTAAGTAAGACGCTCTGTAGTGGCCGCTGCTGCTACCAGGGCGCAGTACATGTATTGTATATTGACAGTGTCTCTATCCCTCACCAGGGTACCCTGTGTCGTCGCTATTGCCGCGCCAACGTCCAGTACAGTTGATTTTGAAACTTCAGCGAGGACGGACGCTTCCCCCACCAGCTCTGCAAGTGCAGGCTAACTGATTCAACTGTCAAATTTTTGAATTTATTTTTCTTTGTGGATTTTGCTGAGTCATCATGGCATCGGCATGGTGCTATGGATGTGGGGGAGATCACCCTGTCCCCCGAGGGAAAAATTGTACGCAACCCCCGGTGGCCAATTGGAAGAGGCTACCGTCCAGGAGGAAACCGTTGGTACATGACCCTAATGCTTCTAAGGAGGAGAGGGCCGCAGCTTGCCAGACGGAGCTAGAAACTAGTCTAGCTGAGATCCATACAGAGGATAAATTCTCCAACCCGCAGGAATATGCTGATTACTTGGAGGAGCTGGACGCAGATCAACAGCGCCAGGAGAAGGTGGAAGCCTTGGAACGCAGGGTACGTGAGCGCATTCTTGGTCGGTACGACGCAAAGAGAGATGTCCCGGACAAGCCTGTCGCGGACAAGCCAGTCGCGGACAAGCCCATCAGATCAAGAGAAAATTCCCCAGACCATCGACCCAGATCAAGTACCAGGATATTTGATCCAAGAGACTTTGAGGGTAGGGATTTTTCTGCAGACCGCCTCACTAAGAGTAGGCGAAAATTTGATTTGAAGAGGTTTACCAGGGGGAGGGACCCTAAGTCTCTCTCCTACCCAGAGCTTATGTACGTGTCTTTACAATGGGCGGCTGCTTGTATTGAAGAGGGTACCTTCTCGGAGATGGAAGAGGTAAAAAAGTATCTTAAACACCTTGGTTTCTTATCCTTTAAGGCTTCAAGTGAATTGTATGATGCAGGTGTGTTTGCTGAATATGACCATGATTTACGCCAGGAGTGTGTTTATGGTCAAGATATGGATGAGTTTGGGTTTGGGAATGAGCAGTTGAACACCCGTCATTTCGGCACTGAGGGCTTGAAAAAAGTCAGAGAGGAGTCAAAAAATTCTAAAAAGACGGGGGGGGGGGGTGGTAGGCCTAATTCAGGGAGGCCCCACAATGCTCAAAACCGCCCTAATGCTAACCAACATGGGTTAAGGGTGGATGAGTCTGGCCATGTCATGGCCTGTGACCGTTACAACCACATGGGTTGTGATTCAAAAGCATGTGCTTTTTCTCATGTTTGCAATAAGTGCAACGATCCTACCCATCGTGCTAAGGACTGTAAGAATGTCCGTATGTATAATAGCTAGGGGATAAATCCACCTGTGGCCTCGTTAATTAAAGTTAATGAGGTGGTCACACCAGTCTCTATTACGTGTGATACTCTGGTAGCCGCTGCTGAAAAGCCAGACACGGGTGAGTGCTGCCGCGCTAATGGTAATGACCCACTGTTTCCCTTCAGTGTAGATATAGGGGTCAATAATCAGCTGATCTCTGTATGTAGTAATATGCCTGTTGAGGATGTAAATGGTATTCATGCTAATGGTTGGCCGCAGCCTGACCAATTTGTAAAGTTATTATTTACTATGCATGAGTCCATTGGAGTCCGTGAAGAGTCTATTATTGTCACCAGAGAGTGTTTTTTGGGGAGTTGTTCGTGTAAATACTCTCTAGATGGCTTGTTGGTATCTATGAAACCGTGTAGAGTTTTTTCTGAGTGTTTCTTATGGGGAGAAGTTGACACCAACTGGTTATATATTCTAGAAGGGGCAGTGTTTGGGTTTAGAGTCATTAACCCTAACTGTCACGATTTTACCAGGTTACCCGATGACCAACATTACAAAACAATGCCACTGTAAATCATTATTAGAAGACGGTGAGTCTGGGCTAGAGCGTCCACCACTTTAAATGAAATTATTGTTTCATGGTAAATCACTTTTAAGGTGGGTTGATCTCTTGGTCTAGGAGTAGCTAGATCTTCATTATATGTTTTGCTATAACGGCATATACTTTCATAGAAGTTGCGAAAATAAGGTGGTTCCAAGCTATTTTCTGAGATATTCAAGTTGTAAGTTTATTCAACAGTTGTTAGGTTGACATAGTGCTTTTTGCAAAGTACCTATACAAAATGGAATTGCAAAGTAGCTAAATTTATAAACTTCTCTCAGGGTGTAGGTCTTAATGTTTTCTATCCAGAAACTGTATTTTGAGCATATAGTCCCGCAAATATTTTAACAGTTTTGGGTCATTGAAAAAATAAGTTAAGAAGAAATATAAATATACTCATGCAACTAGATGTATAGGTTTCAAGTTCAACAATCCCCACAGACAGATTGGTGCAGTGTTTGTTGTTGCCTGTCTCATAGTGCAACGGTTGAGTGTTCCTCTCCCGGTCAGACCTCTTACCATGATTTTACCAACTTGCTCTCTACCTTGCGATTGTTTAAGATGCCCTCTGGTGGTATGTTGGTGAACTACAAAGAGATTGAGCCACCTAAAGTAATAAACACTTCAGATGACATCACAATTGAACTGTTTTCGATCATCTTTGTTCTTCCTGTCTACTATTAACATAAGTTGTACAAAACATTTAATGAGATGATTGTGACACAAGACCAGATATTGGTCAGTTTCAATTTACATTATTTATGAAAAGCAGAAACATGTTAAAACCCAACCTGGAGGCAGGCATTCAACGCTGTTTATAGGCTATGCCAAAAAGCAGAAGCACACTACAATGTTAAACAGGTGTTGATGCCAATCATTGAGGAGTTATCGCAGTCTCAACCCATTTGATGGCTCCTCTTTAAAAATTTGACACAGCAAAAACACTTTTTAAAGGCACAGGCAACCGATAACGCCACGCACACTGATCAGCTGTATGCGGTGGGAAAATGGCAGTTGATGAGTATTAAGGAAGGTAATCAAACAGGAGAAATATGAGATTTGAGTTGTGGAGCACATTAATTAGTAGTTGCTGAAAGCCGTTAACCCACACGGGATGGGTCTCCAACATTCTCCCTAAAACACATGAGAGACTATGGACCGTACACGGCATGGGTTTAATATAAAGAAAAATAACATATCCCTTAAAGGGGGACTAGCACGGAGCTTAGCAAAGACTGGTACCTGCCCCATATAATAGCGCAGCAAAACGCACGGGAACAAGCGGACCTATAGTGGCCTCCTGATTGGTCAATCGGTGGTCACGTGACTTGCTAAGACGGGTAGTCTTAGCAGTGCTAGCCGCCCTTTAAGGACATTGACTGTATATCTATCATGATGAACATCTTCTGATATCCAGTAGCGGATCCAGGGGGTGGCCTGGGGGGCACGTGCCCCCCCTAGACCCCCTGAAAATGGCCCTTATAATTATTATGCACATTAGCTGCAGTACACGAACTGGACCTGTACGGACCTGGTCCTATGTATTTGCAGGATAAATAAACGAATTACAAACACAAACACAATGGTTAAGTAGCTGAAAGGTTGAGTCAGATGGGCTAAGTGGAGTGTGCCCCCCCCCACCCACCCAGCCCCCATCCCTCATGGCACTGTCAGGATGTAGTTCTCTATTGGGTGAAACAACGCAGTGAAGGGGACCTTGAGGGAGAACAGGTCCACCAACTAGACCCTGTCCGGTGGTGCCCCCTGCAGGTTGTGAGTAGAACTACATCTGTATATATATATGCGCTAGGTGGACACAAGGGGGCAGCACTATCTTCTCTGCTGCTGCCCTGCACAGAAGGTCTCAGTGAAGGAAATTATTCTTCTATACACCTTAGTAGTATAGTATGTATCGGAACGGGACTATAGTTAACTACTGTTTATTACTCAATCGACATGCAGCCAATCAGAGGCCTCCATTGGGTCACGTGACCCGTTGCCATGGTAACGTGACCTACTTAGGGCTCTCAGCCAATCAGAAGCCAGCATTCTGGGTGACCTACTGACCTACTTAGAAGCTCTCAGCCAATCAGAGGCCGGCATTCTGGTAACCATGGTAACGTGACCTGCTTACGTCACGTGACCTACTTAGGCTCAGCCAATCAGAAGCCGGCATTCTGGTAACTAGGGTAACGTGACCTACTTAGGGTTTGTTTGTAAACAACACCACGTGGCTCTCTTGTTTGTAAACAACACCACGTGACACGTGACTGTTTGTAAACAAACAACTTATATATAGAAAATAAACCCAACAAGTTCCATGTTATGTTAAAATTATATTTTCAAAAAAAAAGCACATCTGTTACAGCGTCTATGTGTAACTACGCGCGTTCTCATTCAAACACTATAACACTATCATACCGTAGCAGCAGCAGGTAGGACTGGAAGAAAAGCAAGCGCACGAGCAGAAGCGACGACACCAGTTGCACCATCCGGCCGTCGCGTTGGTAGCCCTACTACTCGTCGCGCGTTCAACTGGAGGTTTAAGAGTGACAAATGACGATTCTTTGTCGACGCGACTGCTAACATCAGCATCGGCAGCAGCATCGGCAGCATCGGCAGCAGCATCGGCAGCAGCGGCAGCAGCCTTGGCAGCAGCGGTAGCAGCAGTAGCAGCAGCTGTAGCAGCAGTAGCGTGAGCATTAGCAACAACAGCAGCAGCGACAGTAGCAAGGGCGGCAGAGCGGGCACTAGCAGCGTTATCAGCGGCGTCATCGGCAGCCGCAACAGCATCAGCAGCAGCAGCGTCAGCATCGGTGGCATGAGTAGCTGCATCGGCGGCAGCAACAGCAGCAGTCACAGCCGCAGCGGCAACAACAACAACGTCATCACAACCGGTGTCACTAACAGCCGCAGTAAATGCAGCAGTAGCACGCTGAGCAGCACTAGCAGCAGCAGTAGCAGAGGCTACAGCATCAGCTTCACAGTCGCGCGCCGCTTCGTCATTCCGCTTCATGTCACGGTAGCAACTTTCCATCATGGGGATCTGCAAATTGAGGCGCGGTGCTGGTGGTGGTAGTAGTAGTAGTAGTGGTAGTAGTAGTAGTAGTAGTAGTAGTAGTAGTAGCGTGAACGATGATGACGATGCCGAATACGGTTTCACTCCCCCTTATATACTCTTACTCCCCTCCCCCCCCCTTTTTTTTTCAAGCTACTGGCCAGCTGCCCCCTCACGGCAGGTCTTTAGATCAGCCTTAAGTCGCTTACTACGCGGCTCATCATCCCTCTAATCGCATTTTCCAGCCGCCGGCCGGCTGACTGCTGACGACAGGAGAGGGTGATTTGTTTTTCTTTAGATTTAAGCCGCTTACCACACGCACACCCTCTAGTCACAGACAGAGTGACAGAAAGGGAGGGGGTCGCTTTGTTCACGCTACCTGTAGTTGTTTTTCTATACACACGCTGAGCCCATGACCCGCTAATCCTTTATACAGGTAACACGTGTTCAACTAATTACTCTATTGTATGACAGTCGGTACACGGATTTAATTTTAAACCACCTTCCCATCTGGATCCATGTCTGGCGGGGTGGAAGGATCCAGCTGAAAAAGCGTGATTAGGGCTTTTGTTTCTCTTATGATAGCAGCAGGTCAGCATGCGACAGCTGAAAATGTCAGACTCGCCGCTCCTATAAAAGACTGAGATGCGTCTCTCTTTCCACACACCCTTCTACCATCGCCGCCGACACCGCCACCGCCGGCCAGCCGACCGCCGCCACCGCCTGCAGTCACCGCCATCACGCCAGCAGGGAATTTCGAGCTGAGTCTGCTTATTGCTTATTTTTTTTCTTTGAGCTTTTTGTTTTCTTAAATTTTTATTTTCACTCAGTCTTTTTTGTTTCGGAGGAAAGAAATATGGCGCTGCAGAGGGCGCGAGTTTCTAAAAGACGGTCGCGCGAACAAAGTGCTCTCCTCAACTGCCCGGCTATTTTTTTATCTCAAAGGAGAGAGCGTCACGTAGTTGAGGTTCACGCTTCTCTTGAAGCGTACCGAATTCTCGAGAAATGCAAAGCTGAGCGCCATCGTCGTTATACAAGAGCGGAAAAGGAAAACGTAGCGACATGGCCGAGAGCCGTCTTCTCAGAACAGCATTTACTCTACTATTGCATAACAGCTGCTCTCAGCGCCCCCACTCGTTGGGCGTTTCATGAAAAGAAAGAGCGCCGCTACTCTCCTCACCCTGCCTCCTCTTATAAAGTGAGAATAAGTGCTATGAAACGATTCGACAAGCCGATCGGTTTCTTGGGAGCGACTGCAGCTCCCACTCGGTGGGCGCGCGTTGTGGCCGACGTGAACACGGTCTCTAAACGTTTCGACGTCGTCACTTGTTATCCCGCATATTGCAACGCAGCCGAATTGAAGAAGATAGGGACGCACTATTTTAAACCATACGCTCCAATATGTATTTGTCACCGCCGCGCTCACACGCCTTATTGCTTTTTCGAGACGATCGTGTCACAACACAGAAATAGAAAAAAAAACGGCAAAGCGACGAGCTTTGCCTAAATGATCAAAAAAAAAAAAAAAAAAAAAAATTAATCTCCTCCTCCTCCTCCTCCTCCTCCTCCTCTTCTTCTTCTTTTTTTAAAAAAAAATAAATATTTGTATCAGACTCCTCTGGAGTCTGATACAAACATTTATGACTATTGAGTGAAAATAGAATTTTATCGCAAAAAAAGTCACTTCTGCCGCCGCTACTGTGACACCGGCCGGTATCAATAAAAAGGTCGGCTGACTTTTTCTCCACAACCATTCACTACCGACCGTTCGAGTGAGAAACACAGCAGACAGTCAGACACACAACCGCTCTCTGACGCGTCCTGAAAAAAAACAAAAAAAAATGTCCAGTAGTAAAAGCAAACTCTTCACAGAAATTCATTTCGACGCTCGACTACAAGGACCCTTTAGTTGTATCATTAGCGGTCCGTCGGGTTGTGGAAAATCGCGCTTGGTGGATCAATTTCTGAGCGACGTGAACAATTTGGTCACGCCGCCGGTGGAAAAGACTTTTTACCATTACGGCGAGTGGCAACCTCTGTTTGAAAAAATGCAAAATCAGTACGGTGTGGAATTCAGAGAAGGTCTTCCTAGCAAAGAGTCTATAGCGGGAGACGTGGAAGTAGCAGAAGACGCTTTACGACCCCACACTCTACTGATATTGGACGATCTGATGAGCAGTTCCAATCAGCAAGTGGTAGCCGACATCTTTACTAAATACTCGCATCACTGGAACGTGAGCGTCATATACATCACTCAGAACCTATTCCAGAAATCACCCGACTTTCGAACTATGAGTCTGAACGCTCACTACATGATCGTTTTCAAGAACCCGCGCGACATGGGGCAAATAGCTAGTCTGTCTCGCCAGGTGTTTCCGTCCAACGCGGCGGCCCTCTCTAGTATATTTACCCATGAACTCAAGCGACCTCACTCATACCTCCTTCTGGACTTCAAGCAGTCAACACCTGACGATCTGAGAATACGCTCCTCTTTGACGTCCATACACTCTCAGCTAGTGTTCGTACCGCTAGACAAAAAAAAGAACAAGAGAAAGCAGTAGCAAAAAAAATGTCTTCTCATCTACTCGAAAGACACTTTGGTACTCTCAAGCACTTAGCTAAGTGCTCGCCAAAGGACTGCTCGCATCTAATAGACTCTGGAAGCGACGATCTGATCGCAGCGTTAAGTGAGATCTGTCACAATTTACTGGTAGGGAACATCCCGCTCAGCGACAAACAACTGGACAAGCTTCGAGAATCGGCTGACGTGTTGAGGGAGGTCGGCAAAAAATCTACGCCCATCAAAAAAAAGAGACGCGTCTTGGTACAAGAGGGAGGTTTCCTCATTCCGGCTCTCATAGGGATGGCCTTACCGCTTATAAAGAGCATTCTCCGTATATGAGACACCTCATTCGACACCTACTCGCCGACAGCACCACCACCACCACCACCACCACTACCGCCACCACCAGCGTCATTGCCACCGTCGTCCCCATGACGGACTCAGAGCAGCAACAACACTACAAACGTTTAGCGCTCGTGGATCCTGAGACGCTCTACAAATCATCACGAGCAGGTCTACTTCATCATGTGCCCGCTGCTGCTGCTACTACTAGCGCTGCTACTACTGCAGTCGCTGCTGCTAGTACTTCTACTGCTCAATACCTTCCTCCTCTTCCTGATGAGCGCACTGAAAAGAACGAGAGTTCCGCTCCTGCCACCGCCGCCCGCCTACCTGCCGACATGGCCTATTACCACAAGCAGGCAGAGCAGTCCCTTCATCCCGACGCGGCCTTGCACCAGGTGCTACAGTTTATCTACAGGGACTTGGATTTAGTGTTGAACGACCCCACTTTGGAATCGCGCGAGAAAATGTTGAAATACCGAAGGTTGTTGAATAGATTGCAATTTTTTCTCGCGAATCCCCACAACAGCAACATCTCTTCGTCCTACTCTTCTTCGCCCCGGCTCACCTCCATCAGTCTGCTGAAGAGGCCAGCGCGTCCCTACTCGAGCGGTTGGTGAACCAAGTTCCCAAGAGGAATCGCACCCGGACCGTGGCGCTGTACAAACAATTGGAGAAATCCGGAGTGATCAAGTGGAACGAGGACGGTGCGGTGCGCGAGATGTCGGGTCGGAGAATACCACCTGAGCGTCGCATCAACATAGTGGACTTACTGAACGACGCCGCCAGGTTCAGGAAGACGGCGCCCAGACCGGCGGGCTACTCGCCGTTCACGAAAGCGCTGCGCGAAGCAGTTCCCACAGACTCCTTGATCGGAAACCATCTGTATAAAGCGAGCGGACCTGGCCAAAGTTTGGACACACGGCTTGCTGACAGAGGTCGGAAACGACCGAGCTTCGACTCGGAAGAAGGAGAAGCAGCAGCAGCAGCAGCAGCAGCAGTAGCAGCAGCAGACTCTTCTCTCCAGGTGGTGGACGATCAATCCTCTGAAGACGAGGAGGACGACCGTGAACTTTTCCAAACTCCGACTTCCTATAGGAGCGTGCCGCGTAAGAAAAGGAAAGGGCGCAACCGCCTAGCGGCGAGCTCGTCGTTCACGCCCTCAACAAGCCCACCATGGGCAAACCAGTGAAGAGACTGACCAAGAAGGAAAAAGAAAAGAAGCGCGTAGTAGCTAGATATACCGACGTCAAAGCGCCCTCCAGTTTCACTAGCGTGACTAAACTCCAGAAACATCATTTTCGCCACCTGAACCCGGCCGTCATCCGAGATGCTTTAGTGTCGCTGGACGCCTACACTAAACATAAACCCATTCGGAGAAAATTCGCAAGGAACAAGACTATAACCGGCGCAATCGATCAGCAGTGGCAGATAGATCTGATGGACATGCAAGCTTTGGCGTCTCACAACGACCGCTTCCGGTACGTGGTGACGGCGATCGACGTTTTCTCTAGGTACGCGTGGGCCGTTCCCATTAAATCCAAGAGCGGCGCTGATGTCACCGAGGCCTTCCGAGAGATGACAGGCACTGGCGAGAGACGACCGCGCACTGTTCAGACAGACAAGGGGAAAGAGTTTTTGAACAAGATCTTTCAAGATCACTTGAAGAGCGAGGGCATAGAGTTCTTCACTGGCGAGAACGACGACATCAAAGCTAGTCTAGTGGAGCGCTTGAACCGCAGTCTGAAGGAGAAGCTGTGGCGTTATTTCACACACAAGCGCACGTATCGCTACGTAGACGTACTGCACCATGTAGTGTCTTCTTACAATCGCACTCACCACAAGACGTTGAAAATGGCGCCGGCTCAAGTCAGCTCGGAAAACAGCGAAACAGTTTTCTACCGACAAGATCTCCCAACTAACAAACAAATCGACGAAATATGGAAAAAGAAGAAAAAAACAAAGACGTCCGCCGTCGACGTCATCGCTCCGGGTGACAGAGTGAGGATGTTGAGAACTAAAGGCGCCTTCGACAAAGGGTACGAGGGAAACTGGCGCGAGGAAGTGGTCGACGTTGCTAAGACGTTGGGAAGCAGAGGGTTCGAGCTGAAAGACGACAAGGGCGAGGAGATAAAAGGCGTCTTCTACCCGGAAGAGGTTCAGAAGGTGTACAAGAGTCGTTACGACAACAACTACCTGATAGACGAGGTGTTGCGCCGCAAGACCGTCGACGGTAAAGAGTTAGCTTTTGTACGTTGGTTAGGTTACGACGACAAGTTCAACGAGTGGATCCCCGTCAAAAAAATAACGTAGAAAAAAAAAAAAAAATCACTCTACCTAGCAACAGCTCTATGGAGTATTATCCTGACAACAGCTTGACGTCTTTCCGAACTCACTTCGACTCGCCGCTCCTTCTGCCCGAAGCGTACGAAGCGGCTCTGACTGAGATCATCCTCCCTACAGAATGGACTAACGTGCACGACGACGACTTGATCATCGTTGTTCCTCTGCGCACCAAAGGTTCGCTAGAGGAGGCGATCCAGGTTTTAAAAGAAACTAAATTCTCCGAAGGAAAAAAACCACAGGTAGACTGGAGGGGAATGAAAAACGCGAACGGTCTGAGCAAGCTAACGTTCAGCTCAAAATTCCTGCTGAGCTGGAAGGAAGCGAGCTATGTAACGGTGGAAGAGATATCAGACACGTCGGAAGAGCAGCAATTGAAACCGGAAACAAAAAGGTTCAAGAGAGAGGTCGACTTGAGACAGACGAATGCCGTATACAAGCAGTTCTTGTCCCCGGCGGTGAAGAAGAAGGCGATCAGCGATCAAGCAAGACAAATGATCGAAAAGATGGAGAAAGACATGGGAGTGCGCAGTTTCATGCCAAACATATTCGAGATACCTCCTATTTTCACCGGAAGCAACCACACCCTAATCGAGCGCTTGAGTGAGACGTTGCGAGATGACAGACTAGAGGGCGACAGCTTCTTGCTCAAACCGATGCGGATCTTATCGTACGACGCCAAGACGAAACGCGTCACCATCAAACCGCCGAGACACTGTGCTGTCCTGCTGAGTCAGCATCTCGCATGCGTTCTAGGCTTCGGAGAGAAGACGTGTTTCGCGTGGCCGACTACCGGCGCCTACTCGATGGATGTTTACGGGGACGTGCACTCTGTGTACATATACACCGACATGATCCAGGAGAGACGTGTGGGCGACATGCAAGTGCCGCTGTTGCGCTGCGTGGCGGTGGACAGAGGCGGAAAGCGTCGAGGTGGCGTGCAAGCTATCAGTTTTCCCCATTTGGATTATTTCCCCTTGAAATCCAAGAGGTTTACCGAGGTCGGCATCTATTTAAGAGACCGATCCGGTCATTCCATCCCATTCGGTAGAGGCGAGGTGACCGTGACACTTCATCTGAGACCTATTGAGCGCTAAAAGAGAGAAAAATGATGCGTCAACGCGTTCCGTACTTTCCACCCAGGCGCACCGTCGGCAGAGGGTACAGCGATTACTACAACGCGCAGCTGGGCAACGGCGTCAACGTGTACAGCGGGCGCTCTTTCCAGAGCGGGCACGGTTTGGGCGGCGCTCTGTTAGGTCTGATGCGCTCGGCTACCCCGCTATTGAAGTCGGTGGGAAAAACGCTGCTCCGCGCCGGTGTGGGCGTAGCTAAAGATGTGCTGGCGGGTCGGACTTTAAAGAGCAGCGTGAAAGACCGAGGCGCAGGCGCTCTGAAGAGACTGGCGAGTACGGCGTTCTCGGGAGAAAAGACGTCTGTCGCGTCTAAGAAAGGGTCGAAACGTCGCCGGCATTCTCCTCAGACGGGCGGTGGCTCTTGCAAGAGACGTAGAGGGGATGTATTCGACCGGTAAGCGCCTAGGCGTTCAGGTATAAATAAAAAGACTGGAGGCGGCCGGCGTCAGTCTGTCGGCCGCATGAAGAGAGAACACAATGGCTTACGTACACGAGAGCAGTAACGAGTGCGCGCTCTCTGAGCTCGACCTGCACACCGTAGCGCCGACTCAGACTACTATCTTAAAGTCGTCTTTCCTGGGGATAGAAACAAAAAACTCTTTAGAGGATGGAGGTAACATAAATTTCACCATCAACAAGTCGCAAGAGTACACAGACCTGAACGAGAATTACCTTCATCTGGAATGTCAAGTGCTTAAGGACGGAGCGGCGATCGAGGACACCGACGCGGTAGCTCCGGTGAACAACTTGGCTCACTCGCTCTTCAAAGACGTCCAAGTCTCCATCGGCGGTTTCAAAGTGTCTGGCAACACCGAGACCTACCCTTACCGAGCTTACTTGGAAGGGTTACTCAACTACAACAAAGACGTGAAGGACGGCGTCATGAGCGCCCAGGGGTGGCATGAAGATACGCCCGGTCAGTTTGACACGTTGACTGACGCGAATGCGGGGTACAAAGCGCGCAAGAAGCTAATCTCCAACAAGCGCTTTTCGCTGATGGCGCGACTGCACTTTGACCTGGCTCATCAACCGAAGCTCATCGTTGGAGAGACAGAAATCAATCTCACTCTGAAACAAGCGGCGCCCTCTTTCTATCTGATGTGCGCCGCTGACGGAGGCTACAGCTTGAAGATCTACAAAGCAAAGCTCTACGTGCGACGCGTGCTGGTGGCGGACGCTGTAGCGGAAACGCACGAGAGAGCGGTGATAGAACACGGGCCCTTCGACTACCCGGTGAACAGAGTGGAGGTGACGACCTACGCCATCCCTCAAGGTAACAGAGATCACAGCTACACGCACTCCAACACAGGCCAGCTTCCCAAGTCGATGATGATTTGCTTCCTTGACCACGACGCCTTCAACGGTAGCTACACCAAGAACCCGTTCGAGATGAAGCATTACGACATCAGCTCGTATGAACACGCTTGAAATAAGCAGAGTGTTGAAGGAAAACGTTCACACAAAACATCGTTTCCTGGGCGTTTTCTCTTGTGACACTATTCCGAAGCACCCTATCAAAGACACTTGTTTCGTGAGCAACACAGATCCGCAACATTTACCAGGTCAGCATTGGGTGGCGTTTTACGTGTCGAGCACGGGTGAAGTGTACTACTTTGATTCCTTCGGCTTACCGCCGCTGAGTGCGGAGTTCTTGTCTTTCGTGGAACGCTCTGCTCCGTTCAAGTGGCAAAGAAACCGCATTCAACTACAAGACACTTCTGCTGACACCTGTGGACCTCATTGCGTTCATTTCCTAATTGAAGCATGTCGAACAAGAAACCCCAAGAAGTGCGTCATGCGCATGAGCAAAATCCCAAAGCTGAGCGACCGGGCCGTGAGTCAGAAGCTATCGATGATGCTGTTGTGACGGGTTGTTGCGATGGCGGCCGTTTCATGGAGGCAAAGATTCTCTGCCTTGCCGAAATGGTGTTGGATTTATCCAAAGTCGTGCAATGTCTATTGGAGAAAAGTCGTCCGGGGTGTGGTGGTGCGAGTGACGGCGGCGTGAGACTTTGCGGCCTGTTGAGTTGCTGCAAATCGAAGAAGCAAGCTAAAAAAGCATAAACTTGTGTGTTTTTTCTGATTGAAATGAAAATAAAGAATAAAATGAAAAGAAAAGAAATTATCTTGTTGTGTTTTTATTTCTATATATAAGTTACATAACTTTTTTTTGTTTGTTTGTTTACAAACAGTCACGTGTCACGTGGTGTTGTTTACAAACAAGAGAGCCACGTGGTGTTGTTTACAAACAAACCCTAAGTAGGTCACGTTACCCTAGTTACCAGAATGCCGGCTTCTGATTGGCTGAGCCTAAGTAGGTCACGTGACGTAAGTAGGTCACGTTACCATGGTTACCAGAATGCCGGCCTCTGATTGGCTGAGAGCTTCTAAGTAGGTCAGTAGGTCACCCAGAATGCTGGCTTCTGATTGGCTGAGAGCCCTAAGTAGGTCACGTTACCATGGCAACGGGTCACGTGACCAAATGGAGGCCTCTGATTGGCTGCATGTCGATTGAGTAATAAACAGTACTTAACTATAGTCCCGTTCCGATACATACTATACTACTCACCTTAAAGTGGTAGGTGCACCCAGCCACTGCCGACGTTAACGGCGTGGCCGCTATCGCCGTGGTAACTTGACCCCCACCCCTCCCCACCCCTCCCCACCCCTCCCCACCCCTCCAGCCTCCTCCCGTACTCCAGGGCTGACCCTGGGGCTGACCCTCGTCCTGCTGCCTGCCACCACTCCCACTGCTGGTACCTTACACACAGTGGAGACACACAGGATACCAGCGACCACAACTCCCCTCCACTCTCCCAACTGATTCTCTGCTGTAGTAGGGTGCAGACTAGAACTAACACAGTGCTCTGAGATTGAGCACATGTGTGGTCAGTGGAGTGGTCAGCAAAACAACAGTGAGATTTCGTCTTGGAGTATCCAGCAAAGTACACCAGATAAACAGAAAGGTAAGTCTGCCTATATGTCTAGCCATGTGTAATGATCAACAGTTCCTCTGTTTTGATGGGTGCTGTGCTAAATGATGCATGATTATGTGTTCTTTGATTGGGAAGCTACATGTAAACACAACGTGTTGTCTTTCAGTTGTGACACAGACACTTGTAACAGTGCTCAAAGATTGTTGACAAGGATGGTAGTGACCCGTTTATATATGTACATTACGATGCTTTATACTAGGCTTAGCAAGAAACCAAGCAGATGCCTGTAAACGTCAGATTCAGGAGATGCGTTTGCATGTGAAATATATCAAAATCCGATGTAAACTCATAGTTCTAGGACAGGTTTAAAACTTGCCAATACATTACGGAAACACAGACACTTGTAACAGTGCTCAAAGATTGTTGACAAGGATGGTAGTGACCCATTTATATATGTACATTACGATGCTTTATACTAGGCTTAGCAAGAAACCAAGCAGATGCCTGTAAACGTCAGATTCAGGAGATGCGTTTGCATGTAAAATATATCAAAATCCGATAAAAACTCATAGTTCTAAGTCAGGTTTAAAACTTGCCAATACATTACGGAAACACAGACACTTGTGACAGTGCTAAAAAAAACGATGACAAGGATGGAAGTGACCCGTTTATATATGTACATTACAATGCTTTATACTAGGCTTAGAAAGAAACCAAGCAGATGCCTGTAAACGTCAGATTCAGGACATGCGTTTGCATGTAAAATATATCAAAATCCGATAAAAACTCACAGTTCTAGGACAAGTTTTCTGCGAAACCTTGTAAATACATTATAGGAAGTTATTTATCATCAGTTATCCGAGATGTGGGTACGATGCGGGAATTTATAAAGAATGCTTTTGGATGGGAATCCGCAAAAAATGTCTACGTTTACAGTAGGCCTATATGCAAGAATTTACAGTACTCCTTTTTCTTGGGGTGTGTGTGATATCCTCGTTTCCACTGTAAATAGCCTACAAGTATTCTGATTTTTTTAAATCCCTGTTTTTAAGGAATATGGCTTCAGACGACCCTACTTTTTGCACCTGCCGTAACATCTGTAACCGCATACAGCCTAAAGGCAGAGGGACGGTACGTGGAGTTTGTGAATGCCTAACCAAAGGACATCACTGCTCTTCCCTCTGTAAGTGTGGAGTAGGTGACATGCCCTGTTCCAATCGTCCCGGACAAGGTGGTGTCCTTGAACAAAGACTGTTGGACCTCGATGAGGATTTGGACGAGGATGAAGAGTTTCTGCCGAGTGAAGAACCCGCGAGAGAGCGTGTGGTATGATATATTAATCTTCTCTCCTCTGGACAGTAATTTTCGAAAATCCACTTAAAAATGTCAATCTTTGGGGATGTTTGTCGATGTAGAACCTATCATTTGGTACCATAAAAAATAAATATAGTTGATTCAATGTACCATAAAACCTCATCATCATGTATAAGCCTAACTCACATCCTCTTATAAGCCACAGTGGCTTCTACGCAAGGCTTTACTGTAATGTTCAATCAATATTGAATGATTATGTATTGTAAGATAAGAGTATTGGACTGTAATTAGATCCATCAGGTAATGACAATCTGTGCTAACCCTAATGTTATTTTATTTATTGTAGCAAGTTCTGGTTGCTATGGACAACGATGCACCCATAGCTGTTGATGCTACAGACTTGAACCAAAGTCTGCAAAGTCAGGCTGAAAACCAGGCTGATTTGTCTGCATTGTCATTGGTATGTGTTCTTAACATTGACTGCATTGATTGTGTAATTTAAATCACATGTGACCCAGGGTATGAGTAATAGAGAAATATTTTGAATTTATCATGTGAATGTACTATATATAATATATGATCACAAATAAGCAGTGACTTCTCATATATTTCAGGTACTCATATAGCTGTAGAATCCTTAATAAGTGTCTGATTTACAAACCGTAAAAACTGACGTGTAGCTTAACACCTACAGAATACAGCTGCGCAAAGATATGAAAGAGCAAAAATGTATACATTTACAGTAATGGATTACAATTCTTTCCAGGACAATGCGTCTGACGATGACTCTGACAATGATGGTGAAGATGCCGGATCAGCAGGTGCATCATTACAGCCAGTGACACGTTCGGAGGTATGAAAATTAATCACCTTGTATTGTAGGCAATCCTTATTGACTAAATAATCTTCAATCTTCATAGTGTTAGGTTAGTGATTCAAACCCCTCTTATTAGGAAGTCAGATATGTGTACATGAGAAGGAAGCACTTTACTATCAAATAAGAGCTGAGTCTGACCATGAAAACCTCGCGTATAAGCCTCGGCTAGTACGCTTGTCAGATCGCTAGTGCGGCTTACAGGATCGGCACAGAGTCCAGGTGCGGCTTATACGCGAGTATTTGCTCCTATAGCACAGTGTAAAACAGCTTATAATCGAGGTTTTACGTTAGCACTGAATTCTGCTTTTTATATTACAGGTTCGTAATCTCTCCCAAGGCGAACTTGCTACCATCTTAGAGTCTTTGATGGATATGTATCCGGACCTTCTCTGCCATCTAAGTGACCCAGAGCCGCCACGACCGCCAGGAATTCCCAAACCAACATGGTGTCATTGTGGCAGATGTGAACCAATGCCCAAGGTGGAAGAACAACTGTGTTGCAGGAAGCCTCCCAGACAACGACGGCGGCGACGTAACGAGGAGCCTGTGGAGCCTGAGATTCAAGTGTGCATCACAATCGCACAAGCAGGAGTGATAAATCAGACAATTCTATCTAAACCAGTGTTGCAACAAGCAGTTTATGACCACAACGACATGAATGTCCTTAATGACAACCCAGATAATAACAACACCTTGCGCCACATGGCCTACAGAAAGTACATATTGTGGCGTTTCGGTTATTGTGGTAGTGGGAATCGCAAAGTCATCCCCAGTTGTGTTGTTTGCAGGATCAGAAGAAAATATCCATCAGATGATGGTACTTATACAGGCTTTATTTTGACCAGGCTGGCATGAACCTGATTTCGATGTGTTGTACTATAGTGCACACACTAAGGGCCAATACTCTTGGAGTGCACCTTTGTGCACCTTTACTCGTACGATACGGTTGGCTGGTGATCATCACATTGGGTTATAACAACTAATTGATGATAAATGATAAGGATTAAATGTTTACACCTATAGTGCTACTGGACAATGCTGTTGTTGACTTTTGTTTAAGCTGTGTGTTGTTACCTCTGCCTGAATACACATATTAACTGTATCTGCCTGTGTCCTTGTGTTCTTTTTTCATCCCTACGTATCTACCATAAAACCTCTCTGATAAGCTGACCAAATTTGGGGATTCGAAGCCTAATTCAGCTTATAGCATTCTCTCAAAGTGGGGAGGGGGGGGGGGGTCGATTTATAGGAAAGGTTTTAAATCAAGTACATTATAGTTTGACCATGTTTAAATGGGCCCAAAAGTGGCTTATAAATTTGCCTCAAACTAGGGGGTCGGGTTTTAACCCTTTCACTGCTGGCCTTGAAAAATGAAATTTGGGCCTTAACCACAGGCACTATGCCATAAGAACATGTAATTATGTAAGTAAGTCATCCCTGGCTCGATGGCTAAAGAGTGAAATAAGTTGCATTGGCTATAGAATTTACATTTTTCTGACAAGGGGACATAGTATTTATGCAGGAATATTTTTGGATTGGTTCAAAAATACTTAATATTTGTTTCATAGGGTAGCAGTAAACAGGTGATATTGCTGTCATTGGGTAGCACTGTTGCTGCCCTGTGGCAGCAGCTGTTTTTCAGGGGTATTTTAGATGCTGTCCAGAGGCAGCAGCGGCCCTTAAAGGGTTAAGGGAGTTGGGCTTATCAGAGTGGTTTTATGGTAGCTACCAATACATTATAGTTGTGCGAATACTGCTTTATAGGGGGGCATGACTAACTGAGGACCGTGATTTCCATACATGGCGTCACAACATATGGGAGCAATTGCTAGTTTTCCTGGAACTTCTGTTTTCAATTGCAATGATAGAACAAAGATACAACAAACATATCAATTAGCTTCATTCATTTATTCAGTAAACCCTTTCTGGGCCTTGTTTATATATACATGCTCACTTAGACCACACATTAAAAAGAAAAAGACTTTCTTGGTGGGTGCAAGTTTTCATATCCAGATCGGTTTAGCTGGCCTTGTTATGATTAGTCAACCAGATTCAACCATGGTTAGTAGACCAGGTTCAACCGGATATGCAGACCAGGTTTTTATGGGCTTGGCTCAAGCTTAGATCTACGTTCAATGAACATCATAATTCGCCACCCAGGAGGGTTTGAATAATAGAAAACCACAAGTCGAGAAAAAACTGAATCCTTTAAGGTGTAACCTAAGTTATCTTAATGTAAATATAGGCTGAAATGATTTTGATAATAATGCCGAGATATGGTTTGACACGTCTTATTTCTTTATCCAGCTTTAATCCCAACAAAGACTGCTTTTGTGTGATATGTATATATGAGATAGAACTGCTCTTTTATTTTTTTAGAGCAACCACACTAACGAAATAACAATTTTAGAGATTTTCTCTTTCCATGGAAACCACAATTCATGGTAGACTGCAGAATGCTAGAATGACTGAGACCCTGCCTGATAGTGTTAAACTCTGGTCTCTCCGTAACCCTCTCCACCTGTTCCAAAGCGTGACTGATGTCTAGCTTTCAGCTCCTCCATTGGTGGTTTCTTTGTTTTGGCAATGTGTGGCGCTATTCTTCGGGGATCATCTGCTTGCAGCACTTTTTTCGCATCTAGCCGCACGTGTTCCACTTCGGCCATCTCCCGCTTGTTCCAGATTTCCCACAGAAGCCACGGAATGTAGGTGTACCTCTTCTGCTCTTTCAACAGAGAGGCGGCCCAATGCTTCGTTGCCTTGCTGTAGTAGCAACGGTACCTTTAAGGAAAGGGGATGAATAACATATTCAATAATTGCACATACCTAAAAATATTTTTTTAAATTGGATTAATAATTGTGTCTTCCATAGGAGATCCATTATCAGACAAGCACACAAAAACAAAATTTTCATTAGCATTACATATTCAAGCCCCCCTAATTAACGCTGAACTATTGTTACCCCCTGAGTTGAAGCTGAATTATTGCTACCTACCTTGGGTGGCCATTCTTGTCAGTAGCTGTCCCTCTGTCTATGTGCATGTTGTGATCGATCGCTGCAAGCTGATTCCTCAACTTGTATCCTGGCCACCTGTAACATTAAACAACTATATCAAATGTCATTTATGATCCTTTAATTTGTAAATTGTCTTCTCTGGCATCAAGCGACCCACTATACTACTAAAACCTGCCAGACATTGGAAACAGATATGAAGGAATCATGTAACCCCAACTACAGTTTAAAGAAACTCGCACATTGTCACCTGGAATACTGGTGGCCCCAGCCTGGGACATTGGTGCTCCCTAAAGCCTGTATACCTAGAAAAACTTAAATGATGATCCGGATCATGTTTTACAATTTACTCACGTGTAGGGATATCTCTTCGGGCAGTACATCAGTAGATTGCTGTGGAAGACCTCCAGCTCGCCTGTATGCCTGTGATCAAACATTATATTTGGAACAGTAGAGTAGTGGTTTAGGTAACTGTTTCATTAGGGTGCAGGTTTGTTAACCTTCCAGGCAAGGTTTGAATTCACACACTGTTTAATTCGTCAAAATATATTCTGCTATTATAAATATTCTGCTGATCATAAGACTGCAACTATGAAGTCCTGCACCAATAAAGCAGTATTATTTTTTACTATTTTTTTTCTAATTTTGAATATTGTAAATATGTGACTCCTATGCATCAAAAGAGTTACCTGAAGTTCCTCAGGTGCCCAAACGTTTTCAGGAAACGTTCATCCTTGATCAGTGATTTGAGCCTTTTCTGCACATCTGATCCCACTTCGATCCATGGCTTCTGCTGCTCAGATTCTGGTAGTGGAATGGCATGATTGCATGCACCCATTGTCCTGCCAGTCTTATCGATCCATTCATGTCGATTGGAGATGTGGTGGAGACATGATATCCACACCATCTGCAAGAAAATACAGACATTTGTAATCAAATTTTGGATATATATTTTCTTTTTTTTGGGGGGGGGGGGTTCCATGGTATGCAACAAATAAATACAAATCTGACATTGAATTACAGTTGTAATGTTTTCAGTAGTAAAGTTGCAAATACTTGAACATAAGAACAGATATCATACCTTCATCTTCTCAGCGTCCCCACCACATGTCTCACTGGAGTACCAGAAGTGATTCTTTAGGCATCGTATCCAGACGGCAATGTCTCCCATGCCCTTCTCCTTTGCAGCCTGTAGGCAGATGCATTTGAACTGAATCTGACACATTTCCCTTATCAATCTTCACATTTAGGAATAGGTGAATATTAAATCTTTAAAGATATATGAGTGCACATAAGCTCACACTTGATATTGTCACATTGCAAAGCCAACACATAAAGTAATCCTAATTCAGCAGACGAGGGAGCATTATAATAAGTAATCAGAATTCATATTGAAATCAGTAAGTTATAACCAAGCTGCAGAATGATAGGGAAATGCTTCATCCTTAATGACTAGAAATCAAAATTGTCCAATCATGCAATCACTATCTACTGTTCTCTTAATCAGGTATCTATAACTTTTCATACATGCTTTAGATTACATCTCATTGTCAAAAAACAGCTACAAAAGGGTGATGGATGTACTCTTTGTGGTGGTAATTATCATCATATAATCTAATTCGTCTGCTATCTGATTTTGCTACAGGCAAATGTTTCACCTTGGTTGACGGTAAAAATCCAAATTGTCCTTACATTTTTATGATCTCTCATGCAATCATTGTATGGATACTGTCTTCTTAATCAGGTATCTATTGCATTCTGCACATGCTTTAGATTTATTCTACAAGAAGAAGTTATTTGGATGTGGGCAGGTTGAATAACCCCAGCATAATGTTCAATTGTGTTATTGATTGCCCTGTATTGGGGTGGGCTATACAATCGAGTGTTAGTGTACATCTTCATGTCATTACCAGAAATTATCATTCTGACACATAATAGACACAGCTTTATTCATGGTCATTTTCAAACAGTATATATCATAAACATAGATTTACAGATTGTTCCATGCTCATGCATTTTCACACTCCAAGCACATAGACCCAACATACTCACTGCTACCAATTTCTTGATGAAGTTTTTGCAGGCATGCCATACATCAAATTGATGTATAATGGCCGCAAATTGAGCATCTTTTTCTAATTGATAAATTGAATATTTCGTATGTTACACTTTTTCAAAGTGTTATTTTGCAGGTAACAAATACTTATTCCCATAGATCCTCGGATAGATTTCTGTAGTAAGTGCCGGTGCATTTGACAAAAAAAGTTTGGATCTCTTTGGTTATGTTGAATACATTATCTATCAAAAATCTCTGTATGAAATAATACTAGTAGCTTCAATAATATCTATCATTTTACTGGTGTCATTTTACTGGTCAGGATTACAAAAGCTTAGTACTCACTCATTAGACATGCAATTTGTGGGTGTGCATCGGTCACAATCTCCTTTATGGCAATACGACCCTTGATCTGGTGGAAAGCCAAAAGGAAACCTCTCTTCTCCATTATGACACTGTTCAGCTGGGTATGACGACAATCAACGAAGGCGAGGGCAACAATCTTATTTGTTTTCGTGTTCATGAAGGTGTAGGTCAGGTACTGGGCATTATGTCCAGGGCTATCGTTCCTACCTGTGGGTGATAAAGTATCATGTGGAAGGTCCAGGAAGTCATATTAAACAGTTTGGCAGTTAGTCAAACCATGATGCTTTGTTCTGATAACTCATCAATAGGGTTTTTGCTCCTATAGTACGGTACTAAAGTCACTAAAATCAGATCACCCCTGCGGCTAACAGGATTGGCCCAAAAGTGAGGTTGCGGCTAATACATGAGTTAGTACATATCATACCATCACCCGCAAGCACCGCTGGCTCCTTGATAGCTTGCAGCTCCTTCTCTTGCATCTGAGTCCAGTGGTCATCTACAGCTGGAGCTATGTAACTCGATTGATGGCTATGTAGAAAAAGAAGTTGACTTAATTAATGAAACTTGCATTGGTCATAGTAGCGGCCACAGTAAAGGGGTTAAGAATCCAATAAACAATGAAAAGGGGGTTCAAAATCAAGGTATAATATTATAGTAACTTCATTCTATGTTTACAGTCAGGCCTCAATAATCTGGCACTGCTCATACTGGCAGGTACAGTCCTATTCATAAGCATTTAAATAATATGTTGAAACATAACATTAAAGCTTACCGGTAATAGGTTGTGCTTGAGATGAAGTACAATTTCAAGAAGCGCATCATAAGCTGGACCTTGTGAAAGCTGTTGCCAGAAAGGCATATTGCTGATGTTGATAGTAGGTTGCCTGCATAGATCTTATGAAGCATTGGTTGGGATGCCCAACTACCCTTGGTGTGAGCTGTTTTAGTTTTTCCAGCTGTCTTCGCCTTCTTCTTTTTAGGTTGATCCAAGGTGGGTTGATCTGAGCTGTGTTCATTCTCATCATCTTTGCCCGAACACTCCCACTTAATGATTAGACATGTGCCATTTTGACGGTGGATAAAATTCAATGGCTTGTGACAGCCTCGGCACTTATCCCCAAGACCTGATATCAGGAGACTCTGAAGTACGTCGTTAAAGGCAATACATTTCTGAGCCTTCACAACCTCATCCTTGTTCATTTTTACCTCTTTGTAGCGGAATTTTTGTTCGGGAATAAACTCATCCTCTTTACCAGGAGCTGTTTCAAGGTCATCAGCAAGGCTGTAAGATAGGGGGAAAAGTCAACTTTTAAAGTTTATATGTAGGCCAATTTTTGATCATCAAACATAATATCATCATCTGTGGGCAAGCTACTGTAAACATATATATTTTGGTGCAGCTAAATATTCGCGCAGCTAGCACATAAAGGCATTTTTCACGCACCTGTAAGCATCACATCTTTAGCTACATGTCATTTTTTACAGTTTGTAAATCGGACAATTATTAAGGATATTGTAAAAGGACTAGGGCAAACACTTAGCTAGGAAATAGAACACGACACAGCTCCAATTAAGGTTCAGGGATAGTTATATTATAGTCTCAAGAGATAGTACAGAGCGCATCAAATTGGTGTAACAGGAGCGATAGCCGACATCCGCGCACTTCAGTTGCAGGATAGAGAGTGATCCGCCAGCTCCGCTGCGGATCTTTATATAGAGTGGCGACCGCCACGCCGTCTAGCAGAATCCGCCGGATCCGCCAGATCCGCCAGACGACGTGGGATCCGCCACTCGATCCGCCGCTCCCACTACAATATTAGAGCCCAAAAAATAATTTGCTATAAAGGTGCCTGGGATATGGCATGTAACTTACTTTTGCTCGACCCTTTCTTCTGCGAGACGTTCCTTAATTTCATCTTCAAGATCATGCTCCATAACGTCATCTTGAAAGAGTGCGATCCGCTGAAGTTGTTTCTTCCGTACAGGATTGATTGGTGTCATACCACTAGCTAGCGTTTGAGAACCATTTTCCTGAGCTGGTGTATAAAAGTATACAAGTACCATTACATGACTATGAAAATATGAAACTGCTAAATGAATCAATGTCAAAGTTTCTGATTGATTACCATGGAGCCTTAATTGAAAGTGCACATAACCCTATTTAATCAAATATTGTGCAATGGTAGAAAATAGAAAATTGTAATTTGATTTTTATCTAGGATAACATGGTATTTATAGGTTAAAGCGAGTACACCAGTCAGATCGCCTGTGCGGCTTATACGATAAGAACAAAGTTAGGATATAGCTTTTACAAGAGTCTTTAAATGTGTACTACAATAGGAGACATGACTTACCCTCATTCCTCACAGGTGTACTGTGGTGCGGGACAGGTGTACTGTGGTGTGGGACATATCCCTGAGAAGCGTCCTTGCCTACATAAAGATGAAATAGGTATTGGTCAAAATTAGATAGACAGCATATTGATTGACAGCATGAGCTCAATGGCAGGGAATGAAAAAAGGACTTATGTTCTCAGGAAATCACTACGACAAACTGCCTGTTTGCACATGAGCTTTAGGTTACTGATATAAGGCAATAATAAAAATGGCAGTGAACTTTATCAAGTGTAGTATTATAAAGACTTACATGTGTACAACTGTGGTATGAGCGGTGATTCTGCATCAGAGTCTTCAGGATTCCTACGGGTAAAACAGAATCATACATACAATAATTGTTGTTGAAGATCAGGATTCTGAAGGTCAAGTGAAAACTCATCTTGAACTCCAGTTCTGATTTCAGAGTTTAATCTCAGAAAAATTAATTTGTACAAGTAATCATCAAAATTGTAAGATACTGTTTTCATTGTACAACCCCTTTTGGGCCTATTGACTGTAAAAACTAAAAAGAAGTCCCATTAAAGAGCTTATGTAGGAATAATCATTTACTTACTTCCTTTTAGTTGGTGTCTCATTCACCACTTCAACAAGAGGAGGTCTCCCACTGGAATAAAAAACTAAACAATTATATCACGGTTTTTGCTGGGGAGAGGTTACTCCCCATTATATATATTATTATTATATTAATTACTGTTTTATGACTTGATCAAAAACCGGCACCTAGACTTGATCAAAAATAGGCACCTATTATCGGCAGGGGCCTATCATATTTGACACCACAAAAGCCATAACCCAGTGGATAATTATGTTTTAAGGATGCATTGATGACCAAATGGTACGTGACAGCATTCCCAACAACTATGATAAGCCATTTTATACTTCACCATAATTGGGGTTGGCTTATCTATATTTGAAAAAATAAGGGTCAATCATGTATTGACCTTGATGCTGACCTTATCAGGTCAATTAAAATTATATAATTTTTATTAAAATAGTTTAGTGCATAAATGTCTCAGAATATAATGTAAGAATGCCACAAATAATTTTGACAGGCTCATATCCCATAGCCTTGGGGCTTAAATTGACTCTGTTGCTATTTCCCTTTTAGATAGCAGGGGTGCCGATATTACACTCCAAAATAAGACTATGGCTTGTATTATCGTCACAAAGAGAGTAAATGGCTTCCCATAGCGTTAAAATTAGTAGAAAGAACGTATTTCAGTGTGAATTACATCAGAAAAAGCGTCCATAACCTCCATATGAATTATTTTATTATGCCTTGATTTATTGGAGGGAGCATTCATGTTTTATTAAAATCTGTTATTTTGCTGTGCCTCATGAATGCTATAGATAGATTTCCTCAATATCCATTTTGAGAAACCTGATTTAACTCAAATTATAAGGAGTATAACATGGGCCTAATCGTTTAAGGGGACACTGAAGAATGTGAAAAAATATGTAATCTTTCTAACCCAAACAGTTTATATTGATATTGATGTGCCTCTACATGGGTGTCCACAATATTGTCTGTGTCGCCATGTCAAATTTAAGCAAAAGGGCCGTGTCACTGTGTCAACTTTTATATACATAAGAACTCATAGGAAAAAATAGTCGAATTTAGCCCCAATTTAGCTGTGTCCGTCGAATGTCGCTGTGGCGCTCGTGTCGAATTTTACCCATGTAGGGGCACATTGATGGCCAATATATATAATTACTGCATATTTCATATCTATGGAGTTAGAGGTGACGATAATACAAGTAAGGTGCCGATAATAGGAGCCTTATTATATCCAATAAAAATTGATGATAGCTACCTAATTAAAGGTCGCATGGTTGGGCAATATAGAGGAAAAGTAGAGAAAATGACCACTCCCAATTCCCATGCTAACTCATATTACATAAATCAAAAAATAAATATATGATAAATATATGATTGGATATTTAACCTTAAACTGCCGATAATAGGGTCCTTAACTCTACATATGGCATGCCAAGAATCATAACAAAATAGATAACAAAATCGTAATAGTTGGCAGCCCTGGAGTTTTTTTCTGCCCCCCCCCCCCAATCAAAATGAGTCCCCCCACCCCCCTAAAATACACCACTCCCTTGCTGTTGTTAAACAGTGACCACTCCCTTTGGCAGATAATTTTGACAGTGACAAATTTAGTGGTAAAACGATATTGCAACCCATCATAATGATCGCCATATTGCCTGAACAACTCGCCCTAAGGCGAAAAAAGTTACTGATCTGCGATCTATGGCCTTTGATAAATGCTGTGCCAAAATTTCATTCCTTTCAGAGCAGTGGAAGTGCCCGAATTTCAATTGTGAAAATGGCATACTTTACTATAGTGAAAGCAATATGAGCGGACAGTGTCACTGGCAGCATACATCATTGAACTGAAACTGACTGACAGTGCCATGACAGTGACACTGTCACTCATTCGTAGTTCCTGTGGAGTGTTGCCAGAAACCAATAAAATGACATTTATAACCTAAAGGTATACTGTAGCTATACATACCTAGTACTAGTTGATTGAGTGCCCAACTTGAGTTTTACATGATTGAAGGTGTTACAACGTTCTTCATGTAGGGACAGAAGGTGTCTGATGAACTCTCCATTATTTGAGATGCCACACAGTGCCTTCTGTTTTTCCCAGTCTGGCAAGTTAGCTTTCCCTATGTTGATCTGGGTTTTAGCATTCTCAGCTTTTCTAGCCTTTGTGGCTAACTTCCTCTCTTCTTCATTTTCGAATCTCTGACGTGTTTGTTTAGGTATTTCCTCTTGTAATTGTGTGAGAGACACAGTGAACTCCTCACTCTTAGACATGACAGCACAGCCATGTGGGCTCCGGTTTGTTTATGTTCTACTTTACCCCAGACACAGGGGGCTGTTGATGCTGGTACCTGGGGTGCTGCTGCTGCGCTGGTCCTTTGGCAGCATGGTAACTTTAGTGTGTGCTACAACCACCAGAGGGGGGTAAGAGCGGCGGCCCTGATTAGCTGGCGGTGCACCTACCACTTTAATATAGCATATAAATACTGCATTGTAGTTAATAAGGAGATGACACTGACTATGCTTATTGCTACCAACACACAATAACAACTACTGGGACAATTACAATTTCTGAAAATCACCCCTGACCTAATAGATACATTCTTCCTACAAAACATATCCTACCAAAATTAGCTACTCACCATGGAGAATTTGACACTGGTCTGTAGCGTAAAACCACTTGAATTTTGTTTGAATTTGCACTGAATAAATTACATTTTCACTGATTCCCCATTCAGTCTTTGAAAAATTGTGAACTCATTGAGAACCCCTGCCCAGTAAATAGAAGAAACGTTATATATGACGCTTCCCTATGTCATGTTACCATACAAACGCCATTTTTTTACGATACAAATTCTTTTAGGGTGAACACACTCTACGCTTATTGCTCTGCTACAGGTCATGGTTGTTCTGCATGTGTCAGTTTAGGCAAATTTAATACCATATGTTTGGTATGGCACAGATGAGTAAAAGCTAAAAAGGCTTTTGGCCAGTTATAATCCATCTGGTTTATCGTGACAGACTCACGTTATATATTAAAAACTCCATACATGTTTTTGTGTTGGCGCTCATCTCATACCACACTCCTCATCTGGTCCCTGCCCCTCACCCATTAGTCCTCCATTCCAGTACAAGTACACAGGGGCAAATCCCAGTCTACTCAACACAACCTTTGTTCTAGGATTAGAATTTAAAATATCACTGTAAAAAGTTGTTGTTCGTGAACAGCAATATGTGCTGTAACTATACAGTACTTTAGCTGTAAAAGATAATACAGCAACTTTTGCTGTACACATACAATTCTGTTACTGTAGATGCAGGTTCGAATCCCATAACCAGCAACCAGAGGGAGAGACAGCAGAGAGGTTGGAGGGAGTACCATACTCCACAGCTCAAATATGACCTGATCTTTTCAAAAGCCCAATGATGCAGGCTACATAGTGACTGCCTCTCTAGCTCAGTCGGTACAGCCGTGGGGGATGTAGTCTGAGGGTCAGCAGTTCCAGTCCCGGCAGCAAACTCTCACACAAACTACATTTCTCCTGATGCAATTATAAAGTATAGTATATTTTGGTACACTGAAATGTTACTATTGAAAATATGCAGAGGATAAGACCAATGTATCTCAACAATCTGCATGAAAGATAGTAAAATTTACTTTGAAAAACATCTATAGGCCATCAAGAAGATTACACTTCAACTAATGGTAGTTCAGTCCTTATTAGTACATTACTGCAATAGGGTAATTTTCATATTATCCCTTAAGACATGAACAGCCTAGTTCTAAAATTGTCCCCAGGGATCCTGTGTTGACCTCATTACCATTCACACATAAGTAGGAGGTGTTTCAATGCACCTGACATGCAGGATTCACTGGCGTAGTGGTCATGGTTTAGGACTATGGATTGGAACCTGGGGGTTAAAATCTCCAAGATGTTGAATATGTGAGCCTTTTTAGAACTCAGGTCTGCGTCTACAGTAGATTCTACTGTAGGTCTACAGCAGAATTTACTGGAACCAAAGTTGCCCCCAATAGTTGCTGTACAGGAACACTACTTACTTCTAACAGTGTAGCCTAGTGTGTACTTTTATGGTATTTAAGCTCCCTGAAGTTAGAACTGGGATGGCCTAGAAGCCTGTAGTGTGTCCTTCTCTTCACTGACCACACAGCAGATTCTCAGCTTGTAGAAGTAGAGTACCTGAAGCAGGCATATGCTTGGAGAATGTCACCCAATATGGTCTGGGACCAGGACGGTTGATGAAGGGAGCGGGTGTGAGATGGGGGAAGTCGGGCAGTAGATGGCGGTAGATGTGAAGCAAGTAGGCTCTGGGGGACACCAAGTTGGGGTGGGCAGGGTTTTCTTTTCTTATCCTTGTTCTTTATTGACCAGACCGTGTAGGGATGCGGCAAGGCAGATGGGGCGGGCTATGCAGGTAAATGTGAGAGACGTAGACTCTGGGGGATTCTAAGCGGGGGTGGGCGGGCAGCTTGGAAGTGTCAGCGGTGGGAAGGGTGTAGAGGTGTAGAGACACTGGAGAAGGAGACAGTTGGGCAGATAGTGAACTGTGCCAGAATCTAAGGAGGGAACTCTGCCCAAATCTAAGGACAGGGAACACAAAATAATGATGTTAGGGATTTAATAGATGATAAAGATATAATGCAGCGGATCAGTATAGTAATGGCAGGACAAATGGCATATGCAAAGATGATAGTAAAGGAGGGTTGTGGATATAAAGAGAACAGCTGGCAAGCTGAATCAATAGGTAATTGGGTGAGGGTGGCATGGGAGATGGTTGTCTGGGGTCTGTCAGAACAGGGTCTGGTGCTCTTCATCCACTGTGGATTACATAGAGGATAGGGTTAGACCTATATTTGGTGCTTTGGTAGGCCCACCTTGCTAGACAGAATGGAGCCATTCTTTTTTGGCAAGATTGGGTTATAATACATGTTTTTGATTAAGGGTTTTGTCATTACAAAGAAACATTCTCCAAAAATCTAATAAATCCAATGTTCTTGCAAACATAATCACATATTATATGTAAAACCTCTACTATATGTACATCAGTGTTTTACCATATGGGAAAGGCCTGGGTTGGCAATAGTAGCAGTGGTACTATACATCCTCCCCAGGCCCCCTGCTGGGAGGCAGCACAATGGCAGTATGGTGGGTATTGGCGAATCCCTGAAGACAGGGACAATGGTGGGATGGTAAGGGTAGGAGCTTGGTACCACCTAGAGACTGTAATAGGCCCTGCTTGGGGGGGGGGCATTCAAGCAGTTCAGCTGATGATGCACTGATATTCATTGGCTCCCTATACGACCATTCTCTCAGTCCCTATAACCCAACTAAGTTAGTCATTCTTTGGCTCTTTATACGATCAACCTAGGTTTGTCAATATTGTCAGGTTGGTCAGTACTGACCAACTCACCTTAGTCTTTCCATTTTAGGCTATTAAAGTCTTTTTGAGTAAGGCACTAGATCTAGTCAGTCATTCTTAAATAATACTTGGTCATGCATGACCAATGTTCCCACAATCGCCACTACAACTAAGGGGCGGGGCTTTTAGATTATCTGTGAATATATATTTAGGTCTGGGGTCGGAAGAATGAAGAAACTTGATGGTGGATATCATGTACAGCAGCTATTCTGGAATGCCAGATAAATAGGTATGACTGTTGCAGACAATCCATCTGATATTATACTATCTCGAAGCTATTGGTGGAGTATTATTCCCATCATTCATAAGATGATATATCATCTTATTATATTTTATCACTGCTACGATCCGTCCCCATGTACTGATCTATTTATAAAGGTATTAAAGCAGCCATCCTGTTCATTCTATGAATTCCAATTATAGACATACATAAGGGAAAGCTCTAAATGGTTTGGTTGAGTTCCTCGTATTCAATGCGTCATTGCAAGGGTAATGGACTGGGATAATAGATTTCTATGAAGGCAGGGGCAGTAAAAGGCTCAGCACTGTGATTGCGTTATCTTACAGCATTTCTACAAAATGAGTTGTTTTTTTGTCAGACAAATTCACAAATGGAATGAAGTGTCGTGTAACTCACCTTTTTGTATTTCATCTTTTATACTAACATCTGAAGTGCATTTGTGGGAGTTGCATAGATAGGAAGCATCATTTGCATTATATTCCCAAGTAAGCGGTAGACCAATAGCGGCCTAGATAGTAGTCCCTGTATTTAATCTCATGCCTCTATCATCTTTCGCAAAAGGCTTTAATACCCTGTAGCTGCTGATATTTTCAGGCTTTAAGCCAAAAATGGTAGCCACTTTGTTTTTGATCTTGAGGCCAGATAGCATCAAGATATGACATGTTAGACAGCAGATTTGGATTGAGCACACCCGAAATATCCTAGGTCAACTGTAAAACAATTCTACTAAACAAATTCCTTAACAATATTGAATCTGTACTGTTAACTCCCGTTACAGAGGACAGAGAGTAAGGCTCATCAGTGAGCTACTACCGTAAAACCTTGTGTATAAGCCGCGGCTAGTACGCAAGGCAGAACGCAGGTGCGGCTCAGAGTCGGAGTGTGGCTTATACTCGAGTTTTTGCTCCTATAGTAAAGTACAAAAGTCACCATAATCGAATGGCCAGTGTGGCTTATATAGGATCGGCCCAAAGTCGGGGTGCGGCGTATACGCGAGTTAGGCTTATACATGAGGTTTTACGGTATGTAGTTGTCTGTACATAAACTGGGCCTGCCTCGGAGCCATCCACAGGCGGATCGCCTCTCAGCCTCAGCCAGCTAAACGAGACCATAATTCCTATTGATTGTCTGTCTGGGTCCCAGGCCGAACACAGTGTCCATGTTGTGATTGCAATTATAAATGTGATAACAGATTACCATGGAATTGGACCCGCCTCAGAATAAGGGTGAAACCTGACCGCTGCAATAATTGAATATTGAATTCTCTGTAAATAAATCTGTACAATCAATCAGAGAAGATTGAATGCTCACTGACAAATGGATGAACTGCTTGTGCTCTGTCACAGCTAATAATAACTGTAAGGTCCAACTTTGTGGAGGTACACAGTGCTACAGTAGGGTTGAAGGTAAAGAAGCATGGGTAACTAGGTACCATCAGGGTACTGACCTACACAGAGAAAAGAAACAACGTCAAAAGGGAGTCCATGTTGCCTCCAGAATGACTCCCCTCTCTAGGGGAGCTCAAGTCGCTTAAGGGAGCCTAGGTGACTCTCTGGCTGACCTCAGGGAGTCATCTTGGGGAGTCATCTAGCTCTCTGGGTCATATGACTCCCCCAGGTGACTCCCTCAGGTCAGCCACAGAGTCACCTAGGCTCCCTCATGCGACCTGTGCCTCCCTAAAGAGGCAACCTGGACTCCCTTCTGACGCTGTTTCTTCTCTGTGTGTAGTTTGGACAGGTGTTGGGGCAGGACTAGGTATCATCAGGACTCTTACCTAGTTGTGGCAGGAGTTGGCGCAGGACTGGGTACAATCAGTATTCTTATCTGTTTGTGAATGGAGATCTCTGGGGTTGTCACTGTGGTGTCAGCCCTTGTGTGCACCTTGGCAAAAGGCTAGGACTGCTGCCCAAAGACACAGTCAGACATATAATCAGGCCATAGAACCTCCCTCTCACCCAGTGGGCACACAACATTGCATCAACATTGATAACTGGTTGTCAATGTTGATTCAATGTTGATTCAGCATTGATTTAACGTTGAACTGAATTTTGTGCCCACTTGGCACCACCACCATACATAGTACCCAACAGCAGCAATACCATTGTGGTATGAAACTTTTGTCAGTCTCACCAAAACACAGAGGCATTGCATACATCCTTTCTCAGCCTCACTACTATACATTTATGTTTGACAGCCTCGCCAGGAACATAGAGACATAGTATACAGCCTCTGTCAGCCTCACCAGCGCTACACAGAGTATACACTATTGTCAGCCTTAGAAACAGCACAGAATCAGAGCATACAGCCTTTACAAGCCTCACCAGCAGCACAGAAATTGAGTACATTATGGCCTTTGTCAGCCTCAGCAGTAGAATGCAGAAACAGACTATGCAGCCCCATACAACCTTTGACAGCCTCCAAAAGACCCAACAGGCAAGTCTTGCAGATTGACACAAGATTAGATTTGGACTGCTTCCTGCGAGTGACCAAGCATATGGAATTCTGAGAAATTGTGCCACCATCTCTTGTCATACTATGTCATTTCCCTGACATTTCCTGGCACAGGGACGTCACTAGCCGATGACAATTGAGTTAGCGTCTAACCACATCCAAGCTGATGGGACTCAGTTGTTTTCTGTCCAGCATGAGGATGGGGAAGGGATTGTGAGGATGTGGCTAGGAAGGAGGAGGGAGAGACAAAGCCCTGCAGGCTCTGAAAATACAATAAACTTGTCTGATAAACTACTTTAGTTTTGGACTGTATGACCTTGACTAGCCACTTTTTCTCTTAGTATTTATGTATAACCCATTAGTGTACTTATAATTTCATATTGTTCACAGACTGTCTGTTATGAGCGTGTAGAGTGTAGGTATAGTCTAGACAGTCCACAGTAGGATGGAATAAAGAACCATATAACATTAGACAGCCTTAATAATGTAAGTCCTACCCGGCAGACTCTATAATCCCGGTGGTCTATCGGTAGAGAATAAGGCCGTGGATATTGCATCCTCCCTCCAGGAAAAACACCCGACTGGATACAGGAACCTCATATAATCCAATGTCAATGTCAGACAGATATATAATCATACATTGTTTTATCATCTGCTTTGCACATTGCCATCATGTTGCAGTCTACCAAGTCACCCAGGAGTGATGCATGTATGCATCATGCTTTGATGCATCTTGCAAACCCTATGGCCACCCTGAAGGGGTCATTATGATGCACAAATATAGACTATGCAACATCAAAGCTGCATTCATGTATTATTGCAAGAATGATAACAGTCACCAAAGCACTATGCCTTCAAAGGTTAATGCCTTTTATATCATCTCAGCAGTGTTATTCATTTACATTAGTCAGTGGATATGCCATTTTCTTCATTTGATTAGGACATTTCCCTCGGGCCTTGGTTGAAAGTCTGTGACAGGTTTAATAACCCAAGGTAGTCCCCAACTAGATGTGTCCTAGTCCCAATGTTATGGAGGGTTAAGTAATTGCGCAACATTGTATTGCCTTATGTTACTGCTTTATTTAATTTTCTTTTCCACAAACTCGTTTAAGGGCACTGTATATTATCATGGTGCCCAAATGATATTGGTGCCTGGAGCAGAGCTATGGTTAGAGGTCTGTGGATAGGGCATGGTAGAATGATTCCAGTACCCAGGGGACACTCATAGACCAGTCATCTTGATGCTGGATATCCAGGGGCCATGTGTCCCAAGGCAAGTTATCTAGAGGTCAATTATTCTAGAGACACATCTCAGGTCAACCAACTGCCTCAGTTCAGAACTGCCATATCGGTATCCAAAATAGAATCTAGTCTATACAAATCTAGCATCTAGCACTACAACTACTCTGCCTCAGTCCTTCTCTGCAGTGTACACAAGGCCGTTGCCTCCGCCTCAGGGTGTGTGCAGTGTACATTAGAGGCCCCAGTTATTAATACTGTCACAATTTATCTGCATATATCTCACAGGCATACAGCAGTGTTGTCAAATTGTAGGTGCAGATTGGCAGAGGCATTTCAAATATCGTAGAAGATAGTGATGCAGCCTGTTAAATTGTATTACTTTGGATGGATGAGTTGTTTTGTAGATCCAAATCTTCAATCAGAATGTGGACCGTAGTTAGAATTCTGAAAGATATCCCAAAAATATAATGTACTTGGGAATACATTAAACATTTGCTGAAAACAGACCCGAATAATCCCCCATGAAATTTGTGCTAGCATGTATCATTATGTTGCCCCACAGCAGGGAAATCTGTTTGCACAGAATTTAGATAATTTGCGCAATATGATGGACATAATTACTGGTAGTTTAAATTAGTCAAAAAATAATTTAATAATGATATCCTTTCAGACTGGTGTTTAGGTGTATATATCTGTTACTGTTTAGTAACTTGGATCATTAGGTATTTGGGTGACAGTAAAAACAGATATGCTTGCCTCTTCCAGATGAACCCAGCTTGCTTAGCCGCAAACTACAGACCTCAAATATTTCAGGAAACATGAGAACATTAAAAGGTTCAAGGTAAAGGCTTCCAATACCTCCTGTGGTTCTCCCCAGACCATGTTTGGTCTGACAGTGATCGCTGAAACACAGGTCTTCTTTGGCCTTAATGGAAGGGCTTGTTCACCGTCTCTGGAGGATAGTGATTGGGGTAGGGCGGGCCTCCACTGTCAGGACAATGGCAGTACAGATGGTATTGACAAATCTCCTGATTCTAGAGAGTAGGGTGAGTCCTTAAGCTCAGTAGAGGAAGATGGGGTAATGGTAGGTTGTGTGTCTAGCCCTTAGACTCTTAAATAGTTCACACTTTTGACACAAGTTTCACATACTTGAGAATCACTTGTGGTTGATCCAGTTTCACGTGTTGTCACTGCTCCTTGCTTACTTTGCATAGTGAGATAAATCTCTGGTGCTCCTTATTTTATCGGGCTCAGAAGGATAGAGAGCTGAGTCAATTCAGGACGAGTCCCAAACCCAAGAACTGTTGATGAGGCAGGACCGTCTCGCAATGGTTAATTAATATTCTGTGGCAGATAATTAACCTCAAAAACTTGCTGAAGTCAACATTAATTACAAGCAGAATTCTGAGGTGTTGACGTGGCGTGCAGCTGCTGTGAATACAGAGGGAGCGGAAGAGGCAGAGATGAGAGGTGAGGCATCATCTCCCTGACTCTGGCTTTGCCTGCAGTGGCAGGACTACAACTGATGATTGTCAACTTTATCACTCAATAAGAAATACCTCATAGTTGACATCTTAAGTACCCAAACAGGTACATGTACAGGTACAGGTACATTAGATGATAGTTTTTGCATCATACATATAAATCTATATGCCCTTATGGTTTAAGGCAAGAGTGTTTCAGTCATTGTTTCAGTAGTTCCCAAATGCCTTACCAGATGGCCTATGTGTGATTTGTCCTGACTAGATGTAAAGCCTAATTAAGAACACAACTCTCGTCTGGGAATATGAATTACAACTAAGGATCTTCGAATTCGTACAAAGGAATGGCCTAGACAGACTAATGAAATTCTCTGTATTAGTTTCACATGTAGAGAATGACCATTCATCCACCAGCATACCCCTGTTGTCCTGTAAGGTCTAGACTGTACAATGTTTACTGTCACCAATACAATCTAATTAAGTAGTATTGAATCAGCTAGTTGATGAAAGGGATATGCAACTGAAATGGTACCTTGGCTTTCGGCTTGTTTTGCGGTCTGGCCAAGACGTGGCTGAGTGTAATTCAGCACTGGGTGTGCTCTATTGGGAATGGGGAGTGGGTTAATTGGCAATTACTGAAGGTGCTGCCTGAGCTGGTAATGGCTGCAAACACAACTTAGTCAGACTCTAGGCCTGGCTGCAATTCCTTTATCTTAACCCTTTGAGGGCAACATAACACAGGGCTTCTACATTTATGTGTTGGCACGGTGCACCAATGAGGCATTGACTTGCCAACTGGGAGTTTATCAATGATGTGGGGTCTGCATGATGTATGACTGGATTAATGCATAAAGCATTAGTATCCTTCATGTCACAACAAACTACTAGGTTACCAAGTTTCTATCATTATCCTTTTGCTTTACTTTTATCCATCACAGCATTGATTCCTACTCTCTTTTCCCTTCCTGAATTCCTTCTGGTTTGACTCCTTCCTAGATACCTTTTTTCTTTTCTGTTATTTTCTAAAAACTCATCAAATAGTAGGTTGGTGACAAACCTCAGAATATAAACTAATATTTCCTGTCTAAATTTTAAATCTCTCCCCCCACCCATCCCCATTGCAGGTCTGGTAGTCTCCATCCCACATTCATGATTTATGCTTTGAGTGGGGGAAGTGCCACTTTACCCTGCTGCATGTCACCTGTCATTACCTTCTCAGTCAGTCTTCCTGCCGGTGTCACATCCATGTCCTGTCTGTCTGAGACACCCCCCCCCCACCACACAGACTGGGGTAGAGCAGGTTCTATACAAATGCCTAGCTGTTACTGTTGGGTTTTGTAAAGCTTAACAGGACTGCAGCTGCCTTGGCAGGGTATATGGTTATAAGTACAAAAATGAATCTTAGCTAATCAGGTCCAAGCAAATACCAGGAAGTATCCATGGGAAGTCTTATGATGGCAGGGTCATTTCTCTTCCCCTCTCCCTCCACATTCCCACCACCCTCCCCACCTCCCAGTGTGTGAATGCCCACGGCAGGTCCTTTTGAGGGGTGCCCTACCCCTATACTTGTTAGGTAATCCCATTGAAAATACTGCCCTATATGCTTTATCAGTTAACCGCGATAAGTTCCCCCAGTCATGTAATGGCTTTCTTGTATGTGAGTAAAGAATGCACATACAGACATTGTTTAAATTCAGTTTTCTCAGCTACTATACTTCAGGTTCCACAGTTCTTCCAGATCGTACTAGATTATAACTTGGTACTACTAAGGGGGTGCCTTTTTTCTGTCACAAATTTGGCATACCAGTCACATTTGCATTCTCCTGAGAATAGACACATATTCTCCCCATGTCTACTGCAAGCATTAGCCTACTACCTAGAAAAGGTAATTGGGATATCTTGAAATACTAGATTGCTAATATACATGGTTCCCCTTCCATTCATGATGGTTTTACAAGTGAAAAGTAAGTGCAAATATCTGAAATATCCGTTATAAAAATGGCCCTGTTCAGTGATTTAAAGAGCATGATCATTTTCCATAATGGCTTCATAACTCAACTCTCTATGGAGGACGCAGAGGGAAATGACCACAGAGGCAGAAGTCACTGGCATTGTCATTCCAAGGAGTTGCCAGCACCTGCTAACTGTGGGGGTTGTCTATGCACAATGTAGGATGAGGTGCTATCAATACCCTTATCTGGTTGTGGCAGGGGACTGGGCAGTACTAATAAGTACCACTGGGATTCTTATGGCAGTAGGCGGTGACAGGACCCTTGTATTTCCATCACAATGTAAAGAGGCAGCCCCTGTGATGTCAGCATGTCACCCTGTGTGTAACGTGGCAATAGAACACAGAACTGTCAGGTATAAAGACAGAGGTCATGGAGCCTACACCCTCACCCATAGAGATATACTATACAACCTGCCCCCACTACAGACATACTGTGTAAGCCTTGGCTATGGCATTGATACAAAGCGCACACATTCAGAATATACCTCCATGTGCAACCTTTGACAACCTCTCCAAGACCCAATGGGCAGTCTCACAGATTGATACCAGATTAGATTTTTGACGGCTTCCTGCAGCAGACCAACCATGGGGAATTTCGGGAAATTGGGTGTCATGCCGTGTCATTTTTCAGATGAAAATCACCCGGTGGGCAAAGGGATGTCATCAGACAACGACAATTGAGTTAGCGTCTAACCACATCCTATAGCTGATGGGAATCAGTCAGTGTCTGTTTGGGGAGGTGGAGCACAAGGAGGTGTGCAGACAGCATAGGAAAGGAAGAATGAAGATGGAGGAGGAGGCAGAGAGAGAGAGACAATGAGAAAGAGAGGCAGAAAGTGAGAGCCAAACAGGCATGCGGAAGTAGATGTGATAACATAAAATGTAGATTTACCCTAGAATGACTTTTTAATTGATTATTATTTACCCTGTCCATTGTTCCACGTAGAGGCAGGAGGTATTTGACAACATGAACAATATCTCTTCAGGTTAAATATGAAAAAAGTCTTGTGTCATCTGAGTGCATCCGAGGCTTTAATCCGGTAATGAAGGCCTTTAGATGGGGTAAGTGACACACCATAAAGAGGTATGAGTGAATTATGCACCGGTATACAGCAGGGGACGGTCTTTGATCTGGGAGCCTGTACTCAGTCAATCTCCACCACAGCACGTCGTCCCTCACTCTCCAAGCACAGCCTCTCACCTCTCTCTGACTGAAGCTGGATACCTTCTGTTAAATGACGGGAAAAGATTAATGGTTCGGTCTATCCACCCAAAAGCACTCTGCTGCTATTCATAGAGAAGAAATTCTATGGGACCATACTTTTAGAAAGCACTGTAGATTAAGATAGAAGTAGCCTTTTTCGATAAGGACATTAATCGTAGTACAGGCTTTTGCCCCGACACATAGCAGATAAGCAACAGGGTTCATAGGAGCACAGTTAAAGAAACACATCTTCTATAAAGAGTTTCACCCAATACAGACTGGTGTATAGGTGCATTGTGACTCTATCTAGAAAACTTGAACCAAACATAAATTTTCATATCACAACTCTTCCAGATTACACTGTATACCACAGCGGGCATGGAGAGGCCACTAAGGCTCCTTTCACTGTATTTTGCGTACAGCTTGGTACCTGTCCTATAATCTATGTATATTCACTGGGGTGTAAAACTGATTGTACGCCCATGGCAGCAGAGTCACAGAAACAAGAATCTGCTAGGAGAGTGTCACTCATTGTAGACTGTGTCAGGTGTGGCCAGGCAGGGGTAGGTGGTGGTAATGTGAGGGGAGTAGGCTCTGGGGGGTACTAAGTGGTGATGGGCAGCAAACCAAGAAGTCCCCCCAAGCTGTGGGATGGGGATTCATTTCTTCTGGTTCTTGCATAAATTAGTTTTTCTTGTTATCATGCTTGTTTTTGTTATTTGGCTTATGTTTTCACAGGAATGGCTGAAATACATAGTGAAAATGGCTGAATGACAAAGAGACTGGTGGTAGTATAAGGTGTGTAGTAAAGGTGAAACATGGTTATAAGGTTGGTGAATATTGGGGGGGGGGGGGGGGATGTAAGCCTGGCAACCTGGATCATCAGGTAAAAAAATAGTAAGCATCCCTCTAGCTGCTATATTGGTACAAGTTGGCAGCTTACAAAGATGATGTCCTTACAGACCTTTCTATAGGGAGCTACTTTACCATTTTGAACGAGGAGTTCCTGAATAAGCATATCTGGTACTGTGTAGTCTACTTTGTCATATATAACATAGATTCCAATTGCTCATGTTTAATGTTCCTAATTCAGGCCCAGAACCCAGATTACTTATATCTGATGGATGTTTCTACCTCAATGACAGCCTACATTAATGAAATAGAACATGATTCTCACCACTGCTACAACGAAGTGCCTCATTTCCATATAGATGAGATCTCTTAATCACATTAATGCACTGGACCATTCTATAATGACTCTCATCAGGATGTCACTGTAGCTGTGTCTCTCTGTACTGTCGGTATGTCATGTGTACTAATAAGTGGAACCTCATTCATTCACGGCCACTTCCTATATTACGCTAATTCAGGAATCTACATGACTTGTTTTAAAGGAAATTATTACTTGTGTAAAAGTGTTATGAAACTAGCATTTGTCAGATAATTTGAATTGTTGAATGATAACGTTATATGATGCTGTTCAATAACTTTGACACAATCTTTACTGGATGCTATTTGCTTGACAGCTGAGATTTGCATTGTTAATCTTCAGATTGATCATTAGGAGCCACTCAGTTATCAACATACAATAATTGACCTCAGCGTGTCTATACAAAAAGTACTATATGCTTCAATTCTGGGATTGAGATATGTCGTTTTGCATCCAAACTCTTCACACATAGATGTAGTCATTTTCACGCCTTCCTATCATGTTCCCATATAAGCCATCTCGGAAATAAATTAATATCTAGCATGTCAATGTCCGCATATATTTACATCTATGCTGTCATTACAAGGTCTATATTTGTGTAGCGTACCCTACTCTCCTGTATACTGACGGCATATTGATCTGTGTGTTCAATCAACCTAATGCATTGTACCATGCACTGTAGAAAATAGATGTACTTTTTACAGATTCACTCTGTAAAATTTAACGCTGATTCACCGTTATTTGGAATACAATGAAGCATTATAAATATCAGCAATTTCACAGTGGATCCTTGTTAAATGCTAACCTGGTTTGGATTACAATGATTCAATGTAAACTCATCTCCTAATGTCAAATCCCAGAGGGAACCACATATAGTGATTCCTGCCATAGATAGGTTGCCTGGTTTTTTTCTGGAGATTGTGAACCCTTGAAGTGGAGTATACATGTTGAAATAATGGTAATTTTCAATTAATCTATGTGTTTGACAATTTAACAATTCAATCTTGTGATAGGTTTGATAAGATACCATGATCACTTGATAATATCCAGAAGAAAGTAGCTGTATGGATCTATACACCTATTTTGTGGTAACATACTATGCATATATTCCCACCTCTGGAAACTCTGCCTTGTATCAATCCTATAGAGTAAAATCTCTTGTATAGGCCATGGCTAGTATGCAAGTCAGATCGCCAGTGTGGCATATAGGATCAGAACAAAGTCAAAGTATGGTTCATCTGTAAGCTTTTAGATGTATACTGCAGTTACTAAAGTCACCATAATCAGACTCCCTGTGAGAATATTCCCAAAGTGCTGAATCTCTGTATATTTGAATACTCTGAATCTATTAATGGTGATTCTATGTAAAATTAACTGTCATTCTACATAAAATGAACAATGATTTTACGTAAAATTGACGGTGACCGTCACCGTAAAAAAAAAGTAGAAAGTTATGTCCCAAAAGTTGCCGGTGATTCACGGTAATTTTGACAACATTTTTTTTACAGTGTGACCATGTATGGTAGACTGCCAGTTTGGGACACCACAGGGTTAGACACTACCAACCATTATTGTGTTGATCCCCTTCCACAAATTGCGTGCTCCAGTGAAATAATGCAAGGCCCTTATGATAAAATTATCCTATTTGGTATTCGCAATTCCCACCAGTCTCCAAATTAGTAACTATTTTGCCCCCATGGTTTATTTATGAGCTTTCCTATTCCCCCTCCACTCACAGAATGGGCCATTTATCTGGCTATTCACGGTGAGGCTGTGTAAACACCAAGAGTCAACAAATGTCTTACCCCCCCCCCCCCCATTCTCTGTGCCCTACCCAAACCCACTCACTGACATGCCTACTAGTCTGTAGTAAATGCTGTATTGGATAGATGGCACCACAAGCTGCAGGATTGTGTCTATCCTTCTACAGTAATATGCTACCACAGGAGTAACACTAGGAACCCATACTGCAATGCGATGCTGTGATTCCTTTAAGCCACATAACAGTTCAGAAAATATTTCCTTGATTGTGAATCTCTCCAAAAATGCTTCAGGCAAGCTAACCCTAGCTTCAAAACAGGGCCAACCCTAGCATTTCTCCACAATCTTTGCTCAAATTCTTTTCTAACATTTTTAGTGTACATATTTTTCTAGATTTCAACAAATCTTTGGTCAGGAAAAACAAGCCTCTACTAATTTCAGTGGCCTAGTTAATTGTCTGGCCTCAGGAAATTGTTCCTTAACAAGAATTTCCAAAATTTGTATTCTGCACTGCTGCAGAGTAGCACTCGCACGAGCATATGTAATTAACTTATTTACTAGGCAGCCCTTAAATAATTAATAGTCCTGGTGAATTTCCTGGATTTCCTAAACGTGCTCCAGTAAAATAATGCAAGGCCCTTATGATAAAATTATCCTATTTGGTATTCGCAATTCCCACCAGTCTCCAAATTAGTAACTATTTTGCCCCCCTGGTTTATTTATGAGCTTTCCCATTTCCCCTCCACTCACAGAATGGGCCATTTATCTGGCCATTTGCAGTGAGGCTGTGTAAACACCAAGAGTCAACAAATGTTTTACCCCCCCCCCCCTTCTCTGTGCCCTTCCCACACCCACTCACTGACACACCGACTAGTCTGTAGTAAATGCTGTATTGGATAGATGGCACCACAAGCTGCAGGATTGTGTCTATCCTTCTACAGTAATATGCTAATACAGGAGTTACACTAGGAACCCATACTGCAATGCGATTCTGTGATTCCTTTAAGCCACATAACAGTTCAGAAAATACTTCCTGTGAATCTCTCCTGAAATGCTTCAGGCAATCCTACTCTAGCTCTAAAATAGGGCTAACCCTAGTATTTTCCCCCAATTTTTGCTCAGGTTATAGTTTTACATATTTTTCTAGATATCAGCAAACCTTTGGTGAGGAAGAACAAGCTCCCACTAATTTCAGTGGCCTAGTTAATTGTCTGGCCTCATGAAATTGTTTTTTTCGAGAATATCCAAAAGTTATATTCTGTAATGTTGCGGAGTAGCATTCGGGCAAACATGTGTAATGCATTACTTTACTAGGTAGCCCTTAAATGATTAATGCCCCTAGTGAATTTCCTATGTTCAGCTCCAGTTCCTTCTCAAACACAGATGACCAAGCTGCTATGTAGTTGTGTGTACGCATACTGCGGTGGACCCTGAGCCATCGGCAGGCAGACCCTCACCTCTCTCTGTGTCAGCCAGCTAAACGAGGCCATAATTCCTATTGATTGTCTGTCTGGGTCCCAGGCCGAACACAGTGTCCATGTTGTGATTGCAATTAGAAACACAATAACAGGTTTTGGAACGCTTCAGAATTAAGGTGAAATGTGACCACTGGAATAATTGCATATTTAGTTATTTCTAAATCAATCTGTACAATCAATGAGAGCAGGTGATACCTCATCACAGTTTTTCATTATGTTATTACAGCACCTGTGCTCACATGTCAATCAACATGTCAGGGAGCCCCAAAATCGCCTTACCTGGTCAGTTCTGGATGTAGTAGCAGAGTAACAACCTCGTCTATCGAGTTTTAGTTTTTCATTATGTTTCAATTCTAACTCTTTCACTAAATGTCAAATGAACGAAAGAAGCATTCATTTAAACGAGCAAGCAAATGTCATTATTATTTGGTTATAATATCAGAGGTATGATGGTAATACAGGAATGCACAAAAGGTCATGGACATATGAAGAATGATTAAATCTATGAGTTAACTGCAACCAGCTATCTAGTAACGCAGGTAGATGCTTTATGTTTTTGCAGCCTGGCCTCCCGCACTAGTTTTCCTATCCTGCTTGGTACCTGCACTAGCCACAGCTGAACTGTATTAGTATATGCCAAACTCACTTATTAGTAGCTGTAAGCTGTAGTTGGCTTAGGTTGATGTTGGATGTATACGTACTGCTTCACTAGGGGTAAATAACTTGCCGTTAGAGATAACACAATCAATTGTCCCCCTATCACTAGTAAAACAATAATACATGGATAACCCAGAACGAGGGTTATTCAAGGCTAAGCCTGAGAGCCTTGGTATGGATGACTAATACAAATGCCCGGTTGTCCATGCATTATTCTGTGTATGCAAAAGTTTCAATTTTTTTTCATAATTAAAAAAAAAATTGATTTTATTATTCAAACTCCACCGTTCATAATGTAAACAAATGGCCGCTATCTTTTGATGACATATGAGCGAGTTAATCTAGTCATGAGGCCGTTATCTTGAGTGGATAATTTTCGGATAATCCTATCTACTAGCAACATAATAACCACAATACAAGTCACACAGCTCTTCAAGCTATTTGATTCTTTATACGGGCAGTCTTTCAGTCACTATAGTGCCTAGCCAAGTTAGTCATCTAGACTCCCTATATGACCAACCTAGGGTAGTTGATATTATCAGGTTGGTGACTGGTCAGTACTGATGAACTCACCTTAGTCTTCTCCATTTCAATAAGTTTTGAGTAAGCCACTACTCACTTTTGTTTTGCCTCAGTCATTTTTTTATAGAACTTGCCTGACCAATATCCCTATGACCAACCTGAGACCACTTCAGACTAAGAGCTGGAAACAATGAAAATTCTTGAGCACAGAACATGAGAATGTGATATTAATCACTCTACCTACCAGATGGTGTAAATGCATGTATAGGGTGTTACCCACACAGATAATCTAAAAGCCCCAGCCCCTAGTCTGTAGAGGCTATCCCAGGTTGGTCATAGAGACATTGGTCAGGCATGACCAAGTGCTATTCAAGAATGACTAGGGTAAAACAACATATATGAATATCAGTGCATTATTTTACTACCGGCGTCCACAGTGAGGGGTGGGTGGGTTATCAGGGTGTGGTTAGATGGTAAGTTGGGATATGGGATGAGAGAGACCATCCCTCCTACCTCATCTCATAGAGTATAGTGCTTCCCATGTGGTGGTCTGATATATTGTACAGGCATCTGAGTTATTACATCAGCTGCCTCCAGGCTCCATTAATACTCCTATACATTCTGTATAATGATGACAGCCCACTGTCTATCTCATGGAGGTTCCTCAAGACAACACATACAGTGTTCCCTTAATGGCACAAGTTCAAATATCTACAATATCAATAGCCCTACTTCTCCATCTCGTTACTTCTCGTAGGCCTTTACATGACCCCAATTCCATATGGAGTCTTAAACACATTTTTAAAGATTTTGGAATAGCTTATAAATGGTCCTGTGTGCCTGCCTAACACTAGATTTGGTTTTAAAATGTATCATCATCATACAACAGTCATTTCCTCCCTCTTTACCTGTATGTCTGCCTGCCTGCATGTCTGCCTGCCTGCCGTGCTGCCTGCCCACCTGTCTGCCTGCATCCAATTCAAACGTCCATGCCTGCATCACTCTCATTCTCTATGTCTGTTTCATTGACTTCTTTCTCCCCTGCCTTCCTGCCTAGCTCTCTTCATGCCATACTTCCCCTTTTCTCCCTGCCCACCTGCCCACCTGCCCACCTGCCCACCTCTGCCTATTTGCCTATACAGGTGAATTCTGTCCACAGGAGTATCCCCCCCCTCTCTTATTTGCTTGCTATACGTCTTTTTCCCCTTCCTCCTTCCTCTACTCAATTCTCCTTCCCTGTTCTCCTCCAGTCTTTAGATTCTTGGCCTTTCAGAGCTTTCCATCCTTAATGTCAAGGTTGGATTAAGTGTGGAATGTAGGAAGAATGCTGTTCTCCTAAGTTATTCTACTAGCTTTCTGGCTATGGCTACACCTTTGACTTGTTGGCTGAGATTGATGGTGGTTAGTATGTGGAAGACTGTTTATGATAAAGGGCAATGCTTTGTATATATGCTGCTTAGATATTGCTATACCTTGCTTACCCTCCCTATAAGTCCCCCTCTGTTTATAGCCATCCTTTACCTCTGTCCTTGCTCTCCTCCCAATATCTATTCCTTTCCACTTACCCAACATTACCTCATCTCTACCTTATCCTTCCTCCTTACACCATTGTCTCACAATTTTGTCTCTCAGAGCAACTCCTATTACTTTCTCCAGTCAATGGTTTCCCTCACACAATTTCCCCCCTGTGCTTACAACTCATAATCCCTCCTTCACTCCCTCCTTCACGTCAATCATGTAACTGTTTCCGAGCGTCCATTACCAGCCTAACCCAGTCTCCACCTGGTGACAGATTAATGACAGAATAAATGTGAGATAATTACAGCTGAGTGTGCTGACCCAATACTCATCATTAATGGATTAATGGCATAATCTTTATGATGGAATCACAGCTGCTTGCACTAAGCCTATACTAATTATTCCAGCACACATTAATATCAGGCAGTGCATAGTGTGTACACATATGGTGCAGATGTTACACTTTCATACCAAACCATTGGGAGGATATGAGTGTGTAGGGTCGGAGAGACTAGACCTCCTAGCACTCAATTTGTGTACAAGTTGTTATCTTGTGATTACAGGCTAAGTCCAAAAGTGCTAAATGATGATTGAGAACCTTCCAATTCTCCATACCTATGATGAAATCACAGCTGCTTGCACTTAGCCTATATTAATCATTCCAGCACACATTAATGGCAGGCATTGCATTACACACATGGTGCAGATGTTACCCTTTGACACCAAACCATTGTCAGGATATGCGTGTGTAGGGTTGGAGAGATTATACATCATGCCACTTATAAGCCTTTTGTGTTGCGATGTGATTTACAAAGGCAGCTGCCTACACTGTATATTAATGCCCTCGTACACTCTTTGTGATGATGACAGCCCATCATCTATTTCATGGTGGTTTGTCTATACGACATTCCTTAGCCTCCCTGCCTTCCCTGCCAGCATGCATGCCGCTCTGCCTGTCTACCTGTCTTCAATCCTCCATCTATCCGCTTCCTTGCTGTCTCTCCCTCCCTGCCTCCTCCCTGCCTCCTCCCTGCCTCCTCCCTGCCTCCTCCCTGCCTCTTCCCTGCCTCCTGCCTCCTCCCTGCCTCCTCCCTGCCTCCTCCCTGCCCCCCCTCTTCTGTCCTTCCCTCCCCTTGTGTCGCTACTTCCCCCTGTACACATTAATATCAGGCAGTGCATAGTGTGTACACATATGGTGCAGATGTTACACTTTCATACCAAACCATTGGGAGGATATGAGTGTGTAGGGTCGGAGAGACTAGACCTCCTAGCACTCAATTTGTGTACAAGTTGTTATCTTGTGATTACAGGCTAAGTCCAAAAGTGCTAAATGATGATTGAGAACCTTCCAATTCTCCATACCTTATGGAAATCACCTACACTGTATATTAATGCCCTCGTACACTCTTTGTGATGATGACAGCCCATCATCTATTTCATGGTGGTTTGTCTATACGACATTCCTTAGCCTCCCTGCCTTCCCTGCCAGCATGCATGCCGCTCTGCCTGTCTACCTGTCTTCAATCCTCCATCTATCCGCTTCCTTGCTGTCTCTCCCTCCCTGCCTCCTCCCTGCCTCCTCCCTGCCTCCTCCCTGCCTCCTCCCTGCCTCCTCCCTGCCTCCTCCCTGCCTCCTCCCTGCCTCCTCCCTGCCTCCTCCCTGCCTCCTCCCTGCCCCCCCTCTTCTGTCCTTCCCTCCCCTTGTGTCGCTACTTCCCCCTGTACCTTCCCCTAACTCCCTTCTGAAGGAGCAAGATACAATCCCTGACCTTTAGCATTGGGTCCAGACGGTAGTCTACATGATGGGCTCTTGAGTATGCTCTTGCCCCTGGGCTCCCTAAACTCAGACACTATGCAGCCCTGATTACCAAAAATGTCTCTAGAACGTTCATAAACATTTGTATTTGGTTTGGAAACAAAAGTTTGTGTTAGATCGTTTCAAAACAAGTTGCTTTTTCATCCTGATTCAATTCAGGCTTTTCCCAGTTCGCCTTATTCAAATCAGACTCGGGCCATACACTCCATCCTGCAACTGATCCCCTAATATTTTTTTAACATGAACTCTTCTCACCTATGGCAGTGTGTGTCACACATGTTACTGACCACTTTGTATGTCTTGTTAACCCAATGGATTTTCTGTATCAATTCATTCCATGAATTTCAACTGAGCCACAGAGTCTCAGCTACTCCCACTTGCTCTTTCACCCTCTTCCACCCTCATTTTCTCTCCCTCCCATCTCTCTACTTTTTCCTGTTTATTTTCCATAATCCTTGTTTCCTTATATATAATACTTCATCATGACTACGGTAGTGCATGTCGGCCGGTTGGCATTCTCCCTTCGTCATCAATCTCTGTAAGACAATGGACTATCTCTCCTCACTCATTCTCCTCCTACTCCCTCTCCGTGCTCACCAGCATCTCCCTCTTCATCTTCACAAACAGCCCCCCCCCATGTATTTGTCATCCAGCATTCATGGAAATATTAACCCTGCCTCAATCTGTTTAATGGATTAATGAAACATAATGACAGCTGGCCGTGGTGTCTTGATATTAACCATACCAGGCAGCATCAGGTGTTACTCATCAACCCTATAAGGGATGCATTATACTTTATACTGTGCCCCTTATGGCCATGATGCATTAAGACAGCCCTGGCGAGTCTACATACCGGGGTTGAATTGAGTGTCACGTAAAACCATGCATATTAGCGTATAAGCCCCACTCCTTACTTTGACAGATTATATAAGATGCAGACGGGGTCTAAAAATTGTCAATTCAGGACAAGCCCCAAACCCAGGATCTTTTGATGAAGCAGGACCGTCTCTCAATGGTTAATTAATATTCTGTGGCAGATAATTAACCTAAAACACTTGCTGAAGTCAACATTAGTTACAAGCAGAATTCTGAGGTGTTGACGTGGCGTGCAGCTGCTGTGAATACAGCCAAAGCAGAGGAGGCCGAGACGGAAGGTGAGGCATCATCTCTCTGACTCTGTCTTTGCCTGCAGAGGCAGGACTACAACTGATGATTGTCAACTTTATCACTCAATAAGAAATACCTCAAAGCTTACATCTAAAGTTCCTAAACAGGTACATGTACAGGTACAAGTACACTAGATGATAGTTTTTGCATCATACATATAAATATATTTGCCCTCATGGTTTAAGGCAAGAATGTTTCAGTCATCGTTTCAGTAGTTCCAGAATGCTCCACCAAATGGCCTATGCGTGATTTGTCCTGACTAGATGTAAAGCCTAATAATTAAGAACACAACTCTCGTCTGGGAAAAAAGATTTACAACTAAGGATCTTCATACAAAGGAATGGCCCAGACAGACTAATGAAATTGTCTGTATTAGTTTCACATGTAGAGAATGGCTTTTCGTCCACCAGCCTACCCCTGTTGTCCTGTAAGGTCTAGACTATACAATGCCACCTTGTTTACTGTCACCAATACAAGCTAATTAACTAGTATTGAATAAGCTAGTTGATGAAAGAGATCTGCGACTGAAATAAAGATTTATATGTTACATGTATAAGGTGGAATTCCATGTGAAATGGTACCTCATAGCTTTCGCCTCATTTTGGTGTCTAGCAAAGACGTTGCTGTGTGTAATTCAGCACTGGGTGTACTTTATTGGGAGTGGGGAGTGGGTTAATTGGCAATTACTGAAGGTGCTGCCTGAGCTGGTAATGGCTACAAACACAACTTAGTCAGACTCTAGGTCCGGCTGCAATTCCTTTATCTTAACCCTTTAAGGGCCACATGACACAGGGACTTCTACATTTATGTGTTGGCACGGTGTACCAATGAGGCATTGACTTTATCAGTGATGTGGGGTCTGCATGATGCATGACTGGATTAATGCATAAAGCATTAGTATCCTTCATGTCACAACAAACTACTAGGTTACCAAGTTTCTATCATTATCCTTTTGCTTTACCTTTATCCATCATAGCATTGATTCCTATTCTCTTTTCCCTCCCTGCATTCCTTCTGGTTTGACTCCTTCCTCGATACCCTTTTTCTTTTCCCTTATTTTCAAAAAACTCATCAAATAGTAGGTTGGTGACAAACCTCAGAATATATACTAATATTTCCTGTCTAAATTTTAACTATCTCTCCCCCCACCTATCCCCATTGCAGGTCTGGTAGTCTCCATCCCACATTCATGATTTATGCTTTGAGTGGGGGACGTGCCACTTTACCCTGCTGCACGTCACCTGTCATTACCTTCTCAGTCAGTCTTCCTGTTGGTGCCACATCCACGTCCTGTCTCTCTGAGACAACCCCCCCCCCCCAACACACAGACTGGGGTAGAGCAGGTTCTATTCAAATGACTAGCTGTTACTGCTGGGTTTTGTAAAGCTTAAAGGGAATTGCTGGTTCCTACACAGAAGCCACCTGGTGGCAAAAATCGAAGAAAATGCTGTTATCCTGTTCATTTCTTTAGTTGAGGTACTCCTTTGCGCAAATGGCCGTATCATGAAAGTTAGTACCGTGACATGGCAATTTATTTTGATTTTCTATTAGATAATAAATCAAACTAACATAATCCTGAGTTATATACAAAAGTCAATAGAACATCAGTAATCCTGCGACAAGTAGCGAGTCCCTTTAACAGTGCTGCAGCCACGGAGGCAGGGTATTATAGTTATAGATACAAAAATGAATCTTAGCTAATCAGGTCTAAGCAAATACCAGGAAATATCCATGGAAAGACTTATAAAGGCAGCCTAATTCCTCTTCATGCCTCCCTCCACATTCCCACCACCCTTCCCACCTCCCAATGTGTGATTGCCCAAGGCAGGTTCCTTTTGGGCACTGCTCTACCCCTCTGCTTGTCAGCTAATTCCATTGAATACACCACCGTGTATGCTTTATTAGTTAACCCCGATAAGTTCCCCCAGTCATGTAATGGCTTTCTGGTATGTGAGTAAAGAATACACATACAAACATAGTTTGAATTCAGTTTTCTCAGCTACTATACTTCAGGTTCCACAGTTCTTCCAGATCATACTAGATTATAACTTGGTACTACTGAAGGGGTGCCTCCTTTCTGTCACAAATTTGGTACACAAGTCACATTTGCATTCTTCTGAGAATAGACACCTATTTTCCCCATGTCTACTGCAAACATTACTACCTAGAAAGGGTAATAGTCAGGGCTGTTATGGTAAATTTCAAGACATCGATGACCAAGGGCCCAAATTTTGCCCAGTTGTCATAAATAACATATATTTTGATATCATAAGGGGTGCCAAAGTGAGGGGAGCCTTTGAGGGGCATATGACCCCTTTTTGGGGTCCTGGTCCATAAAATTTGTTAAATTTCTCATAATTGATGCAAATATAACAACTTTATCAATGTTTATGCGTAAAAATCAAAAGATTACACCCAACAGTATGTCCTTCAAAATGTTTGAGTGCTATTGAGGTCCCAAGGTCAAGATCAAGGTCACTAGATCCATGATACTTTATGATTTCAGGGAATAGTTCAACCATTTCTTATATACGCTATTTCTTATAAGTCAAAAGTGAGTGAATGTTTTTAGGTGCTTTGCCTCACAAGATGAACTTCACATTTAATGTACTAATGTATTGTTAACACTCATTTCGACATAAACATAAGAAATTATTGGTATATGTGAAGAAATATGAAACCTTTGAAAATTAGTTATACTCAAATATGCTTGGTGATTGCCACCTTATGACACATAGTAGCGACAGATATCTTACATTACATGATTTTTTAAAGATTTTTTGGCCATTTGACCTTGACCTACTTTTTATAGATTGAATAACACAAAAGCTATCTTCACCATTTGGAGACTTCCGATGTGAATAATTGATTGCTTTTAGGTTATGATGTAGTACATACAAGTGGGGTATTTTGGTTAAAGTAAAGGGAAGGTACTCAGGTATGTGCTTTTGTACTTAGCGCTAGCCCACACATAGATTCAGAGCAGATTATGAGATAGTTATTTATATATTTTTACTATTGGTGATCAGAAAGATGTTCAAAATGATTAAAGGTCTCCATATAGGCTTAGAGCCTGCCTTTAATTCATAAGTCCAGCAATCTTTGACAATTCTTGCTTGTAAATCATCTCCCTCTGGTATAGAAACATGAATAAATTGTCCTTAATCAGGGCAATAGGTAGAGCTATGGACATCATTGCACATGATAAAGACTAACATTGTTTCAATGTTGCCTATTATTGTGATGCCTTACAATAACTAAAACCATAATAATAGAGGACTGTGTAACATGGTACAACTGATTACTGGGAGAGAATGTTCACAGATATATATGAATTGGATCTCTAGAAATGCTGCTGTTGGAGGCAGTAGGCCATTGGAATATCCCTAGTAGCAAGCCCACATAGGGCCAAATTGTTTTTTGCTGGGGCAGATCTGAGTACCTGGGGTTTACCATTGGGCTAGTGGCTTGGATTCAGGCACAGCCTAAACAGGTTGCCTAAATTAGGAAAACCGATTAAAGCCCGTTTTGAGCCCATAGATTCATGTCATTCGGTTTTGGTGCGGCCCAATGAGGGCTGCCTGATGTGGGCGCAGATCAGTTTCAAAGTCAGCTACCTGGTGTGGGCTGAGGTGGAGTGTGGACAGGTCAAACTTATGTGATAGTTTTGGAACATGACACTAGATGACCCTTACTATACAATATGTAGACATTTTATCCAAACCAGAACCTATTTTCAGTAGTACAATGAAACAAAAATAGGTTACTTAGTTGCAGGTATTTTCAGCAAATTATAGGTAATAATGAACAGATTTTCTAAAGGTTTTGAAATATATGAAGGTTCCTGTTTGAATATGCAAAATAACGTTCTCCAAGTAGCAATAAATCATAGACCCCATACCTGTCACTTTCAAATTACCTTAAGTAGGGGCACATGCTTCATGATTGTAGGAAATATAGGCTTCAATGCCAATATGTCCCATGGTCAGATGAATGTGACTTGTCTCATCTGCATGGCTCAAAACTGATGATCATACTTCATGCTTGTCCATAACTGGATAGGAAGAGTATGATTCAGCCTTGGGTGCATTAATTAGCAGCACTTGGTCAATAATTGTTCAGTGTGGGCTTGCTGTTGTGGAGGGCAGAATATTTTCATTCTCTCAGTCTCAGAGGAGGGGAGGGTTGGACTTTATGCTAGGTTGCCAGCCAGAGAGGTTGAGGCCCTTTCAGGACAATTCTAGAGCAACAGCATAAATAAATCATATCTATACCAGTAGGTGTATACCCTCTTTAATGTAATACTGACCTCAAACACATTGCTGAGTAGTAAAAGCATCAGTATGAAGCAGTAAGACATATAGATAACATAGTGTACATGGCAGGAATCTTGATTTGTATGGTTTGTATGGAAAAGTATCTCAAAATCCAATATGGCTGCCACATAGGGTCTACAAAATGATTTGATTGAATTCACTGACCTCTTACTTGCACTCTTCAAATGGTTATTTGCTTTCCTAAGTTAATTAGAAACAAAGAGCTCTTTCAAGTTTTTGTTAGAAGCCATTTAGGAATATGGCGGCCATATTTGATAGGAATTTGAAATTGACTGGCCCCAAGTTTCAAATCCCTTTTCATGTTAGTAAGCATAAGTCTACTGAGTCTCATTGATCTAGTTTTATTTGTTCCTATGTTTGACCAATTTATAAGAATACAAGGGTAATTAACTAGGTAATCATTGTTTTGCATGAATTATGCTAATTAGGTAAAACTGAAAATTTGAATTCTGGTGTAGTTCTATTCACAAGAGCTTTTTCTTCAAGAACTGACCCTTTTTGAATATACATATGGGTGTTTATGCCACCATTGCCATGCTAAATGAGGTAATTTACCTGATCTAATTAGATACACTAATTAGAGGCCTAGGTATGAAAATGCCAGAATGGCCCCAAGCAGATTCTGATTCTCTGGTAAAAACTGTATAAAAATCACTCATTGTGCATGAAAATGTATGATTCTGGTGAGCAGAATAAAGAATTGACCTGTTCATTGTGAGCAGTTTGCAATTTTAACAGAGTTCACTAAAGTGACAACAAGTATGTCATTTCTTAACACTTTACTACGATTAGCATATCATTGCGAAGCTGATGCCCGGGGCTATCATCTCCATGTCATTTTGAAGATCTATGTGTCATTTGTTTGAAACAGGAGTTAATGTTCTAAAGACATTGTTGGAAAAAGAGGCATTTTTGGAAAGTATGACCTTGAAAAATGACCTTGACCTTCAGTAATGAGCATACCCATGAATAAGTAACTACATATGTATGTTTTCAGTATCTCTGAGAGCTTATAGACCTAGACACTACATATTTATGGTGATAACGTTAGTCATACCAGTTCCAGACTTTTGATTTTTTTCATGAAAAATCTGAGTTTACAAGGGGCCCCTCGGCCCCCTGGCCATAGTTTTTGTTGGCACCCCTTCTGAAATCATTGATTACATATTTTTCTATCCATAAACAAAATTTGGTGCTTTGGTCACATCTGTCTTGAAATGGCCCTGGCCAATGCATAACAGCCCTGACTATAATTGGGGGACATCTTGAAATACTAAATTGCTAATTATATAATATATGGTTCCCCTTCCATTCATGATGGTTTTACAAGTGAAAAGTAAGGGCAATTATCTGAAATATCCATTATAAAAATGACCCTGTTCAGTGATTCAAAAAGCATCGTCATATTCCACAATGGCTTCATAACTCAACCCTCTATGGAGAAGGCAGGGAGGGAAGCCAGGGTAAAAAGTAACCATAGAGTTAAAATTCACTGGCATTGTCATTCCAAGGAGTTGCCAGCACCTGCTAATTGTGGGAGTAGTCTATGTACAATGTAGGATGAGATGCTATCAGGACCCTTACCTGGTTGTGGCAGGGGACTAGGCAGTACTAGGTACCACCAGGATTCTTATGGCAGTAGGCAGAGACAGGACCTTTTCATTTCCATCACAGTATATGGAGGCAGCCCCTGTGATGTCAGCATGTCACCCTGTGTGTAACTTGGCAGTAGAACACAGGACAGTCAGGTAGACCCAGCTAACAAAAAACGTCATTTTACGTCAAAATAACGTTCTAAAACTGTATATAACGTTTTGCCATAGTAAGGAGCCTTAGAGAAATGTTATAAGACGTTAAATAACGTTACAAAATGTTGTATAACGTTTTTTGTTTACTGGGTATTGACAGAGGTCATGGAGCCTACACCCACACCCATAGAGATATACTATACAACCTGCCCCCACTACATACATGCTGTGTAAGCCTTGGCTATGGCACTGACATAAAGCGCACACATTCAGAATATACCTCCATGTGCAACCTTTGACAGCCTCCCCAAGACCCGATGGCCAGTCTCACAGATTGATACCAGATTAGATTTGGACGGCTTCCTGCAGCAGACCAACCATGGGCAGGTCTGGGAAATTGGGTCTCATGCTGTGTCATTTTTCAGATGAAAATCCCCCGGTGGGCAAAGGGATGTCATCAGACAACGACAATTGAGTTAGCGTCTAAGGCACATACAAGCTGATGGGATTCAGTCAGTGTCTGTTTGGGGAGGTGGAGCACAAGGAGGTGTGCAGACAGCATAGGAAAGGAAGAATGGAGATGGAGGAGGAGGCAGAGAGAGGGAGACAACGAGAAAGAGAGGCAGAAAGTGAGAGCCAAACAGGCATGTGGAAGTAGATGTGATAACATAAAATGTAGATTTACCCTAGAATGACTATTTAATTGATTATTATTTACCCTCTCGATTGTTCCACGTAAAGGCAGGAGGTATTTGACGAATGAACAATATGATATGAAATGAACAATATGATATGGTCATGAAAAGAATGTTCTATTTAGTGTAATATAGCACTCATGAACAGTCTGTAATGAGCTCCCACAGCGTAGCTATAGCCATCAAGGTCCACACTAAGGTGAAATTGAGGACCTTATAACATTATGAATAATGGAAAGTCTCCCCAGCCCTCTCCATCTCACCTATCCTATAGTCCTGGTATAGAATCCTGGATATTGGACCCTCCTTCAGGGAGTAAATATGGATCAGATACGGGAACCTCACATATATAATCCAAGAAATCTATAACCCTTTAAGGGCTACATCATGCTTTAATGTGCTATGTGCTATGCCCTTTCTTGTCATGATGCATAAATACAACTTATTGAATCTACTGGGCAATGCTGCATGCGTGCATCATGAAGCCCCTCAGGGGTTGATACACTGTTAAAGGCTCATCATAAATGTAGCCGAGGCAAAATGGACTCACCATACAGGCCTATGTTTATGCATCATGGTGACAAAGGACATATCTCACTGAATAACTAACCCTTAATTTACTATCTCAGCGTTGTACTATTCATGGGATGTAGTCAGCGCAACTATGCCCCTTTGGTTATGCATGTCCTGTATAAACACAGAGCAAAGGTCTTGAAAGGGGAGGATGAAATACATGATATAAGTACCAGCGTGCTAAAATGGGTGTATACGGTAGTCATAACAGGGGTTATACAATAGGAGGACTAATAAGCAAAACTGGAACCCAACTTGACTCAAATAGATTTTGTAGCTCTTTTATTTGACCTCCTCCAACAAGCTGGTTCTAGCATACAGTTCCTTAAAGTTAGTATATCCGAAAAATAATATTTTTTTGAATCCTACTTCAAGCTGTTACTCACACTTTGGCAATACATCCTTAAATGGTGGTAGATTGCCAAATTGTATCCAATGGCTGTAAAGGTGCAGAGAAGGTGTGTCATGATACCCACCTACAGGCCTATTCTAGCGTATTTGCATTGGGTGCACATTTAAATTGGAGTATCATATCCAAATAGAAGCATAAATAGAGGGACTGAGAGTAAAAAACACATGCAGCAAATGAAGTATGATCATTATGAACATCCTGACTCGTGTTTAAGGAAAATTAATTTTTGAGCCCCTACCATCGGATATACTAATTTTGACAAAGTTTGGTTTAGTATGAGGTTAACATAGGGTTCAAAAGGAAGTGCCTTGGTAAGTCCGTGTGTTGTGTACCAGTTCATTGGCTGTGGATGGAGCGTCCCAGAGTTATGTTGGGCCCAGTTGTCCTGATACAGGATATCCACGGGCCAGTTGTCCTGATACAGGATATCCACGGGCCAGTTGTCCTGATACAGGATATCCACGGGCCAGTTGTCCTGATACGGGATATCCACGGGCCAGTTGTCCTCATACTGGATGTCCAGGGGCTAGTTGTCCTCATACTGGATGTCCAGGGGCCTGTTGTCTTGCTACTGGGATATCCAAGGCTAAGTTGCCAGCAGGACTAGTGCAGGTCTACTGGCAGACTATTTATCCTCGTTCCTGCTTCATATAAATCCAAAGTAAACCAGGATCTAATGTTACACCTGCTCCCCCTAAGGCACTTTGTGTTCAGTATACATGAGGGATTTGTTACAGCTGCAGGGTGTGTGCAGTGTTCATAAATGATGGATGCCACCAGTAGTGGATACTGGATATTTGTTCCCATGTGGATGGACAATGGGAGAGGGAGATAAAATATACTGCAAAATACTGTTCTATGTGGAAATAACAACCTTTTTGGAATCATCGGGAAAATAGGACAATTCAGAGTTGTACTACATCTAATGTGTCACACACTATGAGGTATTGGGAAGTAAAAGACTGTATGTGCTATGCCCTTTCTCGTAATGATGCATAAATACAGCTTCATGGTGAAAATATAATGTGGTGAATTCGGAATGTTAGTACATTTAACTAGACACTATCTTCCATTATTATCTTCTAGCTTATCACTGGGATATCATTCTGCATTTACAAAATCTAAGTATATATAGAGAGAAATGTCCCTTTGACATTATTTTAATATGGTTGATGGGAGCATGTGTTCTAAGTATAATAAGTCCTATTATGGTTTTCCAACACTATTTTTGGAGGTTAATTTCTACATAAACTTGGCCTCACCTAACAGATTCCCACACTTCCCCCCCCCCCACCGTACAGAATGGGGGTTGTATCAAAGATGAATAGTGATCTTGAATAGCATTTGATATAGTCTGGTTATACTGAAAATGAAAGCCCTTCTGTTTCTCTTAACGTTAAATATGAAAAAAGTAATGTGTCATCTGAGTGCATCCCAGGCTTTAATCTGGTAATGAAGGCCTTTGGACGAGGAGAGTGACACACCATAAAGAGGTATGAGTGAATTATGCACCGATATACAGCAGGGGACGGTCTTTGATCTGGGAGCCTGCACTCAGTCAATCTCCATCACAGCACGTCCTCACTTACTCTCCACGCACAGTATCTCACTTCTCTCTGACTGAAGCTGGATGCCTTCTGTTAAATGACTGGAAAGGATACCTATTAATGGTTCGACCTACCTACCTGCTGCTATCCATAGATTAAAAAAATATTCTATGGGACTATACGTTTAGAAAGCACTGTACATTATGATCTGATGATGGCAGATAAGGACTATTCATAGCAGGATAGTTAAAGAAACACAGCTTCTAGAAAGAGATCAATTTCCATTATCACAACATATCACACTCTATATTCACTGGAGTATAAAACCGGTTGTACATCCATGGCAGCAGAGTCACAGAAACAAAAATTTACTAAGAGAGTGTCACTTAATATAGACTGTGTCGGGTGTGGCCAGGCAGAGGTAGTGGTGGTAATGTGAGGGGAGTAGGCTCTGGGGGGTACTAAGTGGGGATGGGCAGGAAACCAAGAAGTCTCCCCAAGCTGTGGGATGGGGATTCATTTCTTCTGGTTCTTGCATAAATTAGTTTTTGTTTTGTTCTCATGCTTTTTTTTGTTATTTGGCTTATGTTTTCACAGGAATGGCTGAAATACATAGTGGAAATGGCTGAATGACAAAGAGACTGGTGGTAGTATAAGGTGAACAGAGAAGGTGAAACATGGTTACAAGGTTGGTGAATATGGGGGGTGTGTAAGCTTGGCAACCTGGATCATGGGGTAATAAAATAGTAAGCATCCCTCTAGCTGCTATATTGGTACAAATTGGCAGCTTACAAAGATGATGTCCTTACATGTATACCTTTCTATAAGGAGCTCCTCTACCAATCTGAACGAGGAGTTCCTGAATAAGCATGTCAGGTAGCATGTCAGGTAGATTGTTTAATGTTCCGAATTCGCACCAACAGTCCCTGGGCCCCACTTTGACTCCAAATAGGCTGACATGCCCGAGGGATCCTTGACTAGGCGGGACGAGTCCGCCGCTGCCTGGGCTTTTGCCTGGGCTAGTGCCTGGGCTTTTGACATCCGCTTTGTGCCGGCGGTCGTACCGCCACCTCCCACCGACAACTTTTGAACTAAGCCGGTCAACATCCTCATTTGATCCTCCATGATCTTCCTCGACGCCTGCATCTCCACCAGCATAGCTCCCACCGTGCTTTCATCCAAATTTACCGGTTTTGGTTTTGGCTGATCAGGACTCTTGCCTAAATAACTCTCTGAATCGTCAGCCATTTTCTGAGAGTCAATATACAGCTTCCACCCCTCACCCAAAGCGTCCGCCGCTTTGCATTCCACAGCAGCTTTTTTTGCTGCCTGGGTGTATATGCATGGTTTTCCTCCTTTGGGAACGTGAGACTCCTTGCACTCACCACACTTTTGTAACTTCCTATCCATGTTGATAACTACCGGTAACTCTCCACTGTAACTTCTACACACAAGGACCCACGTCTTTCCTCGGTGGCTGCATGCTGGCTTCTGATCAATCCTTTGTCCGCTTCAATTTGCGCGCGGACTAGTACACATGATACCCGCTAGGTGGCGGCAGTCTCTTTGATTTATAGTGACATAATGCGGTACATTCATCTCTACACTAAGAGAGTGTCACTTAATATAGACTGTGTCGGGTGTGGCCAGGCAGAGGTAGTGGTGGTTATGTGAGGGGAGTAGGCTCTGGGGGGTACTAAGTGGGGATGGGCAGGAAACTAAGAAGTCTCCCCAAGCTGTGGGATGGGGATTCATTTCTTCTGGTTCTTGTATAAATTAGTTTTTGTTTTGTTCTCATGCGTTATTTGGCTTATGTTTTCACAGGAATGGCTGAAATACATAGTGGAAATGGCTGAATGACAAAGAGACTGGTGGTAGTATAAGGTGAACAGAGAAGGTGGAACGTGGTTATAAGGTTGGTGAATATGGGGGGGGGGGGATGTACGCCTGGCAACCTGGTAATAAAATAGTAAGCATCCCTCTAGCTGCTATATTGGTACAAATTGGCAGCTTACAAAGATGATGTCCTTACATGTATACCTTTCTATAAGGAGCTCCTCTACCAATCTGAACGAGGAGTTCCTGAATAAGCATGTCAGGTAGCATGTCAGGTAGATTGTTTAATGTTCCGAATTCGCACCAACAGTCCCTGGGCCCCACTTTGACTCCAAATAGGCTGACATGCCCGAGGGATCCTTGACTAGGCGGGACGAGTCCGCCGCTGCCTGGGCTTTTGCCTGGGCTAGTGCCTGGGCTTTTGACATCCGCTTTGTGCCGGCGGTCGTACCGCCACCTCCCACCGACAACTTTTGAACTAAGCCGGTCAACATCCTCATTTGATCCTCCATGATCTTCCTCGACGCCTGCATCTCCACCAGCATAGCTCCCACCGTGCTTTCATCCAAATTTACCGGTTTTGGTTTTGGCTGATCAGGACTCTTGCCTAAATAACTCTCTGAATCGTCAGCCATTTTCTGAGAGTCAATATACAGCTTCCACCCCTCACCCAAAGCGTCCGCCGCTTTGCATTCCACAGCAGCTTTTTTTGCTGCCTGGGTGTATATGCATGGTTTTCCTCCTTTGGGAACGTGAGACTCCTTGCACTCACCACACTTTTGTAACTTCCTATCCATGTTGATAACTACCGGTAACTCTCCACTGTAACTTCTACACACAAGGACCCACGTCTTTCCTCGGTGGCTGCATGCTGGCTTCTGATCAATCCTTTGTCCGCTTCAATTTGCGCGCGGACTAGTACACATGATACCCGCTAGGTGGCGGCAGTCTCTTTGATTTATAGTGACATAATGCGGTACATTCATCTCTACACTAAGAGAGTGTCACTTAATATAGACTGTGTCGGGTGTGGCCAGGCAGAGGTAGTGGTGGTTATGTGAGGGGAGTAGGCTCTGGGGGGTACTAAGTGGGGATGGGCAGGAAACTAAGAAGTCTCCCCAAGCTGTGGGATGGGGATTCATTTCTTCTGGTTCTTGTATAAATTAGTTTTTGTTTTGTTCTCATGCGTTATTTGGCTTATGTTTTCACAGGAATGGCTGAAATACATAGTGGAAATGGCTGAATGACAAAGAGACTGGTGGTAGTATAAGGTGGATAGAGAAGGTGGAACGTGGTTATAAGGTTGGTGAATATGGGGGGGGTGTAAGCCTGGCAACCTGGTAATAAAATAGTAAGCATCCCTCTAGCTGCTATATTGGTACAAATTGGCAGCTTACAAAGATGATGTCCTTACATGTATACCTTTCTATAAGGAGCTCCTCTACCAATCTGAACGAGGAGTTCCTGAATAAGCATGTCAGGTAGCATGTCAGGTAGATTGTTTAATGTTCCGAATTCATGACCAGAACTTAGATTGCTGAAGTCTAGTGGATGTTTCTACCTCACTGACCGCCTACATAAATGAAATAGAACATGATTCTCACCACTGCTACAACCAAGTGCCTCATTTCCATATAGATGAGATCTCTTAATCACATTAATGCACTGGACCATTCTATAATGACTCTCATCAGGATGTCACTGTGGCTGTGTTTCTCTATACTATGGTATATCATGTGTACTGATAAGTGGTACCTCATTCATCACGGCCACTTCCTATATTAAGCTAATTCAGGAATCTACATGACTTGTTTTAAAGGAAATTATTACTTGTGTAAAAGTGTTATGAAACTAGCATTTGTCAGATAATTTGAATTGTGTCGAATGATAACGTTATATGATGCTGTTCAATAGCTTTGACACAATCGTTACTGGATGCTATTTGCTTGACAGCTGAGATTTGCATTGTTAATCTTCAGATTGATCATTAGGACCCGCTGAATATACACTCAGTTATCAATATACAATAATTGACCTCAGGGTGTCTTTACAAAAAGCACTATATGCTTCAATTCTGGGATGGAGATATGTCGTTTTGCATCCAAACTCTTCACATATAGATGTGGTCATTTTCACGCCTTCCTATCATGTTCCCATATAAGCCATCTCGTAATAAATCAATATCTAGCATGTCAATGTCCGCATATATTTACATCGATGCTGTCATTGCAAGGTCTATATTTGTGTAACGTACCCTACTCTCCTGTATACTGACGGCATATTGATCTGTGTGTTCAATCAACCTAATGCATTGTACCATGCACTGTAAAAAATAGATGTACTTTTTACAGATTCACTCTGTAAAATTTAACGCTGATTCACTGTTATTTGGAATGCAATGAAGCATTGTAAATATCAGCAATTTCACAGTGGATCATTGTTAAATGCTACCCTGGTTTGGATTACAATGATTCAATGTAAACTCATCTTCTAATGTCAAATCCCAGAGGGAGCCACATATAGTGATTCCTGCCATAGATAGGTGGCCCGGTTTGTAAGAGGATTTTTCTGGAGAGTGTGAACCCTTGAAGTGGAGTATACATCCTAGGTAGCAAGGGTATATTGGGCCAATGTCGGCAATGATCGACTCCATCGCAATCGTTATACCAACCATGGCCCATTGTAAGCAATGCATACATTGGTTCAACATACAAATTACAATGATGGCCCACCTCTGGCAATACTGATAATGGGCCATCGCTGGGTTGACCGCTGGCCCAGAGATGGTCCATGCTTGATATCGTTGATATTGACCCAGTGTTGGCCCAGTGCTGGGACACTTCAGGGCCATCATATTATTTCTGATGTTGGACCAACATCAACTCTATCTGCACTTGTCCAATATTGGCTGTGATCTACACCAGGGGGATTGAATGTTGCCTGAAGAATTTCTTACAGGATGGCTCCTACTTTGCCATCATATTGGGTTATAAACGTGATCCCCAGTGTTCTCTAGATGTTTAAAGGTCAAAGGAAGTTCATGGATGAAATTTGATATCTAAAAGTGTCATTTACTGCATGACACCCATGGGAATTTGTCAAAAGTAACTTGAATACACCTCATGTGTGGGTAATGGAGTTAGATAAGTCCTAAATGATAGTAATACAGTTTGTATTATTTCTAACCATTTTGGGATAGAGATCAAGATGGATTAAAAAGACAGAAATGTCTTTTTCTAAACTGATGATTCTTGAGAGTCATGTCTTAAGTATGATTGCACATTCAATTATACACATAAAAGTAATATTGTTCAATATCAGTGATTGTTGCAGTGGTCCTATATTGAAAATTATATGTTGGGGCGACATATGTATTACAAGGTTGGTCCGATGTCTAATTTCTAACCTTGGAATAATGTAAAAACAACATTGGGCCAACATGGAATCAATATCCCTTTATCGGAGCATGGGCCATTACTGGGCCAGCGGTCAAACCAGCGGTGGGCCAATATCAAAATGTCATTATTGGCCCAATTTTAAGTGGTATATTGGCCCAATCATGGCCCAATGTGCTTATGTTACCTGGGATGTTGAAATAATGGTAATTTTCAATTAATCTATGTGTTTGACAATTTAACAATTCAATCTTGTGAAAGGTTTGATAAAATACCATGATCAATTGATAATATCCAGAAGAAAGTAGCTGTATGGATCTATACACCTATTTTGTGGTAACATACTATGCATATATCCCTACCTCTGGAAAATCTGCCTTGTATAAAATCCTATAGAATAAAACCTATTGTATAGGCCATGGCTAGTATGCAAGTCAGATCGCCAGTGTGGCGTATAGGATCAGGACAAAGTCAAAGTATGGCTCATCTGTAAGCTTTTAGATGTATACTACAGTAACTAAAGTCACCACAATCAGACTCCCTGTGAGAATATTCCCAAACGCTGAATCTCTGTATATTTGAATACTCTGAATCTATTAATGGTGATTCTACATAAAATTAATGGTGATTCAACGTAAAATTAACTGTGATTCTACATAAAATGAACAATGATTCTACGTAAAATTGACGGTGACCATCACAGTGTGACTCTGTACAGTAGACTGCCAGTTTGGGACACCACAGGGTTAGACACTACCAACCATTATTGTGTTGATCCCCTCCCACAAATGGCGTGCTCCAGTAAAATAATGCAAGGCCCTTATGATAAAATTATCCTATTTAGTATTCGCGATTCCCACCAGTCTCCAAATTAGTAACTATTTTGCCCCCATGGTTTATTTATGAGCTTTCCTATTCCCCCTCCACTCACAGAATGGGCCATTTATCTGGCCATTCACGGTGAGGCTGTGTAAACACCAAGAGTCAACAAATGTCTTACCCCCCCCTTCTCTGTGCCCTACCCACACCCACTCACTGACACACTGACTAGTCTGTAGTAAATGCTGTATTGGATAGATGGCACCCCAAGCTGCAGGATTGTGTCTATCCTTCTACAGTAATATGCTACCACAGGAGTAATACTAGGAACCCATACTGCAATGCGATGCTGTGATTCCTTTAAGCCACATAACAGTTCAGAAAATATTTCCTTGATTGTGAATCTCTCCAAAAATGCTTCAGGCAAGCTAACCCTAGCTTCAAAACAGGGCCAACCATAGCATTTCTCCACAATCTTTGCTCAAATTTTTTTCTAACATTTTTATTGTACATATTTTTCTAGATTTCAACAAATCTTTAGTCAGGAAAAACAAGCCTCTACTAATTTCAGTGGCCTAGTTAATTGTCTGGCCTCAGGAAATTGTTCCTTAACAAGAATTTCCAAAATTTGTATTCTGCAATGCTGCAGCGTAGCACCCGCGCAAGCATATGTAATTAATTAATTTACTAGGCAGCCCTTAAATGATTAAAAGCCCTGGTGAATTTCCGAAGTTCAGCTCTAGTTCCTTCTCCAACACAGATGACCAAGCTGCAATGTAGTTGCGTGTACACATACTGTGGCGGACCCTGAGCTATCGGCAGGCAGACCTGGCACCCCTCTCTGTGTCAGCCAGCTAAACGAGGCCATAATTCCTATTGATTGTCTGTTTGTCCCAGGCTGAGCACAGTGTCCATGTTGAGATTGCAATTAGAAATACAATAACATGTTTTGGATCGCTTCAGAATTAAGGTGAAATGTGACCACTGGAATAATTGCATATTTAGTTATTTCTAAATCAATCTGTACAATCAATGAGAGCAGGTGATACCTCATCACAGTTGGTTCTGTTATAAGATAGTTCACATTTAATTCCTATTGCCAATTATGGTGATCAAATAATTATATGTTAAAAGTCAGCTACCACACATGCTGGTGTTTTTTCATTATGTTTCAATTCTAACTCTTTCACTAAATGTCAAATGAACGAAAGAAGCATTCATGATACATGGATAACCAAGAACGAATTTAGGTTATCCTCACATCCATTGTCCTACCCTCCGCAAAATACACTTGGTGCTTTGTGCGGCACCACCTTCATTATGTCCGGTCTTGCTCCCCATCATGTCTGCCATAAAAATACTGCTGTCTTCAGTCATTAACAGTTTCTTCTGCTAAAAGATAAAGAAAAGAAACAATGAAAACCCATGTACACAGAACATGAGAATGTGATATTAATGACTCTACCTACCAGATGGTGTAAATTATGCATGTATAGGGTGTTACCCACACAGATAATCTAAAAGCCCCAGCCCCCAGTCAGTAAAGGCTATCCCAGGTTGGTCTTAGAGACATTGGTCAGGCATCTCCAAGTGCTATTCAAACATATAGACTAATGCCTTTCTCAAAAGGACCTAGCCTAAAATGTTAAGACTAAGGTGAGTTGCTCAGTATTGACCAACCTGACAATATTAACTAACCTAGGTTGGTCGCATAGGAAGCCGAAAAATGACTAACTTTGCCAGGCACTATAGTGGCTGAGAGATTGGTCATATATGGAGCCAAAGAATATCAGTGCATTATTGTACTTCCAGCCTCCACAGTGAGGGGTGGGTGGGTGATCAGGGTGTGGTTATATGGTAAGTTGGGATGTGGGGTGAGAGAGACCATCCCTCCCTCCGCATCTCATACAGTATAGTGCTGCCCATGTGGTGGTCTGATATATTGTACAGGTGTCTGAGTTATTACATCAGCTGCCTCCAGGCTCTATTAATACTCCCATACACTCTGTATAATGATGACAGCCCCACCGTCTATCTCATGGAGGTTCCTCAACACAACACATAAAGTGTTTCCTTAATGGCATAAGTTCAAATATCTACTATATCAATAACCCTACTTCTCCATCTCGTTACTTCTTGTAATCCTTTACATGACCCCGATTCCATATGGAGTCTTAAACACATCTTTTAAGTTTTTGGCATAGCTTATAAATGGTTTTGTGTGCCTGCCTAACGCAAGATTGGGTTTCAAAATGTATCATCATCACACAACAGTCTTTTTCTCCCTATTTACCTGTCTGCCTGCCTGCCGTATTTCCTGCCTACCTGCCTGCCTGCCTCCAATTCAAACGTCCATGCCTGCATCACTCTCATTCTATATGTCTATTTCACTGACTACTTTTTCCCCTGCCTTCCTGCCTACCTCTCTTCCTGCCATACTTCCCCGTTTCTCCCTGCCTACCTGCCTACCTGCCCACCTCTGCTTATCTGCCTATACAGATGCATTCTGTTCACAGAAGTATTTGCCCCCTCTCTCATTGGCTTGCTGTATATCTGTTTCCCCTTCATCCTTCCTCCACTCAATTCTCCTTCCCTGTTCTCCTCCAGTCTTAAGATTCTTGGCCTTTCAGAGCTTTCCATCCTTAATGTCAAGGGTGGATTAAGTGTGGAATGTAGGAAGAATGCTGTTCTCCTAGGTTATTCTACTAGCTTTCTGGTTATAGCTACGCCTTTCAGTTGTTGGTTCAGATTGATGGTAGGTAGTATGTGGTACACACTTACTGTTTATGATAGAGGGCTATACTTTGTATATGCTGCTTAGATATTGCTATACCTTGCTTACCCTCCCTATAAGTCCCCCTCTGTTTATAGCCATACCTTACCTCTGTCCTTGCTCTCCTCCCAATATCTATTCCTTTCCCCTCACCCTACATTACTTCATCTCTACCTTATGCTTCCTCCTTACACCATGGTCTCACATCTTTGTCTCCCAAAGCAACTCCTATCATTTTCTCCAGTCAATGGTTTCCCTCACACAATTACCCCCCTGTGCTTACAACTCATAATCCCTCCTTCAGCCTCTTCTTCACATCAATCATGTAACTGTTGCCCAGCATCCATTACCAGCCTAACCCAGTCTCCAGCTGGTGACAGATTAACGACAGAATCAATGTGAGATAATTACAGCTGGGTGTGCTGACCCAATACTAATATGTTAATGGATTAATGGCATAATCTTTATGATGGAATCACAGCTGCTTGCACTAAGCCTATACTAATCATTCCAGCACACATTAATAGCAGGCAGTGCAGAGTGTGTACACACATGGTGCAGATGTTACCCTTTGATACCAAACCATTGGGAGGATATGAATGTGTAGCGTTGGAAAGGCTATACATCATGCCACTTATAAGCCTTTTGTGTTGCGATGTGATTTACAAAGCCAGCTGCCCACACTGTATATTAATGCTCTCGTACACTCTTTGTGAGGATGACAGCCTATCATCTATTTTATGGTGGTTTGTCTATACAACATTCCTTTGCCTCTCTACCTTCCCTACCAGCATGCATGCCGCTCTGCCTGTCTACCTGTCTTCATTCATCCAGCTCTCCCTGCCTTTTATTTCTCCTCTGCCCCCCTGCCTCTCCCCCCTCCTCTGTCCTTCCCTCCCCTTGTGTCCCTACCTCCCTCCGTATCATCCTCTCCCTTCTTGAGGAGCTGGATACAATCCCTTACCTTTAGCATTGGCTCCCGACGGTAGTCTACATGATTGGGTCTTGAGTATGCTCTGGCCCTGGGCTCCCTATACCCAGACACTGTGCATCCTTGATTACCAAAAACGTCTCCAGAACGTTCATGGACGTTTGTATTTGGTTTGGAAACAAAAGTTTGTGTTAGATCGTTTCAAAACAAGTTGCTTTTTCATCCTTATTCAATTCAGGCTTTTCCCAGTTCGCCTTATTCAAATCAGACTCGGGCCATATACTCCATCCTGCAACTGATCCCCTAATATTTTTTTAACATGAACTCTTCTCACCTATGGCAGTGTGTGTCACACATGTCACTGACCACTTTGTATGTCTTGTTAACCCAATGGATTTTCTGTATCAATTCATTCCATGAATTTCAACTGAGCCACGGAGTCTCAGCTACTCCCACTTGCTCTTTCAACCTCTTCCACCCTCATTTTCTCTCCCCTCCCAGCTCTCTACTTTTTCCTGTTTATTTTCCATAATCCTTGTTTCCTTATATATAATACTTCATCACGACTACGGTAGTGCATGTCGGCCGGTTGGCATTCTCCCTTCGTCATCAATCTCTGTAAGACAATGGACTATCTCTCCTCACTCATTCTCCTCCTACTCCCTCCCCGTGCTCACCAGCATCTCCCTCTTCATCTTCACAAACAGCCCCCCCCCCCATATATTTGTCATCCAGCATTCATGGAAATCTTAGCCCTGCCTCAATCTATTTAATGGATTAATGAAACATAATGACAGCTGGCCGTGGTGTCTCCATATTAACCATACCAGGCAGCATCAGGTGCACATAGGCGTCTGTTACTCATCAACCCTATAAGGGATGCATTATACTTGATACTGTGCCCCTTATGGCCATGATGCATTAAGACAGCCCTGGCGAGTCTACATACCAGGGTTGAATTGAGTGTCACGTAAAACCATGCATATTAGCGTATAAGCAGCACTCCTAACTTTGACAGATTATATAAGACGCAGACGGGGTCTAAAAATTGTTAATTTGGTAATGTAGTATACTTATAAAAACTCTTGTATAAGCCACATCCTATATAGGTTTTACGATCAATCCCTAGTTCTAAGAAGTATCCATTGTTATAGCTGCTATTAGTGCTTATCTTGTCGTTCACAACTAATGTATTTGTATTGTATTTTGATATTTGTAATGTGCTGCCCATTTCGGGGCTGAATTCTCACTGCCTTCCCCCCTGCCCAATTGCCTAACATCCCAACCACTGTGTATTACTTTGTAGCATCCATCAGCTTAACCCTGTGCCCATCTGGCACTGGATCCAGGACACAGTCAATAGCACATTAAGAGGAAGCCCCTATTAATCACACCAACACCTCTATGATTTTTATAAATGGCTTTCTTTTCTCCTATCTGCCTCATATGCAATAGCATCCAAATCTAATATTCCAACATTGTAACACATGTGGATGACATTCAAATTGTGTTACGGTGGTAGGGTTGAGATCAGAAGGCAAATTCAAAATACTCATTTCAATCTTGAAAGCAATTTAAGGCTAGTGTAAACAAGCAGTGATCATTTTAACAACTCATTTGGCAATTTTATTCAATCTTGGCACTAAGCCCACACGATTAGAAAGATTTTTCCCTTGTCTGGATCCTTTCCATCGCTTCTATCAATCCTTACAATTGGTTCCATACCACGGTGAATAAACACCAGTGATTATAGATGTGGAATCCTGTCTACCCCGGGCACTTTATCAAAAGCAGCGCTTACGTAAAGGGGCATTCTCACCACTCACACTTAACCACACAGTAGACTAGAACAGTGCTAGAATTGTGAGTGGGATACGCTCGGTGATCTTGCCACCTTAAGGCCTGTGCCTCTACATGGGTAAAATTTGACATGGGCGACACCGCCACACGGCTCTTTTAAAAATCGACAGACACAGGAAATTTAGGGATAAAAATAGACTCACAAGGATTCTCCCTTTAAGTTCTAAGTTCTTATATACCTAAAAGTCGACACAATGACATGATTCTTCTGCTAAAAATCGACACAGCGACATGGTCAAAATTGTGGGTATCTGGAGGCACAGGCCTAGCACTAGAATGTAGAATGGGTATTGAACAGGTCTGGGTATGTTGGCGTAGTTGGTAATATCGTGTGTCCTTGGTGGTGTAGAGGAAGGTCCCCTGTCAGGACTTGTGGCTGAGTAATGAGGAAAGATGGGGGTCAATCTGATGGTCACATTACAGGAGGTGCTGATAAATGGCCATCTGTAGGTCACATGATGGATAGTGATGGGCGCTACTAAAAATCTGAACGCTGAAACTAGAGAGGCTGAAAAATACAAAATCAATGATAAATATTGATTTATTAAAATGATTACAGAAATAATCATTTGAAAAATGAAATAATCAAGGAGATGTTCCGGTAATGAAATATTGGCAAAGTCTAATTCCCCTATATATAAAACGGCATAAATTGGTGAACCATAAGAGGCTAGATCGAAATATGTAATTTTTTCAAAGCTAACTCGTTTTTTTCCTTGAAATTACTTCAATTTTTTTTCAGAGGAGTTCACATCTAACAAGTGTTCTACCTATCATATCAATTCTCATAATTTAATTGTATTTAAAGGAAAAACGACATATAATACATACAATCTTGTACAGAGTGCCTAGCAACAATAGGCAACTAAGATTTCCGCCATTGTTTTGGCATTTAAAAAAGCACTATTATAAGATCAATACAGCAAAATGGGAATCAAATGCAATCCAAGACCATATCATATATCCCTTTAATCCCCCCATTTAAATGTATTGTCAAAACCTTTTATAATTATTGAGATATGCCTAGGGGAAGATGGGGGAATACGGGACACCTAAGGGTTTGCATGCAATTTCTGCCTTACTGGTAACCATAAGCAAAATATTTTTTTACCTTCTTTTTAAGCATTCCTCTTTTATATTTAACTGTGTCCATGAAAAGTTTCCTCAAACCCCCTAAGGTATAATGGTTGTAGTTAATAATTTCAAAGATTTTGTGACCCATATTACCCCACGGTGGGGTAATATGGGTCACCATTGTGGGGTAAGATGGAACGGAATAGGAATTGTCAGTGAAAATGGCCAAATACCTTTCATGCATGGGTGGAATTCTTTGAATGAGAAGCCTTTGAGGTACCTTAACAAAATATATGATGATTTAAACTGTCCCAAGACATTAAAAAGATACTTTGCTACCTCAATGAGTGCTATATGTACATTTCCTGTCGAAAGAATTTGTCAAAATATAAAAGAATTAGCAAAATTTGACAAAAATGGAGTGTTTACATCGTTTCCATGGTAACCAAGACGTCATGATATACCCAAAACCCTATCTAGTAGATGGGGCTCCTATATAGCTTTATTTCAAGCTATTTTGTGACCATTTATGTTGAGATGCACCCGAGAAACAGCAAAAAATGTGAATTGTCTTTGATGTTCAAATTGACCTTGAAATTTCTCATATTTTGTATGCCGCCCAAAGTATGACCATATGCAAATTTAAAACATGAAAAAAATCTCACAAAGAACTAAGTTTATTTAGATATCTTGAAAAAAAAGTAGTGTCCCCAAAGACACTGTTTTGGGTGGAAGGTTTAAATAAGGTTAATGGCTTAACAATTTTGTAAAAAAATATATAAACAAATTGTCATAGGGATTGCCTTTGACCCGTATTACCCCACCAAAAAATGAGGTTGGGGTAATATGGGACACCACACAAATAGTGGTGTCAATTCCTAGACACTTCACAGAAAATAACCAAACCATATTCAATTTTATAAGCTATTGGGTGTTTTATCCTTGGCACCTGAAACTAGAAAGAAAATTACCAGTTTGCTCAAACTAGGAGCTTACATAAATGATGATGTGTCTAATTATGCTTTACTAACCAAGATGTCAGCCCTCAATATTCCAGGCATTCAATTTTATTTTCCGCGTATAATTCAAATAATAATTCCTCCAATGACATAATGAATGCTGCAATATATATGATCTGATGCCTAACTTTTCATATAAAACCAAAACTGAGTTCTTAGTGTTACCTTTCAGTAAGAAATATCAGTCTAAAATGAGAGTGTCCCTTATTACCCCATGACCCGTATTACCCCATCTTCCCCTACTTAAACTTTTGAATCAGACCCCTCCGAGAGAATATGCTTGGAGAGTGAGGTCGCGGGATCCAGTAGTAAGGGACGTACGTCACCATGGTGATGTAACCAGGGCTATCTGGAGCAGTGGGACGCCGTTATGTCCAGTTCCCGCCTTCGGTCCGCTCCTGTAGGAGTCGTGGGTTTGCAGGGGGGGGGGGGCTTCTACGGTCAGTGTCTGGGGGGCAGGGGGGGCTGGCCAACATGGGTAGGCCTACTTGGCGGGGGGAGGCTATACACTACACCAGTCTATAGGCCTATACCGGGGCCTATACTATCCCCACACCAACAATCCCGGCCCCCGAAGGGCCTGGTGTCTTTTAAAAAATGATTAACACAGTAAATAGTATTTCCTTATTGTTGCAGTCACTACCAAGCAACTGAAATCTGCCAATACTCCTATACTGCAGCATTACACTCCTGTCCCTGCAGATTGTACACAGTACATTGTTTACATGCTGCTGGTTTCAGATTACTTTGATATTTATTATCACATCTTCTGCTTGGGAATTAGTAGATTCATTCTACCTTCTGCCTTTCATGTGGAGCCATATTGCTTTTGATATATTATGTGAAATCCACATATTTAACTTATTTAACTGCAACATCAAATAAAATCCCCATCAGAAAGAAAGATATGAGCCTGCTGAAGAACCACACCATAGGACACTGGACTTGTTTGTTGAGGCAACCTACCTTAGCCCCCACCAGATCCTCCTGAAAAAAACTAACCACATAGAGGGAGATATGATACCCCTAATTTACCCAGACCATAAGCTGCTACAAATCACCCAGCTCACAACATCACATCTCTTATTGCTGACTAACACTGACCTGCAGTGCTGTAATATGACAATGACATGCAGACAGCTCTGGTTACTGCCAGGGTCAAACAGCTCACATGCTGCCCACCTTGCACAAAGAACATGGTCAGCTCAGACATTGAAAGTTGTCCATGCGTCCCAAAGCTTCAACCTGAACTGGGCTGAGTGCAACCTGAACAGCATCATAATATTCATCCTGGAGCAGGTGACAATGTCTGCCAGATGGAATGGCTTTATACAGAATACTGAATAGGAGCACAATGGGTTTTTTCTGCTTTCATTAATGCAGCTACCATCGGGTTGAAGTCTATGGGGTTTGATACTGATCAATGCAATTAAATGTTTTTAGGCATTGAGTTGACATTTTGTATGTAAATGTCCTAACCTTGGGTCCTAACAGCTAATACATCCACAGCTGGTATACGCCACTTAGCAAACAATGTCCCGTGTCCATATACATAAGCCTACAACCACATGCCTAACTACCAGTACACTATGCCTACCTGTGGGGTATACCTATATATAATGTCAATACTATTTGCATTATGTTTTTATATACGCTTTCATGTCAGCATTCAATACAGCAACCTATGTTATTAGAGACTGCCTGTCATTAGGGAGTTGCACAGGTGGCCTGCTATTAGACAGTGTAATGGGCCAGCTATAGCGCTATCACAGTGAGTTTGCAAGGGATCCCTGGATGCATGGAAGAGGGGTGGCTAATAGTGTAATGTATGCTGCTGTAGGGGTGGTGGCCAGCCCTGGGGGGAGGGTGTGCAGCAGCAGCAGCAGGTGCTACTTGTTGTCATTAGTGAGATTAACACGAGCCTCCAGCCACCACCTGTACAAAGTGATTGCATTAATCCTCCACCACCACGCCTCTACCATTAAGGCTCCACCATTAAGGCTCTACCATTAAGCCTGCACCATTAAAGCCTGCACCATTAAGCCTCCACCATTGAACATCTTCCATTAAGCATCTACTATTAAGCCTGCACAATTAACCCCCCACCATTAAGCCTCCATCCTTAAGCCTCCACCATTAAGCCTTCAGCATTATCACCATGATAATAACCCTTTTAGGCCGGCAAATGCTAATACTGCATGACCGGTGGTAAATAGTCTGTCAGCAGTGTTGACTCTACTCTGTATCCCAGTATCTGCCTCAGCCCCCTTCACATGGTGTGTGTGCTGCCCTGACAGGGGCTCCATCATGGTGGCAGTTGTCAGGGGACTGGGGCTCGCTGAACTATGTCCCTTGTAACAGGGACTGCTAGCTCCCTGTGGGGAGAGAGCCCTAATGAAGTAGCTCTATACAGTCCTTGTTCCAGCACCCACCATCTAAAATGCGCTGAATCCACTGAAACAGGAACTAAATGAATGAGTGCAGACTACCCACGCATTTACTTAACTAGTCCAGTTGATCCGCTCTTTTTAATAAGAATTGTGCACTTAGGTATTTAAGTATGAAAATCGGTCAAAAAGGTACATTACATGGATTTTTTTCCCTTGGATACGGTTGCTAAGCAGGCATTATGAATTTGAGGAACTAGTTCATTTTCCTTTTCACCCAAACCAAATATTTCCTTGTCCCTAGTCCCTTGGATTATAACACAGTTCTTGGAGACATGCATTGGTGGATCCCCTCCCCCAGTCCTTATCCAGTCACCCAGGTACTTAGCTCCTAGCAGATGCTTAACATAAAAGCAACATTTTAGGGTATGATGTACTGTGATCCAAGTTCCTCGCTGGCACTGCATTGGTGCATCATGCTGACCCTTTGGGATTGTCTCAACCATGTACGGTTGGCATAATGCATGAATGCAGCCCTGATGAGTCACTCACCAGAGCTGTATTCACATCCCATGACAACAAAAGGCATAGCTGATTAAAGCACTGAAGGCACTTCAAACAGATAAACAACAGAATCAATAACACATGGTGAACACACAGTGTGCCGTTGCCATATCAATCCCTCAACTACCAGTTAATACTATGCAGTGAAAATGGTTGTCCCATTTCGTATACAGTACCTCTGATGTGGAGGTGAGATTTATCATACAGGTCTGATTTATGTATATGTATTACTGGAGATAACTGATACCCCCCTATACTCTCCACTGGTAGCTCAATTAACGTTAGCCGATTTGTGTACAACAATAAATCCAGAGCTTTGGGTATGCACGCTCATGTTGGCTCCCATCTGTGAATGCATTAATTAGATTTAGGTAGGTTCAACCCTGTGGCACTTTATGACTTGCCAGCAACAAGCTTCCTCATGAGATCAGAGCCAAGAACTTATAAAACTTCAGCATAAAATAAATTGTTGGAACCAGTGACATTTAGTTCTTTATTTCATGGTGAATACGGACTGTCAAGGTTAAAGCAATGGGAGGGCCGTTCCCCAGGGCAGCGTGCAATAACCCTCGGGCATATTTCACGCTCTGCCCGTATTTCACGCTCCCAGGGTCGCCAGGGGTCGCCATGGGGTCGCCGTGGAGTTGCTAGGCTACTGAGGGTCACGTGACCTGCGCGGAATTCAAAATGGCGGCACCACGGACGTAAACAAACACCGCGGAAGTAAAGAAACATCGTGGAAGTAAAGAAACATAGACACTGCATGAAAATTCCTATTTAAGTATATTTAAGTGTACCAAAATCTCGGGAAATATCCTGGAAATGTCGTTTCGAGCTTGCCATGAAATATAAGAATTCTTAAATTTACCGGAAATGTCATTTGATATTTCCGGTAATTTTAAGGTAAACTTAAATTCTCCCGAAATGTCAAATGACATTTCCGGTAAATTTAAGGTAAACTTAAATTTTCCCCAAATGTCAAATGACATTTCTGGTAAAGTTAAGGTAAACTTAAATTCTCCCGAAATGTCAAATGACATTTCCGGTAAATTTTAGGTAAACTTAAATTTTCCCCAAATGTCGAATGACATTTCTGGTAAATTTAGAGTAAATTTAAATTTTCCCCAAATGTCAAATGAGATTTAATGTAAATCTAAGGTAAACTTAAATTTCCTGGAAGTCACATTTGACATACTCTGTAAATTTAGGATCCCGTTCTATATACTGGAAACGTCATTTGACATTGAAATAACTGAAAATTGCATTCAAGCAACTTTAAGCATTAACATATGGTCGTAGTATTACATGGTAGTACATGGTAACGTTTAACTATTTTGAGGGTTTCTGGAGGGCTTCAACACGTGATACTAACCAGGGGAGTTAGGGGACACTTTTCTTTTAGTTTTTTTGAGTTTTATTCATTTGATAAGATCATCTTCGAAAATACACTTACATGTAAAATTACATTGTTGGGGCCTGTGGTCTATTTCCACTGGTGTTCCTTTTTAATGTTCCCATAATTCAGGTACATAGCATTTCAAATACAACTGTAATTATGCTTGTTATAATTTGAATAAAACATATAATCTAGAGTTTTACATGGATTCTATTGATCCCGTTATTATGCATCATTTTGAGGGTTTCTGGAGGGGTACAACTCGTGATACTAACCAGGGGAGTAAGGGGACCCTAACCCCGGTATTATACATTATTTTGAGGGTTTCTAGAGGAGTACAACCAATGATACTAAACAGGGGAGTAAGGGGACCCTGGCCCCGGTATTATACATTCTTTTGAGGGTTTCTGGAGGGGTACAACTCGTGATACTAGCCAGGGGAGTAAGGGGACCCTGGCCCCGGTATTATAAATTCTTTTGAGGGTTTCTGGAGGGGTACAACTCGTGATACTAACCAGGGGAGTAAGGGGACCCTAACCCCGGTATTATACATTATTTTGAGGGTTTCTGGAGGGGTACAACTCGTGATACTAAGCAGGGGAGTAAGGGGACCCTAACCCCGGTATTATACATTATTTTGAGGGTTTCTGGAGGGGTACAACTCGTGATACTAGCCAGGGGAGTAAGGGGACCTTAACCCTGGTATTATACATTATTTTGAGGGTTTCTGGAGGGGTACAACTCGTGATACTAAACAGGGGAGTAAGGAGACCCTGGTCCCGGTATTATACATTATTTTGAGGGTTTCTGGAGTGCATTGTCATAAGATAACTTATTATTATCATAAAGAGAAATGAAAAGTATGTCCATAATGCCAACAATGTATAGAAATGAATAATATAATCCATAACAAACAATTCATGATAATGATAAAATATATTATCTTAGTTCCAATTGTTTAGCACCCTCCCCCCCCCCTTCCACCTTGTGGTGACAGGTCGGTCTGGAGGTAGCTGTGAAAATACAACCATCATTCCCATTGTGATAGGGGTAGAGGTGCAACCATCAAACAATGGACCCCTAGGACAATGGGCCCGCCCCAATGGAGCCAGCCTCAGTGTGGATGTGAGACATGGGTTATTTTTAAACAGGAAGACCAGTACACCACAAGGCAGCAGACAGGCCACATGCACATGTAGGTATGTATACATGCTCTTCCAGCTAGGTACACTTCCATTCAAACATAAATAGATAATTATAATTTATCATACCTATGCAATAAATATCAGGGGCGTGGCAAGCAGTTTCAAAGTAGGGGGGACTGAGGGGTATTTTGACCCTTTTTGACCCGTTTTTACTTGACCTTTTTGGTTTGACCTTTTTTGGGGTTGGTTAAAAGTGGGGGGGACATGTCCCCCCCGTCCCCCCCGGTTGCCACGCCCCTGAATATACATTCCAATATTATACATTTTAATTGCTCCTCTCATAAATACACAACCATGTCAACAGTAATCATTCAACCTTTCACTGTATCATACTGCATTAATAACACATATTTTTCTATCACCCATAGGAGCAAACAGCCCTGCCTTCCAGAGACCTGCACTGCCTTCCAGAGACCGGCCCTGCCTTCCAGCCCCCCTGGAGGCTCCCCAGTCCCCCTGGAGGCGCCCCCGGCCGTCAGTGGGCAGGTGCCGGTCTCCCAGCCCCCTGGAGGCTCCCCAGCCCCCCTGGAGGCTCCCCCGGCCGTCAGAGGGCGGGTGCCGGTCCCCCAGCCCCCCTGGAGGCTCCCCAGTCCCCCTGGAGGCGCCCCCGGCCGTCAGAGGGCGGGTGCCGGTCCCCCAGCCCCCCTGGAGGCTCCCCAGTCCCCCTGGAGGCGCCCCCGGCCGTCAGAGGGCGGGTGCCGGTCCCCCAGCCCCCTGGAGGCTCCCCAGTCCCCCTGGAGGCTCCCCCGGCCGTCAGAGGGCGGGTGCCGGTCCCCCAGCCCCCCTGGAGGCTCCCCAGCCCCCTGGAGGCTCCCCAGTCCCCCTGGGGGACATAATAATGAAAATGATGAAATTGATGAAATGATGAATTAACATCCCCACAATAAAAAATATATTGCCTAGAAGAATAAGAAAGTTAAGATGAGTTTAATTTAAAGTAAGGGTAGAGAAACTAGCAATACACATTAAACATATGTAAATATAATTAAATGTGCTTAAATGTCGTTCACAGAAAACCAGCACATTGACATTGATATTATCTTTAAGCACATTTAAGTACCACCTTGCCTGGCCATTTAATCAACTTAAATACCCTTAAATTCTACTTAAATATCGCCTTAAAGTGTTGCTTTAGGTACACCAAAATGCTGCTTAAATGTCAAAATCGACATTTAAGTTTCACCTTAAATGTACTTAAATTTGACATTTAAGAAATAAAAATGACATTTAAGGTATACTTAAATAGATATTCTCGTGCAGTGACTACATATCTATTTCACATCGATATACCCTGAAATAAATACAGAGCGTCACTTAAAAGTGCCCTCTTCCATGGTTATTGCACTCGTGGTCCTTGGGCCGTATTGCACTCGGCCTACGGCCATCGTGCAATACGGCCCAAGGACCACTCATGCAATAACCATGGACTCAGTCACTTTAGCGTGCAGCTCTGTCTATATCCTTATACAACTGTCCATTAAGGCTGTCAGGAAGGCACCTCCTTTCACCTCTGGCACCACTTTCCTAAATGTACCAGCATCCATTTGCTCTGACAGCCTTAGAAATCATGGCCTTTCAGGCAGTTCTATTCCAAATATCAAGTGAGTACTGAGTGTGAGCACAGACCTAGCCTGCAGCTCCTCAGTTGTTCTCAGCCTTAGGCCAAATTAGAAAAAAGGTGGGTTTCAGGTTACCCGACCCTACCTAACAAAACAGGGCCGAAGAAAATATCATATTTTAGGTCATTTTGGGACTATCTAAGGGTCGATCTGATAGTTCACGAGTCGAGGCGGTTGTCAGCGAGTCAGTATTTCAGTTCAGTAGTTGATCTCTGGGTACTTTTCAGGCAAAAGGTAAAAAAAAAAGCAGAAAAAAACGACCTACCTCCCCTAGGTTTTTAGAGCATGTAACATGAAACACACCTAGTCTCCTTGAACTGGCTTGTCTCCATATTAATCTTGAGCAGTCATCCACTACAATATCAATTTCAATTAATTTAATTTCAGTTCGACACAGTTTTATTCTACAATCTCAAAAAATATCAAAGTAAAAATACAATTTGCAGAAGTATAAGGGAGTGCTCATTTTTTAACAACAGGGGGGGTGGTGGATTTGGGGGGGGGGGTAAAAAATGTGGACCCCTTGACCGGGGGTGGGGGGTAAAAAATTTAGACCACTCTGGGGGGGTCAAAAAAATTCAACCTGTTTTGAGGGAAAAAGCCCGCGCGTTACTATGCTACAAAGGAGCGCGAACGCACGCAATTTTCGGCCTGCCGGGGGGGGGGGGTAAAAAAATTCGGCCCCTCTAGGGGGGGGTGAAAAAATTTCCCGCCCTCCGCGCAAAATCTCACCGCCCCCCCCCCCCCTGTTGTTAAAAAATGAGCACTCCCTAATGACAATAGTCTCCCTTTTCCATCAGCCCTCATCACGGCCTCCCTGTACTATATTAAATGCTTTGTAAGTGTAAGACATGCCATACCTTATTAATCCCCCCCTGCCCAGAGGAAAATAAAGGAGAGAAAGAAATAACAATAATAACCATGCAAACAGTGTCTAAATAATGAGGCCTGTATATGACACACTTGCTGAGAGGAAGACCTGTAAGAATAGCTATAGACATGAAATAGTCAATACAGAAGAGATCAGATTCTATGTGGACTTCTTTTACTCAGGCCCCCACTGTAAAAAATATATGTACTTTTTACATATTCACTCTGTAAAATTTAACGCTGATTCACCCATATTTGGAATACAGTGAAGCATCGTAAATATCGGCCATTTTGCAGTGGATCCTTGTTAAATGCTAACCTGGTTTGAATTACAATGATTCAATGTAAGTTCATCTTCTAATGTCATATCCCAGAGGGAGCCACATATAGTGGATCCTGCCATAGATAGGTGGCCTGGTTTGTAAGAAGATTTTTCTGGAGAGTGTGAGCCCTTGAAGTGGAGTATACATGTTGAAATAATGGTAATTTTCAATTAATCTATATGTTTGACAATTTAAAAATTCCATCTTGTGATAGGTTTGACAAAATACCATGATCCCTTGATAATATCCAGAAGAAAGTAGCTGTATGATTCTATACACCTATTTTGTGGTAACATACTATGCATATATCCCCACCTCTGGAAACTCTGCCTTGTATCAATCCTATATAGTAAAACCTCTTGAATATAGCCGGGGCTAGTATGCAGGTCAAATCGCCAGTGTGGTGTATAGGATCAGGACAAAGTCAAAGTATGGATTATCCATAAGTTTTTAGAGTCACCATAATCAGACTCCCAGTGAGGCTTATATAATATTCCCAAAGTCTGTAATAGCACTGGCAATAATGTTGAATCCCTGTATATTTGAATACTCCGAATCTATTAACGGTGATTCATCGTAAAATTAACGGTGATTTAATGTAAAATTAACAGTGATTCTACGTAAAATTAACAGTGATTCTACGTAAAATTGACAATGACCGTCACCGTTAAAAAAACGGTGAAAGTCATGTCCCAAAAGTTGCCGGTGATTCACCATTATTTTGACGACATTTTTTTTACAGTGCCTGACAACTTTTGTGCTGGGAATTGTTTTTTTTGTTGAATTTCAGGAGTGATCCTACCAACTGTAGGCAGGGTATTGCTGTTTCTCATTGGTACTATATATGACTGCAACATTATGGGGGCCAAACAGTTCAGTGACAGCCCTGTGACACATGGACCAGTGGCTGTGATCCGCTTGGAGAGATGTTATGTGGTCAGAGGCTGCCCATATTACTGCCTGCTTTACAGCCTGCTCTCAAACACAGCAATACTGTTTAAGGAGTAATAACCTGTTTGCAAAGTTATGGCTGCATGCAAGAAGTTATAGTATCAGAGGATGAGATGGCCTGCTTGGTACCTTTGTACATAGTGGAATGGCCTGGTTAGTGTCTCCTTACAGGGGGACATGGGCTGCCTGTTGGGTACCTGATAGTGACATGACAGCACTCCTGCTCTCTTATAGAGCCATATGGGCTGCCTGCTGCGTGGTACCTGATTGCAGTGTGGTATAGATTGGCCATTGGCATAGTGTGCTGCTCCAGCGATGGTGGCTGGACTGGGGCAGCACTGGAGGTACTTGTTATTAGTGAGATTAACCCAAGCCTGCAGCCGCCACCTGTACAAAGTGAATGCATCAAGCCTCCACCATAAGGCTTCCACCATGACGCCTCTACCATTAAGCCTCCACCATTAATCCTCCACCATTGAGCCCCCACTATTTAACCTCCACCATTAATCCTCCACCGTTAATCCTCCACCGTTAATCCTCGACCATTAGGGCTCCACCATTAATCATCCACTATTAAACCTCCACCATTAAGCCTCAACTACTGAGCTTGAACCATCAAACGTTCAGCACTGAGCCTGTATCATAAAACATGGACCGTTAAGCTTCCACCATTAAGCCTCCACCATTAAGCCACAGCTGTGGGATATGTTACCTCATAGTGCTGATATATGCTCCAATAGATTATATATGGGATTAAGTACCTGGGTGTTGGCTCCATAGTGATTATCAGACTTTGTATTATTTTTCTGAACTAGGCTATGCTAGACCGCTACAGCTCGAGCATCATTACAATATTGGTCTACGCCTCAGGACAGGTCATGGCTGGATAGTATTCAGCATTTATATAGATAGTGAAATGGAAAGCTCTTTCTAGCACATACATCAAGTAACACCTGGTAATCTATGCACTCCTACTATCAGCTCAACACAGGTGGAATGCTACAGTAACTGCACTAATGAGGGGTCTTTTTAACTCATTCACTATAATGGGATCATTATAATGATATTCCCTGACTACAGCGCACTGGCAAGCAGGGTATCTGGTGGGTGTCTTGTTACAGAGCAGGCCTTGGTAGCAGCCTCGTGGATGGAAATGGGAACTCAGTATTACACAGACTGATCGACCATCAATCACTGTTCTTAATGTATGGCTTCCACAATGGTCAGTACAAGTGTATTTGTATCTCTAGCAGGTATTGGCACCATTTTGAAGAAGGATTTTCCGAGGATTTAATTTGGGCACTAACTTAATGTGTGACTGTGCCTACTGCTATAGAAATGTAGTCCGTAGTGACTAACATTTCCAGGTCCATTATTATCAGTGTAGCTACTAGTGTGGACAGTCCATGGTCAGACAGATGGACGTTATGGCAGCCTGTGTGGTTCTGTTGTGCTAATTGTGTTTAAAGGATGGGTTCAGGATGGGAAATTGCAGAACTGAAAACAAAATCAAAGTGGACAGCCCTGTGGGTCTGGGACAGTCGATACATAATTCTTGAAGATTGATCTCCCTGGAGTGATATGCAGTGTATTCAGGCTATTATGTACCTCTAGGTAGATTGCCTTTCTGTTAGATTGACAGCCATGGAGTGATAAAGGGACAGGACACCACAGTGCCACCCCTACCAGAGACAGGTATGTCCTACACATGACTCCTCCGGGAGCCAGTCTTCATTTACTGGATTCAGGCAAGGTTGTCCTTCACTTTGATGATCCTGGATGTTATCTTTTTTGCTATGCGTCGTAAAATAGAAGGGGGCCTGTTCCCGGGCAGATTGAATATAAAATAGGCCGTAGGGTGAGCCACCCTGTTGTGAATTTCCGTTCCCATGAGAGGGGCAGTACGAAATTTTTGTGGATTTGTGTAGACAATGACCCTACTAATCACCTAAAAAAAGTTCTCCGCTCAAAGTCCTGCAGTATTTGCGTAGGTCAAGGTCAAAGGTCGGGAATTTCCCTCTATAATCCTATATAAAGCCTTTTAGCACAAGACCTTGTTATGTGTTGTCTCTGAACAAGCCTTAAAGGTAAGAAGCTGATCAATAGGTCTTATCTGAATCAGAAAATCATGAGGATTCCAAATAAAGCATTCTTAATGGTCACAGTATGGTCAAAATGTCCAAAAAAAATAAGTTTAAAAATAAAAAAAATAAAACAACAATTAAATTAGCCTCTATTTGAAAACTCATCACCTAAAACTAGTGGATACTAAGTCAGAAGCATACTTATCACAAAATAATTAGGTCACATGACCTTGATATCCTTAATTAGGTCAGAGGTCACGAAAACAGTTTTTGCCATATCTCTGGTTCTTGGAGGGCTTTCTACAAGATTTTAAGTTCTAAATAAGGGTTTCTGGGACAGGGGAATCCATTGGTGTAGGTTTAAACTGCCTGGAATGAAGTGTTATGTATGTCAGCCTAAAACAAACAATGTCTATGTCTCAGTTTTGAGCATGTTCCGCAGGACAGAAGATGCAATAGATTCACCCCGATACTGATACAAGTAATATTGCATTTAGTTTGTCAGTATACTTCATTGCATTATGTCATTTGATTTGAAAAGTAAAGAATAAAGGTATCAACGTATAGAGTTGGTTTCGCTGACCACCACCCCTAACCCTTTTATGTATACAAACATAAGTCACTTCAGTAGCAGTCCATTTAGGGAACGGTCATCTAAGAACAGGTAAGGTAAGTTGGATTGGGGTGGAGCGTAAATTGGTTGCAAGAGGAAGTTCCTCATTAAGTCGGATTCCTCACTACCTGACACAATAGGTTTGCAAAAATCCTTATATATATTTCCCCTTATGTTAATTAGAATATTGGATAAGTCACTACATCAAGATTGTTCCATTGCAATTGACAATGTGATTATTACATAACCAAAATTGCAAAGCAGGGGGAAAGGGGTCTGGGTCCCAAATGAGTACTAAAGGTGGAAAACACTAGTACTATCTTTCTGTAAAAATCCTGTACAAGCAAGTTCCCCTCCTTCAAAAAAAAAGAAAAGAGTTATGGTATTTCAAACCACCCAGTGCCAGTTAAAGATATGCATCAAGTACATAGCTCGTACCCACTCATCAATGGTGGTCATGGTGTCTAAAAATGTGCTTTTAAAAATGTCTGTCATTATGGAAGAAGTAAAACAGCAAAAGCAAACTACCTGTAATATATTTCAAAGCATATCACAGAGTCATTACACTAACATCAATTATTTTGGACTATATCTCAACTGGCTGTTACTGCTATGTAGTATCGTAGACAATGGGATAAATTATACCATCTATGATTACATACAGTAACATACAGTGGGATCTGTAGGTGATTTTAAAATGTAACATTAGCATTAAGTCTTACATAGCAAAGAAAATACATTTGTACAGTCAAATCTTGATTACCCTAATGGCTAGTTAAAGCACAGGGGTCTCAATGATGATGTACATGATCGGATGCCATACATGATCTGATGCTGTACATGATCAGTAAATACATGAGATCAACGCCTTCTACCATATACAGTGTAATCTGGCATGTTGTTTAAGGCACTTTCTCAGTATAATGTTGCAGTTATCTTATGTAAAGGTAGCTGCTACAGCTGCTGAAAAATACAGAGATATGCAGCATCTAATGGAAGAACACATTCTGAATTATGTATATGATCAGCAAGTGACATACATGATCAGATTGCCGTACATAATCAGCAAGTGATGTAAATGATAGGCCAATATAAATGTTCCATCCCCCCTCCCTGAAGCATGACATAATCCAAATGTTAAATCCTTTATATTAATTACGTCTGTGAGACTGATACCCTGAAAGAGTTTACTTTAGTAGATACATTTGTAAGTTTTATGGGTTATAGGCCAGATGCTGGTTATGTTTTCTCCATTGCAGTTGTTCTTTCATTACCCTATTATACAAAAGCAACCACAATTATCTATACTGCAGTAGGTAGACAGGGGTAGACAGCAATGCTTTCAGCTGTGGGCCTACCAGACCCATCTTCAGTAATAACTGATCGGTGTCCTATCAGTTGGCAGAACTGGTATTTGGGGAGAGATTGTGAGTCACCTATTGTATTACAATTACAATTGACTTACTGTTATAAGGATATTTAATGGTGGCTGGTATGGTGGGTTCCAGTCAGTAGGGAATTAGCCCAGGGGGCCACTCTCAAATTTATGGATACCATGTGCTTACATCACTATGTATTTTACACCCTTTTCCCAGGAGAAAATTCTCCTAAAATGGGAAGAAACCATACCCCTTTTTTGTAGGAACACCGCCCAAAATAGGGAAATGTGGACCCCTTTTATCGGGATACCCTATATTGCCCTAAATTAGACCCCTTATAGCGGAATAATCCGTTATATGAGCCAAATTTGGACCCCTTTTAGTGGGATACCACACTAAATTTGGGACAAATTCCCTCAAAATGTACCCTTTTTCATAGGTAATTTAGGACTTATTGGTTGGGTATTCTTGGTCTAAAAACATACCCCTTTTGCCCCAAAATAGCCTAAAATCCACCCCTATTGCCGGGTCCAGCCTGACCCGGCAGTGGGACCCAAAAAGGACCCCTTTCCCGGGATTTTGTGTACGCACATAGTCACTATAGACCATAGAGGGCCCCCCGGGGGTATAAGGGCACCTACTCCTTTCATTTTCAGAATTCATGTGGTGTGAGGATGTCAGGATTAGGGTTATATGGGCTCTTTTTGGGCTGGTTGCACACAAGTGACAAGCAGAGATAGTAATTTCAAGTCACCTATATCGAACATGAACTAAAAAGGGGTAGCCTATGGCATGTTTGAGGTATAGAATGAGAGAAATAAGTATGTAATGTGGCACCAACATCCATCCATCAAAGTCCATATTGTTTACATTATCCAAAGAAACATATTGGCCAGTTAAACTGTGTCGTCCATACATTGATACCTCTATTCTTTACCTTTCAAATCAAATGACATAATGCAATGAAGTATACTAACCAACTCAATGCAATATTACTTATATCAGTATCCAGGTGATACATTGCATCTTCTGTCTTGCGGAACATGCTCAAAACTGAGAAATAGACATTGTTTGTTTTAGGCTGACATACATAACACTTCATTCCAGGCAGTTTAAACCTACACCAATGGATTCCCCTGTCCCAGAAACCCTTATTTAGAACTTAAAATCTTGTAGAAAGCCCTTCAAGAACCAAAGATATGGCAAAAACTGTTTTCGTGACCTTTGACCTAATTAAAGATATCAAGGTCATGTGACCTAATTATTTTGTGATAAGTATGCTTCTGACTTAGTATCCACTAGTTTTAGGTGATGAGTTTTAAATAGAGGCTAATTTAGTTGTTGTTTAATTTTTTTGATTTTTTTTGATTTTTCAATATTTTTTATCTTCAAACTTAATTTTCTTGGACATTTTGACCATGCTGTGACCATTAAGAATGCTTTATTTGGAATCTCCATGATTTTCTGATTCAGATAAGACCTATAAATCAGCTTATTACCTTTAAGGCTTGTTCAGAGACAACAAATAACACGGTCTTGTGTCAAAAGGCTTTATATAGGATTATGGAGGGAAATTCCCGACCTTTGACCTTGACCTACGCAAATACTGCAGGATTTTGAGCGGAGAACTTTTTTTTAGGTGATTAGTAGGGTCATTGTCTACACAAATCCACAAAAATTTCGTACTGCCCCCCTCGCGGGAACGGAAATTTTTTCTAAGCTCTTTAGAGGGCCTCACCCTACGGCCTAAAAGAGATCAATATAGAGGGAGAGCTGAAGGGAGAGAGATGAGCAAGTTAGAGGAATAAGAGGGGCAGTAGGCAGTAGGCACAGTCACACATTAAGTGACCGGCAGGGAAAAAGGCCTTCCCTGGCCGGACCAGGCAGACTGAGCATCGGTACTACCTCATAGAGGTGTACCTATGGTCCTCTGTTGATGACTAGGAACCAGTGACTAGAATTAGAATCTTCGACTCTGGGACTCTACTGACTCTGTGTTCTCATGCTGATTGTACTTCACATGTACTCCACTACTTGAACTACACTGCTGGTGTATAATATTATATCATGGAATGGAATTTCGAAAATCATGTAAATATCTCATTTAGAGATGGATATATAGCATTTTCTTGCTCTACTATGGATGGTGAGTGGAGTATAAGTAAACCTCCTTGGACCTGTAGAATATGGTACATAACCTCTTCAGCTGTGTCTCAGAGGTTATGTACCATATTCTACACGTCCGCGGAGTTTTCCATCACATAACCTCTTGTGTACAGCTCAGGATGACTTGGTACCTGTGGTTCAGGACTTCTGCATACACTGTTAAAGTAGCCTGTAAAAATGTGAATAAAGATGTATAATTGTCCCTTACTACCTGTCTTGTTGATGGAATTTTTGGGGATCAGGAAACTATAATCATTATGGCCAACTATTTGTGACTGTACACTAATCTAGGGTTCGGGATGTCTTATAACCGTTAAAACCAGGAACATGGTAAAATCCAACTAGAAACAAAGTATCGAAAGGTGGGCGAAGAATCATTGAATATTTCTAGGACACAAGTGATGACCCATTTCATTTCATGAGAAGATTCTTCCTTCTTGAAATACCCCATAAGACCATGATGGTAAATGGGTGAGGCAGATACTGGTATAAAGAGTATAGTCCGCGACTACAGGCAGACCACATACCACTGGTCACGTAGGGAGAGGTGGAGGAATGAAGGAGGTGGGACAATGGTTTAAATATGGGTAGGGCTTCAGGGCATGTACGTTACCCACAAAGCAGTGTTTTCTAGAGATAACCTGCCATTATAGATGGTGGCAGTTGCCACCAAGGTCATTATAATTATATCAGAGGTCCCTGTGTATTTGACTCTGCATAATTACATTTATGCCAAAACGCCTACTGTAAAAAACAATTATAATCTATACTCATAACCGTTAGCTCATTGACACATAAGCTATAGCCACTCACCATCCATAGTAGAGCAAGAAAATGCTATATATCCATCTCTAAATGAGATATTTACATGATTTTCGAAATTCCATTCCATGATATAATATTATACACCAGCAGTGTAGTTAAAGTAGTGGAGTACATGTGAAGTACAATCAGCATGAGAACACAGAGTCAGTAGAGTCCCAGAGTCGAAGATTCTAATTCTAGTCACTGGTTCCTAGTCATCAACAGAGGACCATAGGTACACCTCTATGAGGTAGTACCGATGCTCAGTCTGCCTGGTCCGGCCAGGGAAGGCCTTTTTCCCTGCCGGTCACCGGGATGTTTTATCGGGAAGGACATTAGTCTGGCCCAGATAAAAGAGAACTACAAAGTTGTTTAACATTGGGCGCGTCAGACCCGCCCGGCCCGGATATAACGTGATTTGCAGCCACTATTAACAGCAGTAGCTTAAAGTGACATGTTCACATGTTCTGATGATTAGGGCGCAAAAATCAATGAAGTCAAAATTGAACCAGAATGTTCCCTTTCTTCATGTGCTAGCTACTTTATTTAATCTAATTTCCACAGAATTCAGATTATTTAATCTAATTCCCCAGATTTCACACTATAATTTCTTGGTAGAAAATACACGGTAAAATGCTATGTACATGAGCCACATCTGAACCTCTAATTGCCCAAAGATGACATTGTATTGTGCTCTATCCTCCAAATATCCTAGGATAGGATATTGTTCTAATATTTGGAACACGTTAAAATAGGGTTTATACTATGGGAATCTTGAGTGAACTTCTACCTCATTGTACAGTTGAATGCCTCGCACGTAGGGGCTTTATATATCGTATACAGGTCTCCAGCTTATTACATCTGCTGCACATTACTGGACACGGCCCGCATGCTAGCAGCTTAACATTAGGATGGACAAGTGGACATGTATGTGGAGTAAAATAGTAATATTTTAATTACCAGATTGAATTACGTACATGTATTAAAACAATTGTAGATTGATTGGTAATAAGAACATGTAACATGATGATGATAATTATGTAAGAATTGGTAATGAGACAATTATGAGAATAATAACATTGTAAGTGTAAATGACTGTGCCCTTATGGACTATAATGAATATTGAAGATATTGATGTTTGAGAATAGTATAATATATTAAATATGAGGAGTGGGCGGGTGGGAACACAACCTGCTTAGATGAGGAGCGACTGGGGACTGACGCCGGGGTATGGTGCAGGCGTGCTGAGGTGGGGGTCAGCAGGGCAGGCTGACCAATGAGAGGTGAGGGTGGTGTGTGTGTGTGGTATGGGGGGTAGGGAGCTGCCTGCCTGCGGCCGGCCAGTAATGCAGCGCAATGTCCACCGACATAGCCACACCATTACTGGACACGGCCCGCATGCTAGCAGCTTAACATTAGGATGGACAAGTGGACATGTATGTGGAGTAAAATAGTAATATTTTAATTACCAGATTGAATTACGTACATGTATTAAAACAATTGTAGATTGATTGGTAATAAGAACATGTAACATGACGATGATAATTATGTAAGAATTGGTAATGAGACAATTATGAGAATAATAACATTGTAAGTGTAAATGAGTGCCGAAACCACCATAATAACATGTATAGGGAGGTGGGTGGGAATTAAATATGTGAGTAGATATGGAATTATATCATTGAGTCCGCCAATGTTTGATTAACCTTGTTGGAGTCTTTGGTATTAATGTACACTTTGTAGGCCTTTGAGGACCATCCCCCGAACCTCTGGATCTCCAGTTCTGTGCAACCACGGCTGAATGCCACCGTAGATGCGGCCTTCCTTATAGAGTGTAGGCTGAATGTCCTTGGGTTCACACCTATACTCTGGAGGGCGAGCTCCCACTCTGCCCGGAGGTGTGTCACCGGGAAAGGAGTAGTGGACCCCGGGAAGCAGAACATGGGTTGCTGTGGGTCCACAGTTGGGGCTGCCCTGACCATGGCTTTGATGCTGACCACTGGGCATAAGTCTGTGTCCTTTGCCCTATGTAGCGTCACAGTCTTTTGCTGGTTGTACTTTTGTAGGTTTTTCGCATGCTTTATCACTATGGTTATCACTGATGTCACCCTGACGTCTGTTCTGCATAGATGGCGCTCTGGGTCGAACGAGTTGACGGAGGGGGGCGCCACCTCCGACTGCCGTAGGCCTGCATGATAGATTGTCAACAATGCTGCCTTTACCGTGGCTCCCTCTTGGTCCACGGGGATTGCCCGGAGGGCAGAGATGAGTACCGGTAGTGGTATAGCCGGCTTCGCCTTTGATGAGTACTTTGATTCCCTTTCCACCGCGTCCACCGCTCTCTTTACTCGGAAGTGGGTTGCTCCAGAGAGGGAACCCCCTGAGAGCATCAAAAAAACCCTTATATGCCCCAATTTGTTCTTGAGCGTGGCTGGGCTAATGTTCCCCATCATGAAGAATTCGATCAGTATACACATGTCGTAGGGGGAGGGGTCTAGACTGTTGACCCCGAACTGGAGGCAGAATCTGAGGTACTGCGTCACGTCCCCTTTGTGGTTCTTGTGTGTCCCTTCCGCCCTTGCCTTCAGCTGGCGCTTCTCGGCCATCTCCGCCAGCATGTTCTTCAAGGTATCTGGCGGTGAGAAGGGGGAAACAGTTATCAAAGAAGTACATACAAGTATCCACCTCACCAAGGTTATTAACGTCCATGACCTCGTCGGCATACAACCTGTGGGCGTCACTCAGGTGTGACCTGCTAAGGGCATCGGCAACAAAATTGTCATCAGTATTTATGTACTCATAAGTGAGGTGGAGCTGCATGGTGGCCTGGAGTGCCCACACGGCCCTGGAGCACTGGTTGAGGGTAGAGTTCTTTGCTCTGCCCCACTTTAAAGCTGCAACAGTAGCCTGGTTATCACAGTGGATTAGTACATGTGTGCCCTTGTCAGAGTCATCTAGAAGGGTGTGTAGGCCAATCACGACATTGATTGCCTCAACTTCAGTAATGATGTGCTCCTGTTCTGGAGGGGTGGGGATGGCGCGGCGGTATGCCTTGTGCCCATCGGTCCCTCCCACTCCTGTGAGGCACGCGTCCACCCACAGCTGTTTGGAGGGGACAGGGGGGGGATGACCCCGACGCCATTCCAACCCTCACACATCTCACAGAAGGTTTGCATGTCTGATTTCATGTTAGCATTAACGTGACACCACCATCCCTTAAGGTCTCTTAGTGCTTTGAGAAGGCTAGACATGAATGGACGAGCAGGTGGGATGCATTTACAAATGTATAACAGTTTGCCCAAGAGGGACTCGAGGACCTTTTTGTTGAGACTGCGTTTTGTTGATGCTTTAAGGACCTCGGCCTTAACCTCCTGTATTTTGTCCTGTGGGATGGAGAGAGACATTTGATTAGCATCCAAAATGATTCCCAACCATTTTACGGATCTAGCAGGGGGCTGGGCCTTGTCGGTGGCCTCGGGGAGACCTAGTTCATCAAACAACTCCTTGACTCTCTGGTACTGGAGGAGTGCGGTCTGCAAATTATTGGAAACAACCACCAGATCATCCAGGTACATAATTGCCTTGATCTGTTCTCTTGCTAGTATGTCGACGATGGCGTCCGCCACACGTTGCATGTGGGCGGAGCTGGCTCTGGCGCCAAATGGCACTGACAACTCCAGGTATTGTCTCCCACTCCAGGTCATGCCCAGGAGGGGGAAGTCTAAGGGACATGTCCTGAAATTCTTATAAGCATTTTTAAGGTCGAGTGAGAAAATATGTGCCTGGGGGCCGGAGTTGATGAGTAAGTTGACAAGGTGATCCACTGAGGGGAGAGTATGCTCCCTTATCTCCCCCATGGCAGTGTTCTTAAAAACATATGAGTTAATTGACTTGTCCCTGGGGAATGTTAAGTCTGTGATGATCCGCCTCTGTTCCTCTGTCTGCTTGGGGCGAGTCATGATGGGTGCTGTGTGTACCCAGGAGTAAAAGGGTGGGGCGGTGAAGGGGCCTATCACCGCTCCACACGCCACCTCCTTGTTGATGTATTCATCGACCTGTGTAGGGAATTTAAGACCACTGGGGTGGTTATTAGTACCAGCATTGTCCGTGACCGGGCCCATGTAGCCTATAGGAAACCCAAAGTGTAAGTAGTCCAGTAGTCGATCGTGGTTGCCCCCTGGGGCGAGGTATCTGGTCCATGCATCAAGTTTAAGGTTACTAGGAACAACAATACGTGCAGAAAGACAATTAGGCAGACCTGTATCCCTCACCACAGAATATATATGGGCCAGCTGTTTGGCTTCAGTGCCAAGTGAGTCCCATGCTCCCGTGGTGTGTGGCCAGTGTACTGACCTGTGGGCAGCAAAAGCTGCCGGGGAAATGTCAATGCCCTGTACTATAACATCCTTTTCACACATGTGCCTTATTGTAACAAAATCAATGTCGTGACCTGCAGATAGAGCAATGTGATCATTAATAACATTGTTATTACACAGAGGGGCATTGAGTGTGACAGGGTGAGGGCCGTGGGCTGTGTTGTCGGCCTGTGTGCTGCCCGCGGCCGGGTACGGTGAGTGTATACCCGGGGCGGTGTGAGGCGCGGACGTGGCAGCCGAGGGGGCGTGGCCTCGCCCGGGGCCGGCGACCACGTGGCTCTGTTTATCAACACGGCGCGGGAGCGCGGACGTCGCACCCTGAGGGCGCACGTGGCTTTGTTGACATGTGGGCGAGCCGCCCGCTGCTACAGAATGTATACGATGTTCAGTATCACAGTGAATGTCATTTACATGTACGGATGCATTGTATGAACTAACCTGATTGTCTATGGTGCCGCCTCCCAGCCCTCCAAGGGGGGGTGGGGGGGCATCTACTAGTTTTTTGCAGGGGCAAACGATGGGGCCTGAGGCCTGAGGTTAGAGGTTGCCTGCATGGGGTTGTAGCTGCCGGGCGGGGGAGGGAAAGGGAAGTGTGCAGGTGCGCTGTAGTTCTGCCCTCCCCGCTGTTGTGCACCAGGCTTCTGCCTGCATGACTTTAGAGGGTGACCAAACTTCTTCCATCCCCCCACTGCACTATAGCAGTATGAGCAGTAGTGTAGCATCCTGCCTGCTGGGCCGTCATGGGGCTGAGCGTGTGTGCAGCCCTTCCCGTTGAAGTCGGGGCACACTGACTCAGGCCCTGCATGGACCTCTCTACTACCGCGGGACTCCAGGGCCCTGTCTGTACGGTCCCTGTGTATAGCCCCAAGGTAGTCGTCCCATACCCACTTGCCCGTTTCAAAGTTATCAAACATACCCTGGCTCCACTCTTTAGTGACAGGCCAGTTGTTTTTGTACTTATGCAGGTCAATGAGGTGTTTGATGTGACGGTCAATGAATGGCATTTGCTTAGCACGGGGGTCATCTAGCATACGTAGGTAGGAGTCAATGTACTCAGAGTGGGTCATGGATTGCCTGGCATCAAGCTTCTTTTGAAGTGTGTTGACACCGGGCCTTTCCAGGTACATGTATGGCTTCACAGAGGGCTCCTTAATGAACATGTCGGATAATAAGCCCTTACCCTGCGTGCGTGGAATGTTCAGCTGTTCCAACATGAGTTGTCTTGCAACGTAGTTGTCGGTGTCCTGCCTGTCAGACATGGGCCTGACGGGTGTGTGGTGCCCTGTGTGTACCTCCTGTGTGTCCAGCGCTGGGTGTGTAGGCGCTGGAGTGGGCACCGGCCGGTGTGCCCGGGGTGCCGAGGGGTCCGTAGCGGGGCGTCTTGAGCGCGGGCGGGTGACCTGGTCACGTGGTGCTGAATGGCGGGAAGGTGGGCCGCCATGTTTGACCAATGACATGAGTTCGCCCATTTGGCTGGAAATTTTCCCAACCGCCAACTCCAGTGACCCAATCCTTTCTCTAGAGGATTGTGTTGAACATGTCGTACTAACAGATCTTCTAGAGGCTCTGGAGGCCCTGGAGACAGAGGACGCTTGACTGGCACTCGACTGGTGTCGTTGCCGGTGTATGCTGAAGTCCACCTCGCCGTCGTTGTACGAGGCAGAGTGGTGAGAGTTCGAGGAAATTCCTGACATGACGGAATTGTAATCCAGGTGGGTTCCTTGAGAAGACATATCCGTGGGTAAAAGTCACAAAAGTGAAATAAAATGTTGGAAGTCTTACTAGTTACAAGTTACCATACCTGGCAGACCTCAGAACACAACCTGCTTAGATGAGGAGCGACTGGGGACTGACGCCGGGGTATGGTGCAGGCGTGCTGAGGTGGGGGTCAGCAGGGCAGGCTGACCAATGAGAGGTGAGGGTGGTGTGTGTGTGTGGTATGGGGGGTAGGGAGCTGCCTGCCTGCGGCCGGCCAGTAATGCAGCGCAATGTCCACCGACATAGCCACACGATTGTTAACAGGTGGGTATCAGATGACTGGAGCGTCCTTCATTGCTCATAAATAAGGTATCAATATCACGTACACTTCAAGCTTACTTTTGCTAAGTTTGCGCAGCAATATTGTTTCTAAATTAAAGGTAAGTCACTAAATAAATATTTTCTGAAGTATTTGGAGAGACATCATAGCGTTCTAACTAATATCGATGTAATAATATTCTAGGGCATCCACTTATAAGGAACTGATAGATTCTCTTGGCAAATATTATGTATACTTTAGTTATAGATTATTTGGTGCTGTGCATCTTTTCGATTTTTCCCAAAAAATTAAATGTCCACGAATTTATGTGTATTCAAAAGGATGCTACACTTGTATATATAGATCTACGTTCATAGCAAATAAGTCTGCCCTAGTACCACACCATGCAGAATATATGGCTACATGGCTAGCCTACATTTACTACACTAGATGATATCTCATATTGCTTTCTGTGTTGCTACAATTCACTCACAGTACACCATGACATCTCTGATTACTAATAGTAACACTGCTGGGTAGTCCTGTAAAATGGCAATAACATGCAAGCAGCTCAGATCACTGCTGTTGTCAATCAACGTATACAGAAATGAGGAAGTAGACCATTTTGTATCTACTAGACGAGGCGATATGATATAGCTTTTAAAGCTGAAGAAGATGTTGACAAGAATTTATGTCCCTGTACCTAGACACGCCAGGGTGTTGTACTTTAAGTTAGTGCAGGTCTGGTATTAGCACAGGGTTAATGGTACCATCTGAATATATAAGCGCAGGTGCGCTCATTTGATCCAATACGCTCCTACATGTGCAGTTGTAGTATTTTGAACATTATGATTTTGATGAATATACCATTGTGTAAATGTAAAGAATACACATAAACAATTGGTATAAATGTAAATATACATAATTATCTTTTATGGAATACGGCAGTGCAATTGACTTAACCAAGGAAGGCCGTATTACACCCCCCCCCTGTTAATTAACCCATGGCCGTATTACACGATCCTGTGACGTCATCAAAAGTGGCGGTTTGTTTACATTTTAAATGATGTAGAAAAATGTCATTTTAGCCCGCCGACCCCTATAGGCCCCTAATACTTTAATTTAAATCGAAAAAGGTGAAAAAATAAACATAAAGGCACACTCGTTTCTGGTCTTTTGAAGGGTTATTTCACTTGTTGGCCCTCGGTCCGCATTTCACTCGGCATGCGGCCTCGTGAAATACGGCCCGAGGGTCAACTCGTGAAATAACCCTCCAAAAGACCAGAAACTTGTGCACCTTTGTCTATTTTTATATAAGTTAATATGATGACGATTTTCATATACCCTTTGTAAGCCTTATACACTGCAAAAAAGGTGTTTAGATCCTAAACACAATCCTAAACACAATCCTGCCCCGTATTTGTCCACACAATATGTTCCTAAACATGTTTAGATCAATAATATGTTTAACTCAGTGCTTAGAAATTTATGTGTTTAAATGGATGTGTTTAGAAGAATGAAGTGTTTAGAATTCAAGAGTTTATCATATTATTGTGTTTATATGTGAAGTGTTTTAGGTTGAAAGTGGTGTGTCTAGAGACGTGTAGATTTTTATTATGTTTAGATACTGATATTTGAATAAATTCCTAATTCATTTTATTTCCATATATATATAGTGTCTCGAAGAGACTTCTAGCAGTCCCCCCCATGACCCAATGTACATGCATTACTATTTCACATAGGCCTCTACTTTAATATAGACACAGCCTTGAGTCAATACAACAGACCTTTAGGGAAAATAATGCTTTATCTATTCTTAGAGTTCTTAAAAGAGGTGTCTATGTAGGAGCTGTAGCTTTATTGCATCGTGATCATCATGAAGTAGCATTCCACCCTTGAATCCTACAATGTGTATTATTATCCTTTTGTATCCCATGAAATTTGAATTAATTTACTCAGATTTAAGCACTTTTAGAACAGCAATGATGTTGGTTGTGGTTGTAGATTCTACAGTCAACCACAGAGCTGCCATCTGGTATGTGTTTGATATACTATGATCTAAACACTACATGTTTACATCCTAAACACCAATTCTCCATACTGTTTAAATACTAAACATCTAAACATATTTAACATAAATGTTTAGGTGTTTAGAATAAATGTGTTTAATTCCTAAACAGAAGGATTCAAAAACACAAACCTAGCAAAATGTTTAGACTTTAAACATGTTTAGACCTAAACATGTTTAAAACCTAAGCACCTTTTTTGCAGTGTACATGTATCTAACACGATAACTGTCAGTGATGATATTGTTGACGAAACTATTGCTGCAGATCAGTCATTGCAGACCTAGAAGGCTAGATACATAAGCCGAGACACAGAGAAGTGTTCTATAAGCCTTATCCATATAACACGCTGCAGTTATTCAAAGAGGGAGAGAGGGGGAGGGGGAGAGGGAGATAGGATGAGAGAAAGAATCAATAAATCCAGGTTTTAAAAAACACGTGTAGATGTGGGACATGATGCAGCCTGACCTCCTGCTGGAGACAGTGTTTGAACGTGTCAAATATTGTGACCGTTGCTATTGAGGATCAACAGGTAACACAGTAAACATTCAAAATGTAAAGTTAGACACATAGCAACCATCAGCTGATGCTACCGATCCCTTTGTCGTCCCTAACAACCAGATGCCACATGCAGGTGATTGTTGGTGGAGGCTTGACAGATACACACAACCTTACTGGACACTTTGGGTCTAACGTAGTGGTAGTTATTGTCACCTGTTTTCTCCTACCCATCCAACCGACCCACTCTACAACATGGTAAGTGTTCACATACTCACTCTGTTAGTCCTGTAAGAGTTCCTAGTAAGATTAATTAGGCGGTAGTAGGTTTGTCCCCATGAAAGGAGGGCATGCATTGCTTCATTTAATTGAATGTCCTGAACGTTTAAAGTGACATGGTTCGATTTTCTTCAATATCTTAAATCCTTCTCAATTTAACTTCTTAAATTCTTAGTACAATATAATATTTGGAGAATAGAGGACAATACAATGCCCTCTCTGGGGAAAAAGAGCCAAAATAGATGGTCCCATTTGGCCTGAGGATAGTCACTTACAGTGTATATATAGAATGAGGGTATTCATAGTGTGCACTCCAAAAGTAAGAAATTGAGCCATAATTTCTAGGTTAGTTGGATTCCAAGACAAATTCTTGGGAATGAGACAAAATAAAGGAGGTAGCACATCAAATATGGCCATATGGATTTTTTTTAGCCCTAGTCATCCGACCATGTCAATTTAAATGTCCCTTCATTGTACTGTCAGTAGCATATGTATAGACACATGTTGACTGGGTGACACATTTTATAATTGATATATGTAATTCCTTAGGAAAATCGGAGATGAAAATCTCAATTATGTGTTTTGGAAGATGGTACGATGGCTGTGGCATTCCTTATCCTTGTACTGATCAATAGTCAGTCATTGTTGGTGGTGGTAGTAGAAGGTGTGTGTGTTACCAACAACACAAGTCCCAGCAACAGTGGAGTCCACAAGGGGTCGCTATGTTGACAATGACTACTGAGTCACTTCTAATACTTAAAAAAACAAATCTACATCGCATAATAATAGCAAAAGAGCATTGCTGTCGGACTATCTAAGTTGTAATTCTCAAGTGGCAGTATATTGGTTCCAACCAATGTTGCGTTGGTTGGTTTGAGTACTGGTGAAATGTCGCAATTAGTTCCTCGTCAATACTCTTTCTATAAGGGAGTGCTCATTTTTTAACAACAGGGGGTGGTGGATTTTGTGCGGGGTTAAAAATGATTGGACCCCTTGACAAGGGGGGGGGCAAAAAAGATTCCCACCTGTTTCTAAAATGTGAGCAAACCCTTAATGCATTCAAGTTGTGCATCTATGGAATCTAGCTGTTATAAACCTCTGTGTATAAAGATGGAAAATATCACATAGGTTATTACAAGTAAGGTTAGATCATAGGAAACCAGACAAGTAGTTTAGGTTTAGAATTAACATTGATTGAATATATCATTTATGAAAGAAAATTGCTCCGAAATGGCAGGAAAGGGATGTTTTAAGACTAATTTCATTCTAGGTCATAAGAAAAATTCAAATTTACACTCGCCAGTCATAGGTTGCACCCAGTCACAGATTGCATCTGGTCATAGGGTAGATTCACCACTTTCAGACGCTCACCTGAAGTCGGACACTTTAGCATTATTTTGTTTATATAAGGAGTTTAAAGGTAGAGCACCTAATTAATTGGACAGGAGTGATCTTATAGTTCAGGGATATAATTCTCATTAAAGATATATAAGATATTTTCAGGGAAATTATGTCTTTGACATTCCTCAACCTTACATATGTTGCAAAAGTGTATATTTTCAGTTTAGAAAACAATGGATTAATACGTTTTTATGTTTTCCATGATAGAACACTAAATAAGATAAGCTTTATCCGATAGAACCATATCTAAATCATGAAATTGATTGTCCTATTATGTGGAGACAGAGTAAAACAGTGTTGAAGTTGGTGGCCGACTTCAGGTGAAATTGGAGTAATTCTTTAAAAGGGTATCATATATTTATTTCTAGTAGTTATCCCTAATTATTTTTTGATATGAACTCCTAAATATATGTTTGATTGCCCAGGTATGATAATAGAGAGCTTTGGTATCATTAACCCTCCCAATATAGCATGATAGTAATCATGTCCGGAATGGGGTCCTATAGAAATGTACAGATTACAAACCAGCTACTTTGCCTATAACAGGGTCACTTGGAGGTATTATTATATATGTATATAATCTGTGTAGATGCTTGGTTTCAATTCTATTCTTAAGTCGAATACTTTAATTTTACTTCCCTATTCACAAACATATGTATGTATGATACATGCATCATAATGAAATATAGGCCCTAAAGTGTCCGACTTAAGGTGTGTGTCCGTCTTTGGGTGAATCTACCCTAGATTGCACTTGCTTATAGATTGCACTCGCTCATAGCCTTTCAACTTGTATCGATATGTTGAGACACTGCTATATCTGTTATTGTCTTACTTGTTTCTAGGGCTGGTATGGCTCGGTTCCTTGTGTTTGTGGGGCTTTATTGATGGTATTGCTCATTTTGGTTTGCTTGAATCAAGAGGAGTTCACTTGGGACTGATGCGTTGTCCAGATCAGGACAATTAGTGGATCTTCCTCCCTGAGAGCTAGTGTGCCTTTAGTGATCTGAGCCGATTTATATGTAACAGTAGTTGTTGGCATTAGGTTGTTAAATTAAATGTGTTGTCCTGTTTGAAACAGCGTGAAGTCATCACAATCCACGTTGGTCAGGCTGGTGTACAGACCGGTAATGCCTGCTGGGAACTCTTCTGCCTGGAGCACGGTATCCAGGCAGATGGCCAAATGCCCAGTGACAAAACTGTCGGCTACGGTGACGACTCCTTCAACACCTTCTTCAGCGAGACTGGAGCGGGAAAACATGTGCCCAGAGCCATCTTTGTGGATCTTGAGCCAACTGTTGTAGGTGAGTGACTTTCATATTGAATTGACATTTTTCATGCCATTTTGGAAAAGTGTTTCTGCCTCAGCTGGAAGTGGGCAAACTGGGTCAAAGTGTCTGGAGGTAGCCCTTGGCCTTAGCATGGACTGCAGGTGGGTCCCAGGGGACTGAGCCGCATACTCAGCTTTTTTTTAAAGTTCAATTGGAGATTTTCTAATTGATTTTCCATAATACAGTTGTCATGTATCAAAAGCGTCATCTGGGCTTGAAATTGGCTTAGCTCATGAATCGAACGTTGTTGTTTTGGGATTTCTTGTAATGCAGCTACTTTAATTCATCTTCAATTTTCTAGAAAATACGAAGTTGAAATCCACTTGTTATGTTGTGTTGTCTCAACGGGCTGGGACTGGCTTTGGGCTGCATGACCTAAGGCTCAGTATGGGCTACTAGTCGGCCTGGCCCACCAACCTTCCTGAGCTCATGTAGTGATAAAGGGCTATATGGAAATGTGAATAAAGGATGACAAAACAGAGAAATTCATGTTGAATGGAAGAAAAATTTATTTAGGATAAATACCAGTAAATACTGTCACAGCTTCTAACTAAGCTAAATAATTCATTCAAGAATGCCACCGGAAAGATAAATACAGCCTCATGCTAGGGTACAAACCTTTGGGTAGTGGAGTAGTCTCTGGTTTCTTGAATCTTGTCTTGTGTAAATCTTTGTAAATCTGATTGGCTACTTTGTATCCTCACTCTATCCCTACATGCATTTGTGCATCCTATGACCTAATTTCAAGATGGCGGACAAGGTGCCCCAAAATCTGAGAATAGGCTAAGCTAAAAGTACTTACCCATCAATATCTCACCAGCTAGACATAGTTGAGGGTCCATATTTACAGGGATGGTATGTATTTATGTAATCTATAAGTTGTATAAGTGCGTGACACACTCCCTGAGGGAAGTTCTGGGCACCGGAGTGGGGCCGTTTTCATCATAATAGTGTAATCAAATTATGATATATTTGCAATGCTAAACATATTGAAAATATGCTATTGTGTCAAGATTCAAGATTCAAGATTCAAGATTTTTATTCAAACTAATTCACGTCTCTCACTGCGATTTTCAGAAGCTGAAGAACGCCAACATATGTACATTCAATTTGTTGATTATCTTGCAATTATGTCAGATGTTATAATAAATGGGAGAATGTTAAGCACAAAAATATAATCTTATTGTAACGGAAAATAGAATCATTATCAAGACCTTAGGTCATGTTTTAACATTGGAGTGATGAGCGTTGGTGGGCTCAGAATGAAATGTCGGATTACAGAATAAGAGAAATATAGATAAGGCTAGCTTGAGGGCATTGCTGGTGCAAGTGAACCGTCCTATAAAGAATAAAAAACAAAATTTAGCAGATAAATGTATAATGCTTCAAGCAGGGCTGGTGCCCTGTACTATAGCATCAATACAATATTGTGGTAGATGTCTGTGTCTTCACACTTCAACATGATGTCCGCGGTTTGTGTTTCCTAATTTTGAGGGCATTGCTTGTGCAATGTACCATCGATGAAATGTGTATGTATATGCTAGTATGGAGGGCATTGCTGGTGCAATGTACCGTCCGTAGGAAGGAACTCAGAAAGTTCCAAGAGGGCATTGCTGGTGCAATGTACCGTCTTATAATATTATACAATGAAATAGTAAAACAAGATAGCCAGGTAAATTATCAACAGAATCAACAGAATCAGGGTAGTTGAGTTCTCTACCTTAGGGCAGCATGTCTTAGCTTAATTCTAGAGAAATCTATGTTTATTATTGCATTTTTAAAACTAGCCCGGGTTTCCAAGAGTTGTGTATGTCGGTCTAGGGAATTCCATAACAAGGTGCCCCTGCATAGTGGTGATTTTTTTACCACTTGCAATTTTGTTCTACCAACTTTAAACTTAACCTTGTTTGCTGCTCGTGTCCTTGGATTTTCCGTTATAATTATATTGTCAGGGACTTTCGATAGCTTATGCATATGTATCAGCAGCTGTATGTCTCTTCTCTGAACAAGAGTTTTGCAACTACACTGTGTATGGAAGTTTATTGTAGTAATATCTCTGGGGTTTCTAATTCTGAGTGAGGCTCTTAGACCCCTATTTTGCATAGTCTGAATACTTTGTATGTCAAGATGAGTGGCACTGTCTAGTATGAAATTACAATATTCTAGGGTTGGTAATATACAATGTTTGTAGATTATGAGGAAGATGCCATTATCAACAGAGTCACGTATTCTGTTGGCTTGTTTCAGCTTGTAGTTCCCTCTCTTCCTAATACCTGCCATGTGCTTCTTCAGAGTGAGGTTTTCATCGAGGGTGACACCCAAATAGCAGAATGTTCTGACTCTTTCCATATTTTTATTGTCAATACTTAATGTTGGACCAATGACGCCATTTGTTTTGGGTAGCGTGCCATAGATAACCTGCATTGTTTTTTCACTATTGATGGTTAGCCTATTAGTGGCACACCAGGATAAGATGTTATCAAGATCTGGTTGGCCAGTGCGAGCCAATTCTTCAGCTGTTCTGCCCTCATTAATCATAACAGCGTCATCCGCGTAGAGGATGTTCTGGAATTATCAACAGTCTTAGGCAGATCATTAATGTATACAGAAAAAAGAAGAGGCCCAAGGATAGACCCCTGGGGGACTCCAAACTTAACTTCAATGGGGTTAGACAATATTTTATTAGCAAATGTGCTATGGGTTCTATGACCCAAATAGCTATCAAACCATCTAATGACCGACCGGTTGGCCCCTATCATACCTAACTTGTCTAGTAGTCTGCCATGGTGGACTGTGTCGAAAGCTTTCCTCATGTCTATATATAGACATGAGGACAGTTTTCCCCGACCAATTGACATATATATCTCTTGTGTTAATTCATGAACAGCATCAGAGGTTGATCTACCTGGCGTAAAGCCAAACTGAAAATTAGATAGTAGATTATTCTCCATTAGATGATCCATTAATTGAGAGTGGACTACCCTCTCCATGAGTTTACTCATGAGGGGCAGGAGGGTAATAGGGCGCCAGTTGCTCAGGTTCTGAAGATCCCCTTTCTTGGGGATGGGTATAATCGTCCCTCTTGCCCATTTATTGGGAAATACATCTTTATTTAAACAATTGTCAATCAGGACTTTTAACTGTGGTACAATTAGCAGAAAATAGTCTTTCATGACGTTGGAATTGCAGTAATCTACCCCTGATGGCTTTTTCCTGTCTATCTTTTTGATGAATGAGATTAGATCTGTCAAATATACACAGTAAGGCATCACACGTGCCATAATGAGAAATCAGTTTTTAATATATGATTTTATTCATTAATTTTCTGTAGATGAGGTCCGTACTGGCACCTATCGTCAGCTGTTCCATCCTGAGCAGATGATCACTCATAAGGAGGATGCTGCCAACAACTATGCCCGTGGTCACTACACCATTGGTAATGAGATTGTTGACTTAACACTTGACAGACTCCGTAAGCTGGCTGACCAGTGCACTGGACTGCAAGGCTTCCTCATTTACCACTCCTTTGGTGGTGGTACCGGTTCCGGCTTTACCTCGTTGTTGATGGAACGACTGTCGGTGGATTACGGAAAGAAGGCCAAGCTTGAATTTGCCATCTACCCTGCCCCGCAGGTGTCTACAGTTGTTGTTGAGCCTTACAATGCCATCCTAACCACTCACACGACTCTAGAGCACTCTGATGTTGCCTTCATGGTCGATAATGAGGCCTTATATGACATCTGCCGTCGGAATCTTGACATTCAACGTCCAACCTACACCAATCTTAACAGGTTAATTGCCCAGATTGTTAGCTCAATCACAGCCTCCATGAGGTTTGATGGTGCCCTGAATGTCGATCTGACAGAATTTCAGACCAACTTGGTGCCCTACCCACGGATCCACTTCCCATTGGCTACCTACGCCCCTGTCATCTCCGCAGAGAAGGCCTACCATGAGCAGCTCTCTGTTCCAGAGATCACCAATGCCTGCTTTGAGCCTGCTAACCAGGTATGTTGCTGAATTTTCTTCAAGAATATCATCTTCATTTGAGCCTGGCAACCAGGTTATTTGCTGTAATACCTTGTGGGCCTTCATCAAATTTTGACACATCTAATAGAGTTGCAACAAATTGTCACACCAAAAACAACTAATTCTTACTCTAGTTTGAATGGGGAATGGGAGAGGTTTGGGGGTTCTTCACTTGTTTGAAGAGAAGAGGTGTATGAAAAAGTCCACAACCCCTTCTCTTAAAACTGTATATCACTTCTATTAATCTGTTGTGTGTTGTAAACATTGATAATTTCCATCCATCCATTCCTGTAATGATATGCAAGTCTTGGAATATATAAACAAAGATAGAATGATACGAGCTGTCATTTTCCTTATGGGCATGACTTATCAACTATTATTTATATCCATGTGTAATGTTTGAATAGAATATTCTAAGTAGGTATATCTGTGGGTAATACTGATATATCTAATCAAACCTTGATTTGTAATAATTTCATGCAGATGGTAAAGTGTGACCCTCGTTCTGGCAAGTACATGGCCTGCTGCATGCTGTACCGTGGTGACGTCGTCCCCAAGGATGTCAATGCGGCCATCGCTACTATCAAGACCAAGCGCACCATCCAGTTCGTCGACTGGTGCCCCACTGGTTTCAAGGTTGGCATCAACTACCAGCCACCCACTGTTGTCCCCGGTGGTGATCTGGCCAAGGTGCAGCGTGCCATCTGCATGTTGAGCAACACCACTGCCATCGCTGGGGCCTGGGCTCGTCTTGACCACAAGTTTGATCTCATGTATGCCAAGCGTGCCTTTGTCCATTGGTACGTTGGTGAGGGTATGGAGGAGGGAGAGTTCTCTGAGGCACGAGAGGATCTTGCTGCCCTGGAGAAAGATTATGAAGAAGTTGGGGTCGAGTCTCATGAGGAAAGTACTGATGAAGAGTATTAGCTCAGCCCTACCACGACAAGGACAATGACTATTTTGGACAACATTATTAGACAACAACATTAAAATATCAATAAACCATGATGACCTATGCGATTAAAACACATGTATGGAAAAAAAATGACAGATAAAATGTAACAACTGACCACTGTGTCTATGTTAAGATAGAAACATGTACCTCTGTAACAGATACACACTGTAGGCCTACTATTTAATCACATATACCCTGCCTAAGCCCACCGATCTCATCTGTATAAAGTATAGCATATATTTTATTGTGTATCAATTCAGTGAAAATCGGTTTACCAAAAAAAGTTTCCTTTTCTCCATTCCAGCTGCGCCAAGTAAGATTAAGTTATGTTGGCACTTTGCCTGTTGCTTATCCTTTGTAAGACATGCAAACTACTGGCAGCACCAAATTGCTCCTTATAAATACCTTTGGCTCCGAAATGTACCATGACTTATTCTACCAAACCTGGTAGTGCCCTTGTGAAGGCTGGACACGATGTTAACACTGACAGTGTTAGAGAGAGGCATTGGCATACTATGTTTTAAAATGGAAATGGTCAGCATATAAATAAAAATACTCACTTTACATGCATGTATTTGTAATCTTTATCTAATTTTTTTGGATTCATTTACATAATTTTCCTTATATTCAAAACAGCAATAGTTCCTTATATTCAAAACAGCAATAGTTCGGCTACCAGCATTAACCCTGTACCATTGAACATCCTCCATTAATCATCTACCAATAAGCCCCCATCATGAAGCCTCCAACTCCACTATACTGTGAAAGTACTTTATTTTGCTGGGTATATATTTTCATGATATTCGCGGAAATGAAAAATCTATGTGGGAGCCATCCAAGGGGAAATGAAAATCTAGCGACATTTTTATATGCCTAAGTATGGAATAACTACCTGCAAATTTGCTGTTTTTCACTCATCCGCGAAAATTTAAATCCTTGAAAATAAGTACTTTCACAGTACCAAAAAAAAACATGAGTTAACACATTTTGTAAAGTCACACTATAGGTGGGGAAATAAGTTCCTTATAGCTACATATGATGCTACTGTATGTTCTATCAAATTAGATTAGTCAACATACCTTGGCTAAAAGGTATGTGCTATAACCTGCATGCAGAATGAGGCAATGCTGGACTGCGACAGCCCTAACAACATTGCAATGTTGGTCTAGGCTGTGGGACATGACATCGCTGGATGCTAATTAGCTATTTGTGGTTGTTAATCTATGCAATCCTACTACAGTAAAACCTCGTGTATAAACCTAACTCACCTATAAGCCGCACCTAGAGTTTGGGCGATTGCTAAAAGCTGATCTGACTGGCGTACTAGCCGCAGCTAATATACGGGGTTTTACAGTAAGCTCTGCTCAGTTGGATTATTACAGAAACGACACTTATGTGAGGTATTTTAAACTCTTTTAATTCAATAAGATGATTATCATTATATTCCATTACTACATACCACTGCATGAGCTGGGCGTGTTGTCGGCATTTGTTTACATGGAGTCTCCTGGCAGCAGCCTCGTGTATTGGAATGTGAAGTCAGTATTACACAGACTGACCAACTATCCATCACTACACTGATATTCTTTGGCTGCCTAAACAAGTTAGTCTTTATTTTTATTGTCAGGTTGGTCAGTACTGACCAATGTCTACAATGAGTTTTGGGCAAGTCCTTTTGAGTAAGACATTAGCTAAAAGTCATTTTTGAATAGCACACGGTCATGCCTGACCAATGTCCCTTTGCCTAAACGGGGATAGCGACTACAGACTAAGGGGCGGTCCATTTAGATTTTCTGTGTACCAGTCTACAGGTTCCACATTCCGCCATGGGCAGGGGTATCGTTTGCTGATGTGATGTCAGTCTAGAGAGTGACAGTGGTATAACATCACTTCCAGAGGGCTTCTCTGAAGAACTGACATCATATTACTCTTTTTTTCTTTCTATCTATCTTTCTTTCTTTCTATCTATCTTTCTTTCTTTCTTTCTTTCTTTCTGTCACAAGCTGCCACAAGAGGGGACTGCAGCCAGTGGTGTCCGTCTATTTCCTTAAGCACCCCTAGTCTAAAACACTCTCAATCACACCTGGTCCTTTTTTAAACTGAAAACAATATTTAAAGTGGGAATTCCACTAGAGCCATATATTATCCCGCTGCCTCAAACAGACCTCTCACTGATCCCAATATCCGATCCCTTCCCCTTTTCTGTGTACACTCAAAGATATCAAGAAGGTGTCAGACCTATCCATTGTTTTCATCAGTTTTGAGTATTTTGTTTGATGTGTATTGCGCCATAACGTGAATGACAGCCAAACTACCTAGTGGAACATCATGACAGACTAAACACTGCCTTATACAAGACTTGTGCTCTTTTGAAACAGGCGCTAATTTACGCTACTTTGCAATGCTACGGTACGTCACTTGTCAATTCAGTGAAATGACATCTTTGAATCTAAGTAGGAAACATTATACATCTGCCGCACCAGACCCACAGGGCTGTCTGCTTTTATGCTATATTCATTTCCACATTTCCCTTTCAGTACTTTTGCTTTGACCTCACATACTGTTTGTGTTCAGAGTACACCAGTTGGACCTTCAGGAGCATGGTTTCTCCTATAACAGCAGCCTATACGAAAACCTGCCAGCCACCGGCTATAGCCGGCAAAAAGTCTGCCGGTTCGGCAGAAAAAATGGTTACTACAGACCCGAATGGCTGGCTGTATTCCAGAGATTGTTGCCTATCAGCCGGGTTTTTTCGGCTTGTAAATCTGACCATTATTAAGGTTTCTACAGCATAAAACAGAAAGTGTGGATATTTTCTGTAATGTTTTTCAATAATTTACATACTAAAATGGTTAATATAATTGTAATATGTAGGGGGTACCCTATTTATTATCATTGCCAGTACAAAGACTCGCTTTATATTTCATTTTTAAATAGCAAGATTGTACTCCAATATCCGGGCCTGCAAAAATTGAGCTGGGCCTGCAAGGAAAATAATCTGCAGGACCGAATGTCCTGCATGGTGAATAAGTTTTCGTATAGACTGTTAATAACAGCCCCACAGGACTGCCTGCTTTGATGGAGTATATGGTTCTACACTGTCCACCCTGTACTATCCATACTGTCTACAGCATTCAGGCTGCACCAGGGAGAGCTGCAGCTGCAGTACATCAGCCGTTATCTCACAACACAACCACACAGGCTGCCATAACTACTATACACTGTAAAAGGGACTGAACTGTCCCAGAGCTGGCATTTTTTAATTGTGTTTTTATTGTCTTACACACACATACAGGACATACTATTTACATTAAGTTTCATGCATTGTCACCTGTCAGTTATTCCAGGTTGTCAATCAGACTTTTCGGCTCTGAGACTGAAAAACATATCATGTTAAATTTTACATGCATTTTCTGTCGATAGAGTGCTTTGCATCAAATATTAGATTAAACTTTCAGAGTATGTCATTGAAGGTAGTAGTCTAAGGTTGTATAAGGTTATTTTACCTCTTTATATTCTATGAGTTTCAGAGTATGTAGACTAAAAGATGCCACTGCTCTTATACCCAAACATTTCCATATCCTCTCCGTACAGATGAAGTAGACCCTGTTTAGTTTCCTCAGTCAACTGTGCAAAGTATTTCCTGGTTATCACAAGGTCAGAATTTGTACGGTGAATAGAATTATTAAACCCTGTATAAAATCTTTTTTTAAAGTGTGTTTCGATCAAATAGTGTGAATCTTTTTCAAGGAATTCTTGTCGCCCAATAAAGTCATACTTAACCTCACAGAAGCGGCATTGGACATTGTAAGGTGCCCAGTGAAAGTTATTTACCATTGGTCCTTCCCCTCGAAGGATATATGAAGCAAACTCCTGAAATGATATTGGTGTTTTGTCACCATCTCTCCGTAAGTACTTTATAACAGATGGCAGCATTAGTTGTCCATACCAACCAGTACCAGGCTCAATCTTATCACGGTATGCTGATACTAATCTTATTAGTGGATGTCGAACAAAGACAAACTTGAAATATTTGTTCATGCGGTATGCTCTTTCCGCCTTTGAATATACATGAAGTGCAAAGAGATTGTATCTGAAAAGTATTAAGATATGAAGCATATTAATCGAGGATTTAAATGAAATAAACATTCCAAGAATTATGATTTAGTACAATTTAATAACATGTTTCTTCATTTACCATTATGCTGCTTGATATGTTTAGTCTTCAATTAAGTAAGCATTTCCACTGAGTGAACTGATAACCCATCTTATAAGAGAGCTGCAATGATAAAGCATTCTCTGTGATGGATAGAGCTTTGAAAACTATATCAGTGGAAAAATGTTGAGCCAGCAATTTACAAAGAAAGTGTAATTGATACCAGTACCATTATTTGATAACATAACCAAGTGAATAAATACGTTATAAACTCAAATACATCAAGAGAACAATTAGATTTATGCTTCATTATCTGCATATAAAAAAGGACAAGGGGTATATTTACACAATTGTTTTAAGGATATTTAGTTAAGCAAAAATAAGATGAACATGAGCACAAGTATCGGTTTTCATGATTTGAAACTACATGCAGAGGAAGTTCATCTTTATTGCTCCATGAAACAATGATTCAGGTGTGCAGGCAAGGATAAAGGGTACTTCAGGGGAAAAGCCATTATAATTAATGTCATAAGCTTTCAAGTGATATACTAGACTAGAAGATAATTATCATTTCTAGTTTTGAGAAATGGCGTCATGAATATGTGTGGGCATTGCCCTATTTAAAACCAAAAACGCTCCAAGTCTCATATTTTCCAAAATATCCCTGTTAATTAGCATAATTATGATAATTAGAAATTCGTGATACATTTTCATTCATTAGATCATAAAATTCGATCGAGGATCTTATTCTGTAGATAGTAATCCTCATTAATCATTCTACCATTGGGCATCTTTATTTCTTCTATTTGGAATGGAAATCATGCCATGGCAACACACATCAACAAGGACACCCATATGTGGGCCTTAAGACATTCTTTTTACATTCGAAATATAGAGGCTTTTCACCCAAAATGGATGTTTTTGGGTGATCCTATTGTATTCTACAGAATAAATTCCATAGAACAAATTTTGCCTAAATCTGCCATTTAAGACCATGGTGGCACCCCATGGTGGCACCCCATGGTGGCTAGAATCAGAACTAATCCCTCAGGAAGTATCCTTTCTGCTTGCCTGCTCACTGACATATGACTTACTTGGCACGGGCTGAAGGCCAGTGGACCTGGAAGACGCCAGGTACATCTATACCACTCATCATTGCCAGCTTGTACTTCCATATTGTGCTTGCAACTTTGGGGATGGCACAGTATACTAATTTGTTATTTTCATCAATGACAAGAGCTGGTAGCTTGCATTCTACCTCACCATTCTGACATGTTTTGTTGTTCCTTTGTTTCATGTTGCAAAACTCGTTCACCCTGTCCAACCGTGTGGAGTACTCATCATCAATTCCAGTCATACCAGGTTGTTGACTAAATAGATTTTGCCAAAAGGCATATGGAGGACCATTGATTATCTGATAAGCTGCAAAATTCATCAATTATTACCATAAAGTATGGTTACAAATGGGCTACCCTTCTCATCAAAGTGTATGTCTGTGAAACTACAACGGTCCATGAAGCAACATATTCTTTTGCCATATCATGTAACTAGTGCGGGATACATTTCTAGAAAGAAAATCGATAACTAAACAGACCTCAAGGTATCAATAAATGACTTATATCTAAATACTGGTAGTAGTGAGCACTGTATTGATATAGCAGTATGCAGTGCCTTGGCGGGTGGACACATCTGCTAAGACACTGCATGAGGATGGCTGGTGAAAAAGTGAAAAGATTTAAAGTTCAACAACATACATGAAAAGCCCCCCCCCCCCCAGTTTATGCATACATGGGCACTGGCAACTAATATCAAGGAGAATCAAACTAAAAAAGTGGTCATTATCTAACAACAGGGTGGGGTCAAGATTTTCCTGTGTAGAAGCATATTATTTTCATTTAAGGAGATTCTATATGTTCTTACCCTTCATTACATATTAGTTTTGGTAGTCTCTCTGGTCTCAAAATCCTTACAGATAGTCTCAAAACAATATAGTTCTGTTAGTATCTCACAACCATCAGGCTAGATAGTCTCAAAATTGTGAGATAATCTCAAAAGCCTGACAGAAAGTCTCAGAACTGCGAGATAATAACATTATGAGACTATCTTGCAACCCTCAGGCTACATAGTCTCAAAATACTATTGTTTTGTTAGTATCTAAAAAGTCTCAAAACTATAGTATTTTGAGACTTTCAGGCTTCTGAGACTATCTAACCTGAGGGTTGCGAGATAATAACAAATCTATAGTATTCTGAGACTATCTTGCAATTTTGAGACTATCTAGCATGAGGGTTGCGAGATACTAACAAAACTATAGTATTTTGAGACTCTCCTGCAATTTTGAGACTATCTAGCCTGAGGGTTGCAAGATAGTCTCAACATTTTGAGACTATCTAGCCTGACGTGTGTTTGGAGACTATCTCGCAATTTTGAGACTATCTAGCCTGCAGGTTGCAGGGTTATCCCAAAACCATAGTATTTTGAGACTATCTAGCCTAATAAGGTCGACTTATCAGAGGGGTTTTACGGTACATGCTGTATGAGAAATAAGAGCTGGACTTACTTGTCATATACTGTATCGTCCATACTGATGACATCACTATCAGAAGGAGAATGGGAGTCACATAGCGCTGAAATGAAACACTGAGGCAGTTTAGTTGTTTAATAGCTCCATAAATATAATGCTTCAATGTGCTTGTCCCTTTGTAGTTATGATGCATGAATGCAGCCCTGGTGATCTTTTCTTCTTTAGTGGGACACGCCTCATGAAAAAAGGTCTACAAGTCTGCAAGGGATGGTATCAAGGTTTTGGTAATATAATACAAGCTCATATTTGAGATGAATATAATACATGGCTCTACATATAAATCATACCTTTTTCATTCTGCCTATTCCTCCTGACAGCAATGGTGGAGAGGTAAGAGATAAGGAATCCCTGGAACACGTCGGTTGTATGACTACTAGAAAAGAAAGGAAATCTACCAGCCTCAGCTAACGTTTGGCAACCAGGAGACAACAAGGCAAAGCAAGCAACACTTAACATAGCTATCCAGTGGCAAAGGGCTCATGCTGCCCATGATAGCAACTAGCAATAGTTGCTACCATGGGAAACCTTAGTTTAGCACAATAAGGTTCCAAATAACGTGAGTAAACTACAAATAACATTGGTACACGAGTTGTATCGATTTCATGAGACTTAACCTTATGTCGGTATACACAACCAACACTGCCGGTGTCCATGAAGGCTGAATAAACACGTTACCAAGAGAATAGGCTGTGTCTCACCAGATCGGGCCAATATAAAAGTCTTTGACCGGATGCCATCTTTGACCAAGTGGCATCTTTGATCGGCTTTATAGAAAACGGTTTATTTGGGGAAGATAGACATTTAGGTCGAATTAAATTAAAAGCTTAAAGTGTTATAACATAACTTTTTCAGCAATGTATATCTTTATCTGCCTTAAGTAATTATAAACCGTCTTCTGTTAAGTCATTCAAAGATGGCACCCAGTCAAAGATGGTACCCTGTCAAATATTTTCACATTTTCCCGATTTGATGAGACACCGTCAATAGCACCTGTATCTGATTTTACGTTTTCGTTTTCAATGTGGATTCATTAAAAGTAGATGGACAAGGTACAATGATAGTCCAAAATATCATAGATTATTTGAATCATCATTTACACACATGCAAAAACAAATGCAAAAGTGATGACTAAGATAAGGCACATAGACTAGGACAGGACTATACAAGGACAAATGATAAATGGCCAAATAGAAAGAGATGAAAATAGATGTGGCCTATAGAAAAATGGTGTCGACATACAGTTATCAAGTACAGAGACTCGGCTCATATCCGTTGATAAATGATTGCACTGGGCTATACCAATATTTTTACAAAATTATATTCAAAGAGAGGGTTTTCAGATAGCTCAGAAAGTCACAGCACTAACAGGTTTGTCATAGCCATATCATTTCAAAAAGGGGAGCAGAGAGAAATTAAGGACAATATCTAGGTTGGGCCAAAAAAAAAAGGTTTGTTTCAGGTAACATGCCATGAAAATGTAGGGTCGGTAGGTAGATTTTTTCTCTTTTTTTTACTTTTCTTTTTTAAACATGTATGTACTGGCCCGCCTCTCCGAAGACCCTAAAATTGACCCAAAAAGGGTAAAAATACAAAAATCTCTTCAAAATTGCATAAAAAAACGTACGGTCGGCCCTGTTTTGATAGGGTCGGTCGGGTGACCTGAAACAAACCTTCTTCTCTTTTTGGCCTTGGCAAAGCAACAGTTCTCCATATACGTGTGCTCATTAATAAATTGGTTCAAATATCCCTAAACAAGACAAGTGTTAAAAATCTTCCCGAAGAGCCAACCCAAATACATAACACGTTGTATGACATTATCATACTAGCAATAGATATACCGCACTATAATGGTCAAGGCAAGACCCATCACAACATCATCCAACACTAAACGTATGTACCTACCTTTACCTCTTGGTCTTGACTGTTGTGAAGTGCTTATATGTTCTCTGAATCACGTGACATAACAGCTGCCTCAGTTAGCTTTGTGTGTGGAGGGGGGGGGAGAGAGGGGGGTATATTATACAGTCAGGGGGGGGGGGCACTTTGTATATTTGGCATATAATATTATACATGTGTTTACAAAGAAAAGTTTGGTTTAAACCATTAAATCTACCACACTGAATATCCATATAATCTTAGAAACTACTAAATTGTGATCTAGTTTTTTAAGGACCAGAATGCCGTAACAAGCAGAGGAGTTATACATCCGTACACATGAAGAAGAAAGTGCGCCCCCCTTTAACAGGACTCCACACTAATGTGAGTAAATCCTATGTGTACTTATTTGACCAGCTACACTTTATTTACTAGTAGTGAGTGGAGTCTGTGCATATCCCTTAAATTTGTAATGTCCCAGGAAACAAAATCTCAAGCGGAACTCGTACCATTCTCATGCCATAAAGAAAGAGTTTTTGGAACGTTTTTGGAACGTGTTTGGAATTTTTCTTGTGTCATATTCCCTGTCATTTCTTGTAGTGAAATACACATCTTCATTCTACTTGTGGAATTTCTGGTTATTTGCATGAGTAAAACTTATACACATCACAATTGAACATGTCACTGGGAACATTCACTATTCTCAAGAATCTCCAGTGTCTATCTTGTGTATATACAGCTTGTGCGTTTCCCAGGAAATACACTCGTTTCTAACTTCTGTCATTCTTGAGTTCTATTTAGAGGGATCATTATCAAGGTGTCTAGATGCATGTCTTCCATAACCATAAAATTACATATACCCTGTAATCTTAAATGTTTTCCAACTTTTGTGCGTAGTCGTCGGCAATGATAGATGCATTTCAACTAGGTGTTAATGTTATAGTTGGTATTGTTATTGTATATATCAGGGGCCCTGCCCATGAACCCCTTTCACTTTCTTTCTTTTCCTTTTTAAACTGATACAACAACTACAATCCAACCAATCTTTATATGAGAGGTGGATATCCATCGTAATCTTAGGTACTGACCCTAATAGCGGGAATATCCGATTTTAAGAGTATGTGAGCTATGCACGCTGTTTAGGCACCTCAGGCGTTCACTCCTTTTTGCTTATAACATGCACATACATGTTTCTGGCACTTAGAGGTTCTACGACCTAGTGCAGGTGCCACATACCCATGCATTACTCGGACACGGGTGTGCTGGCATTAGATATTACAAAACCAACTTGACCACATAGAATGAGTTCAAATGGATGAGGCTTCTGTTGCTATGAAATATGGACACGTTCTGTTTTAGCATCCTGTGCTGTGAATTGCAATATGAATGGAAATAACGATTAATGATTCTATTGATGACGGCCTCCCGTAGGTTTAACATAAAGAGTGGTGCATTAGCAATGTAGTAAATTACAAATAAGATGAAATGATATAGCTACGAGTAATGTATGGCGCGGTCCGGTTGTTGGAAGGGGATATAACTCAATGGTATAGGGCAGCTCGTTCATGGATCTGAAGGTCGTGGGTTCCAGTCCAGCTTTCTCCAGATGACTAATCCGCGACCATTACATAACTATATGTCCATTTTTAATTTTGGGCCGTTTTTCTTGCCAAATTGGCAGACTCCTATATTCCCATATTTCCCTACTCCCTTACTCCATTATACCCCCCTCCACGATTTCCCATCCCCCCTCCAGATCCCATATTATCCTGTTCCCCCACACCCCTATTCCCTCACTTCCTTATCACCCAATTCTCCCCTCCCTATCCTCCTATTCAACCCCTCACACATTCCAACACTTCGCCAATCCTCTATACCCCCTATAGCCCCCCTATTTTCCCCATGGCCCCTATTACTGTATTCCCCATCTCCCATACATCCCTCCATTACCCCACTCCTATATATTCCTCTCCTTGCTCTGAGACTCCCTTATTCCCCAATATTTCCCCTATTCTCAACATGGGCCTTCTTGCCAATGTTAAAAAGACACTTGTCATAAGCTGTTTACATAAGTTGACAAACTGACAACACCCATTTTCAAAATGAAAAACACTCTGGACATTTCCCATTTGGAAATAAGATACTAGAGATACTTAAATTGGACGTTTCAGAGATCCCGGTTTCATCCACTACAGATGGATAATGGACATCAGAGAGGAAGATGGTTGTACTTGGCATATTCTCAACACTGGTATCCCTGATACTTGAGTCTGAATGCAAAGTTAGTGTCAACAGACTTCTAGTGCTGGCCATTGTCGACATATACATATTGCCTGATGCTATTGTGTGTCCAACGTTAGTGTATTAGCAATTGCTGGGCACTGATATCAAAAAGTAGGTATGACAAAATGAGCCATCGCAATTATATCAACCCAATTTTGGTATATCATTTTTCCTTATTGATATTCATTACAGCAAAGCCTATTAATAACAGCTACTAGCATGTGAAAGTAGTGTATAGAGAAATAGTATTTTCTGCTTGAGTATACACATTGCAGGTATTGACATATGTATTCTGGGATCAACAACAGTTGTTAACAGGAGATGTGTTATTGAAAACAACCCTCCCCCTGCGGGATACACACAGTGTCCACAGGTGGGTATCGGCTTACTATAAGACACATTATTAGTCTCACAGAGGCGCTCAGCCCTCAGCCCTCAGGGATTAATATCTGTTCCCTTTCAGCTTACCTGTAGTGCAATATTGTTTGTGATAGGTGCATCACTAACGTATATTCTGCAGAATCAGGTACAGCAAAACATCTCTGTTTACTTCATGTTTATTAATACATTATAAGAAATCCACTTATAAAAAGGGGCTGCCCTATCCCTTAATCGTCATATCCTAAATGTGTCTATTTCCTCTCTTTCCTGTCTTCTCTTTTGTTTGTTTTGTGCCCATATGCAGGGACACAGACAGACACATGTATACAATTACATTACATATTTATGTGGTAAGCTCCATTAAATCATATCATATGAACGGGTATCGCTGTTTGCTAGAGAGGATAATCAGAAATCAGGTAAGTGTATTACCTGCTTTCAGAATGAGACCATGCTAGAATGCCACAGCTCTTACAACATTACAAAATTAGTCTAGGCCACAGGGCAAATAGTTAGTAAATAGTTAGTGTATGTACACAGTAGAATCTACTGTAGATCTACAGTAGAATCTACTGTAGAATGGATTTACAGTAGAATCTAATGTATATTTATAATAGATTCTACTGTCTACCTACAACATACTATACACCTATAATAGAATCAACTGCACACCTACAAAGATGTAAACAAACTTTTCAGAATGTGGCTTGGTAAAATTCAGTACTTATGTAGATTGTGAAGTATATTAGTCTATTCTAGCTCATCTATTCACTCCAGCTCAGCTCAGTTAGATGTTTACAGTAGCTGCACTAATGAGGTGTTTCAAACTCAATTAAATTAATGTGATCATTACTATGATATTCCATGACTACATGGCGCTTTAGGAGTATGATATGTGGTAGGTATCGAGTTACACAGGGACTGCTGGTAGCACTTGGTTGGCAGCCTACAGTTTTACCTTCAGTGATAGGATATTCTATCATTTGCTGTAATGATGTAAGTCTAGATGCTGGCAGCGCGATTTCAAAAAGCAATAACACAACTTCAATCCATGGTGATTTCCCTGAAGAAATGATGTTGATTTAAACGTGGACAGCATCTTACTCTCTGTCTGATGAGCAGCCCCATGTAGTCTATTGCTGTCAACCTGACACACAGGCAACCTACCTAGTGTCCAAATCTGGCAGATATTAGAATCTAGCGGGCATTAAAATAACATATCAAAACTTGACTGGCATTAGAAAAGGATATCTGATGGGCATTAGAAAAGCAAACCAAATTCTGACGAGCATTAGAAAAGGAGCTGATAGGCGATGAAAACAATTGAAATAATCTAACGGGCGTGGGGAAGAGGGGGCCTAGGGTCCCAGTGGCTGTCAGTCCCACTAGCTAAATGTCCAGTGGCCAATGTCAGGGGCTAAATATCTGGGTAGCCATTTACCGTAGAACGCCAGTTCTGCATTGCCCACCCTGCACCCTCCTCTCTCACATACTGTAGGCATCCAGGGTGCACCAGCTGCAGTACACCAGGTGTTATCTCACAACACAACCACACAGGCTGCTATAACTTACCTTAATATGGACTGTCCACACCAGTAATCTGGTGATGTGTTGGTGGACTGAGCGCTCTGAGTATGGACTATACAATTGGTGTTGTTTATCATACAGAGGGAGTTTTGGAATATATGTAGAAATAAGTCACCATACAATTTTACAAGTTTATTTATAATTCACCATACAAGTTTATTTATAATTCAGCTGATTTATGATCCCTTGCCATTGCATAGATATGACTCTACAAGATAGATCTTGCTGATCTATGTCATGTGTGGGTGTTAAATGCCATGATTTCTCTGTGGGAGATTTTAGAATATTTCTTACGTAATACTCTTGACTTAAAGAAAGATTGTGCACAAACTATGACATGTTAGCTCTGTGCCTCTCACCCTGGATAATACTGTAACACTTTGGACAATGTATATGCCTGAAATTGCTACTTATTCCATTCAATTGATAATGAACTGACAGAACGCACTTTAGGCCATCTTGAGTTACCACGGTTCAAATTATGGTAATATGTGTAAGCACTGTGCTCCTGGCTACTACTGCTGCCAATAGACGAAACACTGCTTCTCGGGAGATGTGCAAGCCCTGAAGCCATACCCATATTTAAACCATTGTCCCAGCTCCTCCATTCCCAACTCCTAGCTACGTGACTGGTGCTGTGTGGTCTGTCTGCGGGGTTTGACATTGTAAGGCAACTCGAAAGAATATTGGTTCCTCATTATCGTCCCTCGTGATATTTTTCAGTGCTTGGTAGTCTTTTTTGAGGGGGCTGACAAACTTGTTAACTTCATGAAATTTTAGACCCTCTAAATCATGGCCCTTGGGACAGACCATCTGAAGCAGTGTCTGAAGCAGGGACCAAATCCAATAGTTGGTGTGAACACAGCCAAGTAAACGTATTCATTGGGTCCTCCTGATGGTCCATGTAGCAGCTGCCATACTCTATGCAGCTTTGGGATATATAGGTCCCTTAGTATGCAGCCTACCACCGCCCTACCACTGATAGCACCACACACCCTCCCACTGGGCAGAATAATGATACTTGTACTCTGCCCTAACCCATAAGTTCGTAAGAGGAGCTGGGAAGGGGCTGACAAGAAGATTATTCTCAACCTCCTATTCTCGGGTAAAATTGATCTGTATAATTTTGGTTTTTAAGTATGGTTATAGCATCAGTTGGCTATTTTTGATAAATAGGAAGAAGCTATATTAGGAATCAGAACTGAGGCAATTTGCAAGGCAGATAGTGGCATATTTGCCTCTGCCTCTCTCCAGCTCCTAACCTGCTCCTTCTTCTCACCCTCCACTTCTCTGCTTTCATCTACAAGCCCCTTACTCTCTGCCCAAATCTGTATATCTATTCCCTCTCTCCTCCTTTACTCCCATCACTCCCTCCAGTCCAGCTCTCTATTCCCCACAATGTCCCTGTCTCTCAGATACCCACCTGCCCCTTCCCAACACAGGTCCCCTGGTTGGTGTGGTCTCCAGGCAGCTAAACCAGGCATTGTACAAATTTGTTGAATCATCATTGTGACACAAAGCTTCAGGGATTACACCACAGGCAGCGTTTCAGAAAGGTATGGATTCACTGCTTTCGTCTGGCAGTCTGCGCTGATGCCGGCATGGATATAGACCTATCAGGGACGTCGGCTGGTCAATGCACAAGAAGTGATGGAAGAGTGTCACAATCTAAGCAGGGGAGGACTTATGAGGGTGGCAAAGGACATGTAGGAGGCTAGAGGTTGCATGGCAAGGAAACCTAGACACTGAGAGAAAACAGCAATTGTCTGAAACTGATCAGTGTTGTAGGGAGACATCATTGGTCGAGCTTACCTAATCCAGCCCTGGCTATTCCCCCAGAAATCCCCTCTTAAATACTGAGTAGGCTACCTGAGAGTGGAAAAAGGTTGTATTTGCAGGGAGGGGACGCACAAGTCAGCATAAACAAAGGGTGGCAGAGAAAAGTGCAAAAAGAGGGAGCAATATGCGAGGCCACGTGACGGTGTGTCTGTGCACAGATAGAATAGTTTATTGTTCATGTAACGATCACCCCTCGATACATGCCTTGCTGTAACAGTGTGTCACTGATGCTCTAACACCATGTGTACATGGAAGGGTGGAGTTTTGCTCATCACATCAGAGATGGGTCAGTAGGGAGGATTGGAGAGGAGTTCCAGTTTTTCCCCCTACATGACCAACCATGGTTATTTTTCTTCCTATATGACCAACCATGGTTATTTTTCTCCCTATGTGACCAACCATGGTTAGTTAATACTATCAGGTATACTCAGTAGTGACCGACTCACCTTAGTCATTTCATTCCTATGAGTATTAGGCTAGGTCATTTTGGGTAAGGCCTCGGTAAATTTTATTTTACCATAGTCATTTTTGAATATCAGTTCGTCATTTTGACCAATATCCACATGACTAACCTAGGATAACCACTACAAACTAAAGCCTCCCTCTCCCTGATCGTGTCTGCCCCCTCCCCTCCCCTCCCTGCCGTCCTAAGTAATCTAATCTACATTTTTGCCTGTTGCATATATACAAATGCTGCATTTGCTTTCACATTCTTGCCTACTTCCTTGATTCATATTCCTTGTCTTCTACTCTCCTTCAATCCCAGACTCTGTTCATGAGCATAAAGGGCGATGGATTAGGCTGAAAAGGGTCAAGGCTCGGGGTGAGAGGAGAGGATGGCTTATTGCTCATGAATCATGTAGGAGGCAGACGGGAGGAGGCTGACAGAGAGGTTGGGGATGAGACCGGAGGCAGTGGGAACAATTTGTGAGGCGAGATGCCCACAGCTTGCTGCTACACTTCAAGATATCTTTATCCCTCCATCTCTCCATCCTCATATCGACTCCTATTGCTTATTGGCCATGCATCATGCAGGAGGCTATTGGGGAGGCCCTCAGGGTGAAAGCCTAAAATGATAACTAGATATGGGAACACGACACATTGATAGATAGCATCATCAAGAGTTTTATAAAGACTGTTAAAAGTGGCATCTATATTATTATATATTTGGTAAAAATGAAATGAATGATATTCAATGATATCCAACACTGGTCAACTTCTTGTCAGAAATTTTAAAAAACGATTTAAAAGAAATCACTGGCACAATCATTTCACAAAATTTATAAGTTGTTGCATTAATGTTCCTCCCTGAAGGCCAAGGCAGGGTAATTTTCCAAGGTGCCAGCTGTGGATAAATACCATTGCCCAAGGTGTATGACACTTATGTAGTTAGTCATGTGTATCATATCTGACTTACACTCAGACTAGGAGAGTGTGGTCAATGGACTGCATCCATATACAGCCATGCATGTAAACTATACAGTCAAGCTAGTTATTTTGCTCTTTCAGTCAACTGTGGTGTAACTGATGTAAGACCCCAAATACCTGACTTTCTCAATCCCAGATATCAATCAAGCAGATTCATGGCTATCTTATCTCCATTCCACCAGATACCTCTCCCTCCCCTAGGAGTAGTTACCATGGCTATATGGCTTCAGACAGTGACACATGTATACCCTTATTAGCATCTCCTCACTGGCTTACCCATCCTCACTACCCACACCCACTCCCTCTCCCACACCCACACCCACTCCCACACCCACTTGTCCACTGGTTGACAGACTAATTGATTGACCCGTGCATTGGCTGCACCCGCCTCTGTTTCTCTCTCTCCGTTGCTCTCTTTTTACTTTTTCACCTCTCTAATTCATGAATAAAAAGGCAAAGGTTCACAGGTTTTAGTCTGTTGCCTGCGTTATTGTTGACCTTGGGCCGTTTTTCACTAGGCCGTAGGCCAAGTGAAATGCGGCCCGAGTGTCAACAAGTGAAATAACCCACACACACAAAAAAGTGAGAGTCATTGTCGCTAAAACTACCCTCACCTGAGAGTCAGGTACTGCCTGACTCTCAGGTGAGGGTAGTTTTGGCAACAATGACTCTCACTTTTCTGAGGGTGCAGCCAACAGTTTAAAACGAGTGTTCCTTTAAATTTGCATTTATTGGTTATTATTTTCGATTCAAATTGTTAGAAACACGATAGGGGGGCCTAGAATAGCTTTAAATATGGCCATGGGTTATTCAACGGAGGGTATGAAATACAGGAATCCTTGTTTAAGGCAATGGCTCTGCCGTATTCCATAAAAAGCAAAAACTCAAAGATTTTTCTCTGTCCCTACCACACTCTGCGAGCATCCCTCTTCCTTGTATTATACTTTCCCATTCTTGGCTCATTGCTTACTCCCCTTCCTGTCTTTTCCCCGATCACACCTCTATTTGTGTCCAGCTACTCTCTCCCCATACACCATTGCTGTCCGCTTTTAACTCTCCTCCCCTCTCCTACAGTGCTCTCATTGGATCTGAGGCTTCCCGTAGTGACATATTGGATATTGTACGGTTTCATTCCAAGTAAGCACACCCCAAGTTCGTCCAGACTGATAAATCATCATTGCTGCACCAAGCTTCCATGATTACATGGAAGTCAGCTGTTACCCTACAGTGCAAGACCTTTATCCAGTCAGGTACACTTGATGCCTGACCAGATATAGACCAATCAGGGCTGGTGGCTGGTTACTGCTGTACTCTGATATTCTTGGGCTCCATATACAACCAATCTCTCAGTCACTATAGCCTAACCAATTTAGTCATTTTCTGGCTTCTTATTACGACAAACCTTAATATTGTTAGATTGGTCAGTACTGACTAACTCACCTTAGTCTTATCCAATTCAATGAGTTTTAGGCTAAGTTCCTTTTGAGTAAGGCATTAGTCATGTGTTGTTTTGCCTCAGTCATTCTTCAAAAGCACTTGGTCATGCCTAAGTAATGTCCCTATGACTAACCTTGGATAGCCACTACAGACTAAGGGCTAGGACATTAAGATGTAAAGGACATTTTTATAACCAAATGGACCTTGGTATCTATTTACCATGGGGCTTCCCTCGGATGATAGGCCGCCGGAGATGGGATCAAAGGACACATGAGGCAACAAGGATGGGAACCAAGCTATAAAAACAGCAAGGATGAGTGAAGGAGTGTTTCCAACTAACCAGGGGAGAAGCAATGTTCAGAGAGAAAAGAAAGGAGGAGGAAAGCAAAGACATTATAAAAAGTCTCATCCAGTTAGTCTGTACTGTGATGCACACATCACATTATCTTACTTTTGATCCGTTTCCACCTGTCAGTTATGCTATTTTGCCATTCATTATTGGTGCTGTAGCCAAAGGAAATAAACCACTTGAAAAAATAGCAGGAAATGAAATGCTGTCACTTTTTTATCGTATTCTATTGCTATACTATGTTTATTACACAAAGCCAACACAGACTCTTTTTGATACAATGGTACAGTTTATTTATCAATGTAAATATATTTCTTTTGTCATTTATATCGCACCTTGTCAATATATACCTTCAAAGAAACACGTTGTACTATTAGCATAGCATTGGACATTTTGCCATTGAAGTAAGTCAGATTTATATTAGTACTACCTTCATACAAAAATGGTGTCAGCGATTTCACATCATGGCAAGAAATGCAAATATTTTAAGTACCAAGTCTCAGTCGAATCTCACCCCATCTGCTTGGTACTGGGCGATCACTGCACTGACATAGCTCTAGATCAATATCTGTACATATCTTTTAATGCAATGAAGGATGCCAACATGGAAAGCATTTCAGGGCCTCTGCAGGGCATCATTTGTATTTTACAGAATTAAAATTGGCTCACATTAGATATCAATGTTTACAAAAACAAATGATGAATCAATTTCACAAATTATAGAGTTGGCTCCATTGGTACATGAACAATTTCAGAAAAACTGTGTTTCCAAGTGAAGCATTGCAATGCAGTCCCACATGTAACTAACTGGAATGAAAATATACAATGACCTCACAATATAGTGCTGGTTTAGTCTGAATAGTATATTGGAGGGAGAAAGGCGGATGAATAGTAGTGTGACATCTGCAGGATTGGTTTTACAGAACATGAGATGAAAAGGCAAGGATTAAAATTTAATGTTAAGCTTTCAAATTGAACGAAATCTGAATTGAATGGAAATTGATAATGTCAAAAAAAGAAGAGGTGCGTTTCAGGTTACATAGTCTGAAATTCTAGGTAGGGTAGGTCAATTCTTTTTGATTTTTTACTTTGGCCTGAAAAGTAGCCAAAAATTGACTCGCAAACTTCAGTGCCCACTTGCAGACAACAGCATCCACTCGCAGGCGATGAAATTGACCCTGAAATAGCCCAAAAATTACTTGACATTTTCTAAGGGCGGCCCTGATTTGCTAGGTAGGGTCGGGCAACCTGAAACACATCTATTTATTTTTGCCTAATGTAAATGCTTCATATAACTTGAATGTCATTCAAATGATGTATCAGACAATAGTTTTACATAATATGATGTGGCAAGGATTAGATTTTGCTAGATCTTTCTAATGTAAGCAATCTTCAGCAGTCTGTGAATAGATTGTAGACATCTATGATGCACAATGCTACATATTTAAAGTGTTTCAGATGATAGTGATGTCCTGGAGAAGTGGCACAGACACACCAACAAATGTGTTCTCATATTCATTGTCCAGCACCCCTTGGGGGCGATAGATGTAGTCGTATCCATGCTCCTTAAATATGGCCAGCCGCCGGTACGGGCCCCGGCAGCGGGCAAACCAAATCACAACAATGGCCACACAAATAGCAACCAGGAAACACAGCAGGGAGATGAGCCATATTGGGTAGGAGGAAGGCCGCTCTGAGGGCTCTTGCTGTATAGTTAATTGGCCAAAAGCTGTGGTGAGTTCTGTTGCAAATGTTGCTGAGGTCCTCCCACCTCCTTCGTCAGCGATGGCCGGCAGGGCACGCCCTCCTGTGGTAAACAAGGATGCTAAGGATTGTCTTAAATTGGACGTTTCAGAGATCCCGCTTTCATCTGGTACAGATGGAGAATAAACATCAGAGGGAAACATTGTTGTACCTTGCATATTCTCCACACTGGTATATGCATCATCACTGATGCTTGAGTCTGAATGCCAGATTAATGTCACCAGACTTCTAGTCTGTAGCTTAAAAGCACTAGTGGTGGCCATTATGGACATATACACAAATTGCTCTGTTTGGTGTTATTGTGTATCCAGTGTTATCCATCCCAGCAACTGCTGGACACTGATATGAGTAGATTTGGCAAAATGAGCCATTATTTCATTTCTGCACTGTATGGTACCTCCTTTTCCTTCTTGATAGTGATTGCTGCAAATCCATTTGATTACAGCGTCCAGTGAAAGTAAGGTCTGAAATGAAAAATGAAAGATTTATTTATCATCAGGTTATATAATTACATGGTTAAAACATGTTAATTGTCTCTGTTTTAAGAACATATATTTGGCTCCTTTGACATGAAGTGATAATGTAGGAATATCAAACATTCAAAAATTAGTGGAATTCTGCCTTGCTCTCACATTTATGTTTCGGACTGTTTTTATTTTTAAAGCAGGCTGTATAACATTGCAAAACACTTCTGGGAGACCTGTCACCTGTTGCCAACCTAATCTATCTATTCTTAAAACTCCTATATTATTTCATATTAAACTTTAGGTAGTACAATTATTTGTGACGAAACCTGGCAATTCGTAACATTAGGGGGAATAGCCATAAATGCTCTAAACATGAGCACGAACCCGTACGAGCTGGGCGCATCATAGAGGCATGTGTAGCACTGAACAACTGTGCTAGAATTGCCGGACTCCCAATCAAGAAGGACTTCTACGCCAAGGATTCCTTCGTCGGATACAAAGCACCTGTGGAGCAACCCGTGAATGTGGCAGCAGGAGAACGCGTCCCCTTCAATAACATGCGTAAAGAGTACATCAGCAGGTACTTCAACCCGGAGGCTGTCAAACGCGACAAGCAGTGAACTTATCTTACAACATGAACTACCTAATATACATGAATTCTGCGACAAGCAGTCAACTTATGTTACAAAATGAACTACCTAATATACATGAATTCTGCGACAAGCAGTCAACTTATGTTACAACATGAACTACCTGATATACATGAATTCTGTACCAACAAATATAACGTGAAATATATTTCGGTGTATAACAGCGCCGTGGAGTATTATGACATGCAACCCCCTTGTGTTAAAATATATACAGTTCAACCCAGTCCGGCTGCTTTTCATTTTGGATTTTTCCTGGTTTTGACTCGCGTGGATCTTTTGGGTAGTGTTGTCACTTCACTCTCGCTCTCCTCCGCCGATGCTAAACCTAGAACCATTTGCACGTGTTCTTCGTCGGTTACTGCCGGTTCCATGTTCTGCTCCACGTCGTCTGCTACTTCCTGGATCAGCACTACCTCATCCTTGTTCAGGACCTGGTAGTGTGGCAGTCCACTGTCGGAATTGACGTCCTCCGTCTGTATGACTATAAAGAAAGGAAAAAGATTTAAGTAAATGTAATTTAAGCATGCATTAAATTTTACACTGTAATATATTCTGGCTCTTTTTATTCACATACAATTGTTGATATATATGTCAAGGGGGAAAACAAATTGTTGTATAATACACTGTGGGACCGGTTGTTACAAGTACAATCTTCTTTCAAGAGATTGGCTATAGAGAGATACAATTGAAAAGAATGTTTTGATTTTCTCCCTTGTTGCTAGCATACAGATATGTGTGTAAACATATAAAGGGAAAAAAGATATGGTATTAACTTATACAGTGTTGATACATGTGTACGTGTGATACATATTTTGTGCATTTTACGGTACCGTACATACATACTTTCATATGGAAGAAAGAATATGAAAATAAAGATATGGTATATAGCGTGCTTACCATGAGCGTTAACCACACATTTTGCTGGATGAAGCTGGGGCTTGGGGGAACACAGGTAGTTCGCCTCCTCTCCCTGTTTGGGTGGCTCGGGATGCGTCAAACTGGCTGTGATGTTTGAAGTAGACGGTAACGGGTTTCTGTTCTGATCCTCCTCCTCCGGTTCCTCCACGCTGCTCTTGTTCACTGAGAAAAGAATTACACATATACATTTAATTACCAGTGAAAAATAATAAAACATTGTTCGATCACATATTTCTGTATTTAGAGTTGTACTTTAAACATATAAACGGATAAAATCATTTTATAATATCCTCACAATATTTTGATTTCTGCAGTACATAAAAACCAGAGCATACATATAGTGAGGTGGATAAGATATGGTTAGTAAAGGAGCAGGTAGCTTGTTTCCCGAAGGACTAACATATGTCATACTTACATGAAATAACAGAATTCACTACATGTGCCCGGTTTAGCTTCCCCTGTGCCACCGCGAGGATCTCAAAGTTCCTAGTCAACAAAGCAAGAGCAGAGTTGGCTCTCTCGCTCTCCTTTTTATGCATCTCTGCCACGCTCTGTACATCCGTCATCAAGTCCTTAATGCTGTTGGCTAGAGTGGTCAGACTGTCCACCATACCCACTACGCCTGACATCATAGTTTCCTCTGCTTTCACAACACGGACACCCGTATTGGTAATAGCACCTCTGACTAAATTCAGTTGTTGCACCATTGCGGCCTGTTTGCCAAGAACATGATCAGACAGTTTGTCTGTAATGGCAATAAATTCCTCGTTGTTCTGCGCAGTGTTGGCAGCTGACTCTGCTGTCCAGGTATCTAGCTGCTCTTGTTGTTTCTTCATCGCCTCAGCGATTTGCTTCGCATTGTCAGATACAGCTATCACGACAGTTCTGGTGCTGTCTTTCATTTCCCGGTTACACCTGGCCATATCCTGCTGGCAGTTGGCCTGGTCATCCGCCATTGTCTTCAGGTTATCTCTGAAAGCCAATGTGACTTTTTCCATTTCTTTTCTTATAGCTTCACTGAAATCCTCCTGTGCTTTTTCCTCCGTAAAAGATTTGAATAGGGCTTTCCGGTTAGCAGATGCGGTGCGTTGTATACGGGACAAGGCAGGAGTGTGATGTGGGGTTTTCATTGGTACAAAATCAGGTTCTATTTCTTCTTTCTCTGTTTCTATGGGATCTGGTAGAACAGGCTCTGCAGGGGGGGGTTTATGTTTAGGGGTACTGGTTTCAAACTTCCCTTTCAGCGCCAAATGTATCAGCTCGGCTACCTCCTCCTCCGAGTAATGCTTCTTGTTGGCGTCATCCATGTCCACATGTGAAACGGGACCCGGAGAAGAGTGTTGAGAAGTTAAGTCAATCTCCTCCTCGTTCAAAATGGAAGAGAAAGATGGTCTCCTCCCCCGAACACGTTCAGGTTTTTTCTGCATGCTTGGACCAGGGTGAGCAGTACGGTGAGCAGTATCAGCAGCAGAAGGTTTAGAGGGAGGTTTTGGAGTAGGTTTATCCGCAGGTTTGGGAAGCACTGCAGGCTCTGCCTGATTTGTTTTTGGAGGCAAAACTTTTAACTTCAGTGTCTTGAGTGCCATAGCCAATTGCGACTCTCCGCTACTTCTTCCGGAGGACATAAGAAGGGATTCAGTTTTGGATACTTTTTTCTTTTTGCTGCTTTGGCCTTCCGGATCGGCTGTTTTGGCATTTATTCTGGCGACTAAATCTAACATGTCTCTGCGGGAAATACGTTGAATAGGAGACCGGTTGATATCCCCGAACATGGCGTCACATGCTTCTGTAGTGGACACGTCATCCGGCTCAGCTTGCAGGGCAGCGGGCGGTGGATCTGGAACCTCGTTGTACTCCTCCTCCTCTCCACTTTCCTCCCCAGCGGCCGTGTCTTCCTCTGTGGATAGAAAAATACATGTAATACACCATAAGTTTTGACTTGGTATATGTTGTAAGTTAAATAGAATTAGCTGCATCATGTACATGTACTATATGGTATATCTTAAGGGAAGGTAGGTACATCTCTGCTGTGTCTGTAACCCATGTTATTACCGTATAATAAATAAAAAAAACAATATATTCCACAGTCATAAATCCAGAATCAAAAATAGGATAAAATACTGCAGACAAAAAGAATTTTACAATCATATATAATGTCAATGTATTTAGAGTTATTTTCAGCACACAGGTAAAACAAGAAAAAGGGAATATATATCCACATATGTATGTGGGGTTTATTATTTTTGGGTAAAAAGATTCAAACATATCTCACCCTCGTCGTCTTTAAGCATGTCCCCATCAGCTATAGCAGCTAGTGCGGAAGAGGGCAGACCCATGCCGGCATAGTCAGTCTTTGATGCTCGGTCGGGATCGTAACAGGAAACGAACCGGGGCCGCCCGCCCCCTTTTAGACTGGGAGGCTGCATTCCTTCGATCCCTATAGCACAGTAAAATAAAAGATTGAATTAAAACTGTATTGTTTTCACCTGTACTATGTGTTTTACATATGGTATGTGGCATTGCTTCAATTCAAATGATACGCAGTACAAAGGAAGGAAATTAAATATGGGCACTTGAGGTGGAGTATACAGGAAGGAGATATATCATGCGCTTTGGCTGAATGCTCACCTAGGATTACTTCTTTCCCCGCATAATCGCATGCGGCCTGCTCCAGTTCATTTAGCTGGTCTTTCTCGTCCCTCTGTCCACTGCCCGTCTTGTATTTCATATCTATCAGTTGACGCTATAGAAAAAAATATAAATAAGATTACAATGACCTAGAGCAAGGTGTGGTAAGAAGCTAGGTAACACAGGTCATAATGAGACTGGATATTTTAGACAAAGGCATATTTTTTGGCATCCTATATTCATATATGTTTTAATACCTCTGGTAAAATAAAAAAGAAAAAAAAAGTGTGACTTTTCAAGAACCACATGTGTATGCATACCTTCCTCTTGCTCTCCTGCACGAAGTATTTCAGCTTGTTTTGACACTTTGTAACATCTCGGTCGCGCCCACCGTTCGCTGCCACATAGTCTGGCAGAAGGAGGAGAATATAATGAAATGTCAAGTAGATGTATTGTTCTGTCCTTTATATAGCATGTAGTATACTGTGACGTTTAACAGGGATAAAGGATTTACTTTATGCTAAATATGGTAAGGGTACACACATGACAGAGATAGAACAAAATCAAAATGATACGGTATACAGGTAAAACAGCTGGGGTGCATGTCATAATAAAGTGATTCACATCAAATGATACGGTATACAGCTCACTTTGCTGGGGTGCATATGAAAGGAATGTGAATAATGTTTTAAATATACTCACCAACTAGCTCGCCCCATGCCAGCTTCTTCAGTGCTACCCCATCGCTGGCATGCTTAAACCGTCCCTTCAAGACGGGCTTTAGGTGGTTCGCCCCCTTTATGAGTGCTTCAAGTTCGTCCGGTCTCCAGTGCTCACTTTTGGCCCGAGCTGCCTTTGAGGTATTTACAGCAGAGCCGGATGCCACTGAATCGTTGACAACAGTTTTTCCACGCCCTTTCCCACGTCCCTTACCCCCCCTACCACGTTTGGGGGTGGGGGTTGAGGGCTGCTCCACGTTTACCTGTGGTACAGTTGCTGGTGCAGGAGGTATGTAGGTGGGGTCATCACTCTCTCTCTTCCTTTTCTTGGTCTGTGTGGTATGAGGCCCACCATTGGACGGGTGTTCGCTGGAGGGGGCCTTCCCCTTTCCACGAGCATTCTTTTCCCAGTTCCTTTTGATGAGAGCCAAGATATAGGATATGGCTTGGTCGCCCCCATCTCCCTCGAAGTCGGTCGGACTGATCTCTTCCTCTTCCTCTGACGACTGAAACTCCAGATCTTCCTTGTTGGGGGGGGGCTGCAAAACATTACATATACCCCGTGACACAGTTGTATTTGAATGATAATAATGTAAAATAATTTTTAGAACAGACTGATATATGAACATAGCATGGAACTGGAGAATAAGTGTAGTGCTTTTTTTCACATTGCCATAATACATACATGAAATATAGGGAAAGCAGGCTGGCCCGTTAATTTTCTGTTTGTGCCCAGCAGCAGGCTGAGCGCATCCAGATTGCCTAAAAGGCCCTTGAAAGACCTTGTTTTTTTTGATTCGGCTTCATTTTGGGTAGTGGGGGGTTGGCTGTCACTGACCTCCTCCTCTGAGGTAGTATCATCCTCCTGAATTCATTGAAAATGCTATGTAAGGTATGTTGTATGGTGTATCACACAAAGGGGGACAGTAGTATCGAAATAAGCGATATATTTTGGCATAATACAGTTGTAAGGGGTGTATAGAAGCAGTACCGGTAGTATCTGAGTTGCTTTCACGTAAAGCGGGAAAACGGACCGGCTACTTTGGCACCGATGTTCATGTATTAAAATCAGAATAACACGCACAACAAAGTACATTGCTGGAATCTACGTGATTTGATGCATGTAATGGCACAGGAAGGACATGTCCTACTTACCCTTTTGTTGACTCTCCCCATGTTGTTTGGTGGTTGTTGTGGCTTACAATCGCTTTCCGCACGCTTGCCCGACTCGGTGTTTACTATTGAGAAATTGCAAATGGCGGCGCCCACAAGTCACGTGTGTATGACGTCAGATACGGAATCCCCGGGTATTCCCCCGGATGTAGCCTGGTCGATGGCGCCAAATTCAAATGCGGCGGGTCAGAAGAAGAACATACGGAGGTGAACATACGGAGGGCCGCATGTTGACTGCTACATACGGCATAGCAGGGGTGTATGTTGGAATTTGATAAAAAAAGATACGGAGGGTATGCGGAGGGTGAAAAGAAACGGAAAATTTGCTTTGGTGATATTTTGTCCGCATCTTGACCGCATCTTTCGGCCGTATCTTATATTTTATATCAACATACGGTGAAACGCCTTCCAGCAGAAAAGTTGAACAAAATGTCTCTGTCTTTCTAATGCCGATGCATCATAAGAAATCTAGTAATAAGGACTTCAAAAGGATATATAGACCACCATATATATATTAAAGTACCTAATTGAGGTATATGGCCTATGTCAGGCTGTTTTAGGATTCCTTAATCATATCTAGTTGAACCTCCTTTACGACATTGGATAGATGATATCCCTAATTTGCCCATGGTTTATGCTGCTAAAAATCCCCCTGTGCACAGCATCACTAGCTCCTGTTACTGGGTAAAACTGGCCTGCTGGGCAGTGCTGTAAAATACCAATCACATGCAATCCACTCAGGTTACTAGCAAGGTCAAACAGCCTTCAAGAGCACTATGTTTTGTAGTACTCTCGAGCAATCAGCAAGCAAAATGCTGGTCAAGTGATCATGGAGAAATGGTGGCAATGTAATCAACACACTTGGCAAATCAACAACACAACTTGGTGAACCAACAGCAAAGCTTAGTGGTTTGACAATGAATATATTAGGAGGAGGGAGGGGGGTAGATAAATGTCCTTCAGTCATGCAATAAATTTTGTGTTGTATGCTACTTTCCAGCATGCCCCACACCAAACAATATATTATCTAATACTGTATATATCCTTTTCCTCCTCTCTCTCCATCCTGATGGACCTTGCAGCTAACAGAAACTTGTTATTTATTCAAAATAAAGTTTTAATGTTATGCCATAGTGAGGAGACTTGGAAAAACGTTATATAACGTTATAAAATGTTGTATAAAACATTTTTTGTTTACTGGGCTGTCAACTTAGTGTAAGGCATATGTCGCTTGGTTAAAGGGCATTTGAAACTCTGACCTATTCTGATATATATATATGCATCTGCAATCAACCTATTTAACGACGGAAAAATGGCCGCTGTCGAGTGATCCAGCGTGAGGGGAGCTCCATAAGATATTAGGAAATTCTACACGTCACAAGGACCGGAGGACTATGTAATTCGAGCAAATAGCGTATAAAGGTATAAGGAAAAACTTTTACAACCCTCGTTGATACTAGTGCTAATATAAAGTGACTGCGTCAAAATGCCGGGAGGAAAATCCAAACGCAGGCAGAAGCTGAAGGCTGTGACAGCGAGTTCCTCGCCGAAAGACATAGTTGACGCCTTGACAGCACTGACACGGCATGTACAAGACCTCGAAGCGTTCGAAGACGACATCAGGATAGAAGTTGAGCGTATAAGCGACAAGACACTGGAAAATGAGGGCAGGATTGCCACCATAGCAGAAAATACCAGAGTCACTACCGAATTGTTGGCTACGATACAAAAAAACATGAAGGAAGACAAGGCGCAGTTCCAATCTGACATTGGTCTGGTACAAGACGCACATAAACAACATGGCGGCGCTATCCTGTCAAATCGGCTCACGACGACAACTCTTGAAGCCAAAATGGATAAATTCGAAGCTGAGGATCGGAAAAAAAACCTAATTATGGACGGGGTACCTGAAAGTAAGACTGAGAATCTTCGCAAACTGGTTGACGCCCTGTTTAGTGACTTAGGCCTTACGTATGGAAACGAAAAGGTTGACACGGTGTACAGGTTAGGCAAATTCAACCCGGATCAAAACAGACCGAGGTCTGTAGTGCTAAAACTAAACCATCGTGGAATTAAAGGTGAAATTTACCGGAATGTCAAGAACCTGAGGGATATGGACGACTGGCTGGGTGTATCATTGTTAGATGAACTTACCCCTATTGAGCGGAAACAATTCTTGGAACTAAGGTCGTTGTACTACCTCGCCAAACGCTTCAAGGTGCAAGATGTGCAACTCCGCCAGCGCGCTCTTATTGTCGACAAGCAGTCGTACGCACATAAAGACATCCCCAACATGCCTCATGGACTGAACCTCCAGGCTGCTACCACTATCAAGACGGTAGATGGACTAGCTTTTAAATCTGAGCACAATGTCTATAGTAACCTATACCCTGTAGATTTAACCTACGAGGGCAAAACCTTCAACTCAGTCGAGCAAGGGCTACAGTACCACAAAGCAAAAGAGGCCAACGACAAGGACTCAATGGAGCAGATCCTAAACAGCAGCAACCCATATGAAATTATGGACATAGGGAAGGCCCTAAAAGCGCCTAAGACCTGGAACAAATCTGCAACACGTGTGTTATACAGCCTACTGAAAATCAAATTTACAGGTGCAAAGGAGAAGTGGTTATTAAACACAGGAGAAAAAAGGTTCTATGAATGCACTTACCATCCTGTGTACGGAGCTGGCAGGCATTTGGGAAATGCACATACCCTTAGTCACACTACCTGTAAGGGTGGAAACCTCATGGGTCTCCTGCTAGAGAAACTCAGGGCAGAACTTAGAGGCAAACCAGTACCAACAACCCCGACAAGAGATCAACCTGCCCCTGCAAAATCTCCTGAGGCATCCCCTGCGGCAAGCCCCTTGGCAAACCCTGCGGCAACCCCTGCGGCAGCTGCTGCGACTACCCCTGTGGCAGCCCCTGCGACCACTCCTGTGATAATACCTGCGGCAGCGCTACCATTAGTACCCAAGTCACCTGAAAACGTCATGTTGCCAAAACCTGATACGGTAGCAAACACAGACTCAGATCAGACTGATAGAGACTTGACAGCAGCGGTACATGAACTTCTCACCCAGGTCGGCGAAGCTGCTCCGGGCATTGTTGGTGGAGGTATCACACCTCCTTTGGATCTTCTTGCTGATTAATAGTGGAAAAAATAACCCTGTGTTAAACTACATATTGTTTCATTTTATTTATGACATTCTATCAAAATTAGACTACCGTAATTTGGACTTTGATTGTATTTTATTGTATTTCTCTGATAAATTATAAGTTAAATCTATATATGTAAAATAGGGGTACCAAAGTACGATGTTTAATCTCAAGTATGAAATTGTGGTAAATATGAATTTAATATTTAATTTGAATGTTTAAAAGGAGCACTAAAATCCCCGTATGTCATTTTATCTCCGGACCAATCCCCAAAATGGACACAGGCCGCCACAAGGGCAGAGTCCTGCTGTCTTCATGTGTATATATGTTGACAAACTTTATGTATATTGTGATTGCTAAAATGTGTGAGGCTGGTTTTGAAATTCATTTCAATGGTGTCGATGGATGATATTCCCCTTATACCAGGAAAAGGTCTGAAAATTTTTCACCTTAACGCTCATAGCATTAGAAATAAGTTCTCTGTTTTAAAAAAAGAATTAGAAACACAAGGTATTGATGTAATTCTTTTCTCAGAGTCATGGTTAACAACCCTAAATTTAGACGAAGACTTTATTTTTGAAAAATATAATTTATACAGAGTTGATAGAGCCAGACCTATAAATGCTGGTGGTGTATGTGCTTATGTTCACGAGACCATATCTTGTTCCCCAGTATTTTACTCTAATTTAAATAAGAGTGATATCAATATTGAGATTCAATGGTTGAAAATTAACAAAGGTTTATCCAAATCTATGGTCATCGGTAATATTTATAGACCTCCAGAGGGTGATAAAGTAACCTTTGTAAGTGAGTTACAGAGGATGCTTGATCACATAGAAAATGTTGAAAACCTGGATGTTGTTTTGACAGGTGACTTTAATATAAATGTTCTACCGGAAAGCCCCATTAAGAATATGATGTACTCTGCAATGGAGGATTACAACTTAAGACAACTGATACATGAACCCACTCGTACAAAGGGTATAAAGACTTGTATCGATTTGATTTTCACGAATGTAATTCAATTGACGAATCACGGTGTGGTAATGTTAAATGTGAGTGACCACTTACCGGTATATCTATGTATAAAACATAAAAAAGAAAAAATCACAAAAAAATGTTTTGTTGGACGATCCTATAAATACTTTGACGAAAATGATTTCTGTGACGATTTTAAGGCTGTAGATTGGGAGAATTTTGACAATAGTCAAGACGTAGAAGAATGTTGGTCTATATATAAAGATATTATTGGAGGTATACTTGATATATCTTGTCCCATAAAAAATTTTAAGATGGGGTACCATGAACAACCGTGGTTAAATCCTGATTTAATTACAAAAATTATAGAAAAAAATAATGCATTGAGGCTGGCCAAAAGGACAGACTCCATACTCCACTGGTTTATAGCCAATGAGTTGAAAAATAAATGTCAATCCGATGTTAAACATGCGAAAGAGTTGTATATTGTGGAAGAGGTTGAAACCAACAAAAATGACTCAAAAAAGTTCTGGTCTTCCATGAAGCATCTAGTCCCAGGTAAAGGAAAAAAATCTAAGCAGATTAACCTTGAGGTGAATGGCGAGTGCGTTCCGGTTAGCAATGTGGCTGATCATATAAATAATTATTTTGCTGGTATAGGACCTGAGCTGGAACGTTTACATGTACAGGACTGGAATTTTGCAGGAGTTCAAAACGATAATGTGATGGAAGATTTCTCCATTAATGTGTCTGATGTTATTAAAATCAATGCTGACATTAATAATAATAAATCGTCCTCGATTGATAATATTTCCACACGTGTTTTTAAGGCCTCTGTTAAATGTCTGCCAGAAAAACTTACAAAAATATTAACGTTATCTGTAAATAAATCCCAAATTCCCAACAGTTGGAAGATTGCTAAAGTTACACCCCTACCCAAATCTGGGGATTTAACAAATGTTTCTAATTATAGACCTATTAGTCAGTTGCCTCTACCGGGTAAAATTTTAGAACGTATAATTCATACTAAAATTTCTAAATTTCTCGACGAAAACAACATTTTAACAGAAATTCAGGGTGGGTATAGGAAAAATTGCTCGACTTTAGATACTATCAGTACACTTACAAATGATATCCTAAGAAATAGAAATTTAGGTCTTTCTACAATAGCAGCTTTCATCGATACAAAAAAAGCTTTCGATTGTGTAAATTACTCTATCCTTTTAAATAAATTAAAAAAATACGGTATTTCTGGCAGAAATTTGATGTGGATAGAAAATTATCTGACTGACAGGAGGCAGCAGGTAACAGCTAATAACATAACTTCTGCGACCAAAGATCTGTCCTGTGGCGTTCCACAGGGTAGTATTTTGGGTCCTTTATTCTTTTTAATCTATGTAAATGACATTAAAAACGATGATTTCCATGTAAAAACTTTACTTTACGCTGATGATACGGTTTTGTATGTACACGGCAAAGAGGTTTAAATGTGTATAGTGCTTGGTCTACAAATAATAAATTAACTATGAATGAGAAAAAGACCAAACTTATGTTTTTTGCAGCTGCACCTACGTACAAAAAGCTAAAATTTCATGATTTAAATATTGTTGTGAATAATGAGCGCCTGCATTTTGTACCTACCTTTAAATATCTTGGTGTTACTTTAGACTACGAGTTGACTTTCAATACACATGTAAACCAGCTAAGAAAGGCTTTAGCTTTCAAAACCTACTTATTGGGTCAACTTAAGTCGTATGTACCTACTGATTTGATGTTACTTATTTACAAAACGTATGCACTACCGGTAATTGACTACTCGGATATTCTATACACAGGAGCATCTGACGATTCACTCCAGGGTCTACAATATATTCAAAACAGGTGCTTAAAATATTGTATGAAAATGCCACATTTAACCTCAACTGATTTTGTACATGAGTCAGCAAAAATGCCAATGTTGACTGATAGAAGAGTGTATCATGCCAGAATACGCGGTTATAAGGTATCAAAAAAGCAGTGTAATTTAGTTCCAGTTCTAAGAACCACTAGATTAAATAGTGCCCCTTTACTTCGATATGATAATGTTCATACTGCGTCTTATGAGAGGAGCTTGGAGGTAGTAGTAGCCAGGGCCTGGAACGCACTCACAAAGGAAAATAGAAGTATTGAGCAAATCTCGAAATTTAAAGCAGAAATGAAAAAAATGTTAGCTGATACGATTCCGACTAATACCAGAAATATGTATTAATCTACTCCTGTTTGACCAGTCCAACCACTATAGCGTAATGTCCACTTATTTTGGTGTACCGACTTTGTATTGTCCTGTAATAAGTAACACGGAAAATCTACTACCTTTTCTCCGAGAAGTTACCGGTAATATGGAAAACATCCGAGTCTCATTTCCATGAGTCATTTATAAGCGTGAAATATTTATAGGTGCATACAAGCATAATCTACTCTGTAGATGTATCACCTAAACTTTATAACCAGTATTTTATAGAAAAAATGTTATTGTACCTCTGAAGCCAACCTGTGATATGATCATTTCATTTTATAAATGTTTGTATTTTTCATATTCATTTCTCTCACCAAATATCTACTCGTCATAAAAAGGAATCAAAAGGAAAAAATATTGTAAAATCGTCAAAGACTTCATGCACACATGTAATCAAGGAGTTTACTCAGGTTAATAAAGTTAAATTGTTCTTAAAAAAAACACTTTGTCCGTAAACTGCAGAACTGACTGACTGTCAGACTCAGACTCAGAAATGCCCATGTCTTGGACCAGAAATAGCCTAACCTTTGATGAACAGCCCAACAAGACTGGCTTCCCCAAAGGGATTCATGTGGTGGAAATGGCTGACTCTGGCAAGAAAGGGATTGTGGTGCCCAATCTCTGCAGCTTTTTCAGATGTATGACTAATTTTGTCTCATTGCAGAACAGGTTTTGTCAATTAAATAACTCTTTGCTGTCATTTTTTTAATGTGTTTTTGAGAATCAAGATTTATCACCCAGCTAACAACAAGCGTTTTCCAAACGTTTGCAAACGTTTCTACATGGTTTGGAGGAAAACGTTTGAAGCAAACTTTTGCAAACGTTTTTTTGAAGTTTGCAAACAAACGTTTGAGAGAGACAAAGAGAGACAGAGAGAACTATACATTATGTATGTTGAGCTTATATGATGCTATTTCAGCTACATAGGAGATAATGTGATGCATCAATGGCACATTGGTCAATATTGGTGTATGATTTTATAGCATCACAAATTCCGTTTGTAGATATGTAGACTCGATGGCCTCATGGTCAGCATGCCTGCCTTCAAACCCTATGTTAACACTAGTCTAGGTTCGAATCCTGGTGAGAGCAGTTTTATAAAAAAAAATCCTTTTGAACGGGTTAGTCCAAACAATTCATCAGGAGAGTTAAAAAGAGAGTCAGAGTCATTCTGGATGCAAAGCTGGACTCTCATCTGATCGTTTTTTCTCCTATGTACCTATGATGCTATAGTATGAACAATGTTCACAAACGTTTACACATCAGTTATGGCCATTTTGGTATGGTAAAAACGTTAAGCAAACATGCATATAACGTTTTACACAAACGTTTGGCTGTAACGTTATTAAAATGTTATTTAGTGTCAACGTTTTTACATTAAAAAAACGTTCTGTATAGGTCTTTGCAAACGTTTGCAAACCTCCTGCAAACTTTAAATCCTGGAGGCCATTTCACCACATAATATGGACCCCCCGTATGACTCATATGGGGGGTCCGTATGTGACATATGGCGTTTTTCCGTTTCACCACATAATATGTGGAGATCCGTATTCAAATGTGGGGGTCCATATTCAAATGTGGCGTTTTTTCATTTCACCACATAATGTGGAGATAAAAAAATCTGTATATGGTCCGTATATTTCCCCTTGAATGGGGAGGTCTAGGGGCAGCATATATTGAGAAAATGGAGGGAAAAGGGCCGTATGTAGGGCCGCATGTTGTCAAAGGGGTCCGTATGTTGTTTTTGGTCTAGAGGAAAGTCGGGAAATGGAGAGGGGAGGTCCTGAAATGGAGAAGGGAGGTTGGGAAATGGAGAGGAGAGGTCGGGGAATGGAGAAGGGAGGTCGGGAAATGGAGAGGGCAGGTCGAGGAATGCAGTAGGGAGGTCGGGAATGGAGTGGGGAGGTCGGGAATGGAGTGGGGAGGTCGGAAAATGGAGTGGGGAGGTCGGGGAATGGAGAGGGAAGGTCGGGAAAGGGAGAGGGGAGGTCGGGAAATGGAGAGGGGAGGTAGGGGAATGGAGAAGGGAGGTCGAGAAATGGAGAGGGAAGGTCGGGAAAGGGAGAAGGGAGGTCGGGAAATGGAGAGGGGAGGTCGGGGAATGGAGAAGGGAGGTTGGGAAATGGAGAGGGGAGGTCGGGGAATGGAGAAGGGAGGTCGGGAAATGGAGAGGGGAGGTCGAGGTATGTAGGGACCATGAGGAGATAGGCAATGGGGATGGGTTCATCTAGTCAGGGACTGCACATTGAGGTTTTTCTCCGGTGTGGTACTACCTGATATTTATTTCATGTGGAGAAACAAGGTTACTATGCTTAAGTACTAAAATGGCCGTTTTCCACACCCCACACAGGGGAGAAACCTCCCCTGTGTGTTACTCATTGATATAAGCCTGTCTGTTATATTTACTATACTGCATGAAGCAATAATGCTTTAATGGCAGCATTCTACACTGTGCGGTCTTTAAAGGATTCCTGACCTTTTCCCTGACCTCCCCCTCCTTCCCTGACCTTGCCTCTCCATTCCCCCACCTACCCACTCCATTCCCGACCTTCCTACTCCATTCATCGACCTCCCCTCTCCATTTCCCGACCTCCCTTCTTCATTCTCCGACCTCTCCTCTCCATTCCCTGACCTCCCTTCTCCATTCCCCGCCCTCCCTTCTCCGTTGCCTGACCTCCCCTTTTCCTTCCCTGACCTCCCCACTCCATTTCCCCTGTCTCCCCTGTCTATTGCCCGACCCCTCCTGTCTCTTCTTTGACAATCCCAAACATATGGACCCTATTTATACCCTCCCCAGCCTACCTCCGTATGTTGCTACTTATTATGACGTCACAGAGGGATTTCCCTAGGGGTTCCCCGGAATGTAGACTGGTTTTTGCACAATTTTACAATTGGGACAGGTGAGTGCCGTATGTCACATACGGAAATATAAAAAATAGCTCAAACATACGGACACAACACGGCAATGGTTCAGAAATGGAAAAATCTTTTTTTCAAAAAATGTCCGTATAAGGGCCGTATTTGGGGGCCCTATGTTGGTATTTCTTCTTGGATGCGTTGAAATGGCTCCCAGGTAATGTAAACGTTTTTTTGTTAGCTGGGTATGCATATCAGCTTGAGCGACAGGCAATCTACCTGTACATATCATAGGCAGAACTCACTAAATATCACTTTGGGAAGATCATTCATCTACTATATACCAGATGTAAGGGGCTGTCTGCTTTGATATATTATATAGTTCTGCCTCGCCCACCCTGCCCCCTCCCTCACACATACTGTAGGCATTCAGGGTGCACCAGCTGCAGTACATCAGGTGTTATCTCACAACACAACCACACGGGCTGCCATAACTTAGCTCAATATGGACTGTCCACACCAGTAATCTGGTGATGTGTTGGTGGACTGAGCGCTCTGAGTATGGACTATACAATTGGTGTTGTTTATCATACAGAGGGAGTATTGGAATATATTTGTAGAAATAAGTCACCACACAAGAGCTACACAAAACTATCATATAAATGACCGACTCAAAGTGCCTACACCTATTACACTACTTTGGTTGAGGGCAATTTAAGGTAGCCACAGGGGAGTGTGTAAACAAGTAAGAAGTGGTGAATTGAACTTATTTATGATTTTATTTATTTATGATTCAGCTGATTCATGATTACTTGCTGTTGCATAGATATGACTCTATAAGATAGATGTTGCTGTAGGTATGCCATGTGGGGTGTGAAATGCCATGGTTTCTGTGTTGGAGATTTCAGAATACTCTTGACTTAAAGAAACATTGTGCACAAACTATGAAATGTCACCCTGGATAATACTGTGACGCTTTGGACAAAGTAATGCCTGAAATTGCTACTTATTCCATTCGATTAACAATAAAATGATAGAACTCACCTTACGCCATCTTGAATTGCCATTTTGGTAATATGTGTAGGCACTGTGCTCCTGATTACTACTACTGCCGTTGGAAGAAACACTGCTTCTCGGGAAATGTACATGCCCTGAGGCCCTACCCATGTTTAGACCATTGTCCCACCTCCTCCATTCCCAACTCCTAGCTACGTGACCAGTGCTATGTGGTCTGTCTGCAGAGTTGGCATTGTAAGGCCACTAAAAAGAATACTGGCTGCTCATTACCGTCCCTCGTGATATTTTTCAGTGCTTGGTGGTCTTTTTTGAGGGGGCTAACAAACTTGTTAACCTCAAAAGATTTTAAACCCTCTGAATCATGGCCCTTGGGATGGACCATCTGAAGCAATGTCCAAAGCAGGGACCAAATCCAATAGTTGGTGTGAACACAGCCAAGTAAATGTATTCATTGGGTCCTCCTGATGGTCCATGTAGTAGCTGCCATACTCTATACAGCTTGGAGATCTATAGGTCCCTTAGTATGCAGTCCACCATCGCCCTACCACTGATAGCACCACACACCCTCCCACTAGGCAGAATAATGGTACTTGGACTCTGCCCAAACCTATAAGTTAGTAAGAGGAGCTGGCAACGGGCTAACAAGGGGCCTATTCTCACCCTGATATCCTCGGGTAAAATTGATCTGTATAATTCTGATTTCTTAGTATGGTTATTAGCATCAGTTGCCTATTTTGAATAAATAGGAAGAACCTGACAGAGATTTGCAAGGCAGTCAGTGGCATATTGCCCTGCCTCTCTCCAGCTCCTACCCTGCTCCTTTTTCCAGCCTCACCCTCCACTTCTCTGCTTCCATCTACAAGTCCCTTACTCTCTGCCCAAATCCTTATATCTATTCCCTCTCTCCTCCTTTACTCCCATCACTCCCTCCAGTTCAGCTCTCTATTCCCCACAATGTCCCTGTCTCTCACATACCCACCTGCCCCTTCCCAACACAGGTCCCCTGGTTGGTGTGGTCTCCAGGCAGCTAAACCAGGCATTGTACAAATTTGTTGACTCATCATTGTGACACAAAGCTTCAGGGATTACACCAAAGGCCCTGGCTATTCCCCCAGAAATCCCCTCTTAAATACTGAGTGGGCTACCTGAGAGTGGAAAAAGGTTGTATTTGCAGGGAGGGGACGCACAAGTCAGCATAAACAAAGGGTGGCAGAGATAAGTGCAAAAAGAGGGAGCAATATGCGGGGCCACATGACGATGTGTCTGCGCACAGATAGAATAGTTTATTGTTCATGTAATGATCACCCCTCGATACATCTACATGCCTTGCTGTAACAGTGTGTCACTGAAGCTCTAACACCATGTGTACATGGAAGGGTGGAGTTTTGCTCATCACATCAGAGATGGGTCAGTAGGGAGGATTGGAGAGGAGTTCCAGTTTTTCCCCCTACATGACCAACCATGGTTATTTTTCTTCCTATATGACCAACCATGGTTATTTTTCTCCCTATGTGACCAACCATGGTTAGTTAATACTATCAGGTATAGTCAGTAGTGACCAACTCACCTTAGTCATTTCATTCCTATGAGTATTAGGCTAGGTCATTTTGGGTAAGGCCTCGGTAAATTTTATTTTACCATAGTCATTTTTGAATATCAGTTCGTCATTTTGACCAATATCCACATGACTAACCTAGGATAACCACTACAAACTAAAGCCTCCCTCTCCCTGATTGTGTCTGCCCCCTCCCCTCCCCTCCCTGCCGTCCTAAGTAATCTAATCTACATTTTTGCCTGTTGCATATATACAAATGCTGCATTTGCTTTCACATTCTTGCCTACTTCCTTGATTCATATTCCTTGTCTTCTACTCTCCTTCAATCCCAGACTCTGTTCATGAGCATAAAGGGCGATGGATGAGGCTGAGGAGGGTCAAGGCTCGGGGGCGAGAGGAGAGGATGGCTTATTGCTCATGAATCATGTAGGAGGCAGACGGGAGGAGGCTGACAGAGAGGTTGGGAATGAGACCTGAGGCAGTGGGAACAATTTGTGAGGTGGGATGCCCACAGCTTGCTGCTACACTTCAAGATATCTTTATCCCTCCATCTCTCCATCCTCATATCGACTCCTATTGCTCATTGGCCATGCATCATGCAGGAGGCTATTGGGGAGGCCCTCAGGGTGAAAGCCTAAAATGATAACTAGATATGGGAACACGACACATTGATAGATAACATCATCAAGAATTTTATAAAGACTGTTAAAAGCGACATCTTTATTATTATATATTTGGTAAAAATGAAATGAATGATATTCAATGATATCCAACACTGGTCAACTTCTTGTCAGAAATTTTAAAAAACGATTTAAAAGAAATCACTGACACAATCATTTCACAAAATTTATAAGTTGTTGCATTAATGTTCCTCCCTGACTGAGGAATAAGGCGCTATTTCCCGGTACATGCATTAGATATGTTACTAGTGAGTTGCTGTATAATAGTCATAAGCCAAGGCAGGGTAATTTTCCAAGGCGCCAGCCGTGGATAACTACCATTGCCCAAGGCTTATGACACTTATGTAGTTAGTCATGTGTATCATATCTGACTTACACTCAGAGTAGGAGAGTGTGGTCAATGGACTGCATCCATATACAGCCATGCATGTAAACTATACAGTCAAGCTAGTTATTTTGCTCTTTCAGTCAACTGTGGTGTAACTGATGTAAGACCCCAAATACCTGACTTTCTCAATCCCAGATATCAATCAAGCAGATTCATGGCTATCTTATCTCCATTCCACCAGATACCTCTCCCTCCCCTATGAGTAGTTCCCATGGCTATATGGCTTCAGACAGCGACACATGTATACCCTTATTAGCATCTCCTCACTGGCTTACCCATCCTCACTACCCTCTCCCACACCCACTCCCTCTCCTACACCCACTCCCACACCCACTTGTCCACTGGTTGACAGACTAATTGATTGACCCGTGCATTGGCTGCACCCGTCTCTGTTTCTCTCTCTCCGTTGCTCTCTTTTTACTTATTCACCTCTCTCATTCATGGATAAAAAGGCAAAGGTTCACAGGTTTTAGTCTGTTGCCTGCGTTATTGTTGACCTTGGGCCGTTTTTCACTAGGCCCTAGTGTCAACAAGTGAAATAACCCACACACACAAAAAAGTGAGAGTCATTGTCGCTAAAACTACCCTCACCTGAGAGTCAGGTACTGCCTGACTCTCAGGTGAGGGTAGTTTTGGCAACAATGACTCTCACTTTTCTGAGGGTGCAGCCAACAGTTTAAAACGAGTGTTCCTTTAAATTTGCATTTATTGGTTATTATTTTCGATTCAAATTGTTAGAAACACGATAGGGGGGCCTAGAATAGCTTTAAATATGGCCATGGGTTATTCAACGGAGGGTATGAAATACAGGAATCCTTGTTTAAGGCAATGGCTCTGCCGTATTCCATAAAAAGCAAAAACTCAAAGATTTCTCTGTCCCTACCACACTCTGCGTGCATCCCTCTTCCTTGTATTATACTTTCCCATTCTTGGCTCATTGCTTACTCCCCTTCCTGTCTTTTCCCCGATCACACCTCTATTTGTGTCCAGCTACTCTCTCCCCATACACCATTGCTGTCCGCTTTTAACTCTCCTCCCCTCTCCTACAGTGCTCTCATTTGATTTGAGGCTTCCTTAGTGACATATTGGATATTGTACGGTTTCATTCCAAGTAAGCACACCCCAAGTTCATCCAGACTGATAAATCATCATTGCTGCACCAAGCTTCCATGATTATATGGAAGTCAGCTGTTACCCTACAGTGCAAGACCTTTATCCAGTCAGGCACACTTGATGCCTGACCAGATATAGACCAATCAGGGCTGGTGGCTGGTTACTGCTGTACTCTGATATTCTTTGGCTCCATATACAACCAATCTCTCAGCCACTATAGCCTAACCAATTTAGTCATTTTCTGGCTTCTTAAACGACCAACCTAAGTTAGTCAATATTGTTAGATTGGTCAGTACTGACTTACTCACCTTAGTCTTATTCAACTCAATGAGTTTTAGGCTAAGTCCTTTTTGAGTAAGGCATTAGTCATTTGTTGTTTTGACTCAGTCATTCTTCAAAAGCACTTGGTCATGCCTGAGCAATGTCCCCATGACTAACCTTGAATAGCCACTACAGACTAAGGGCCAGGGCATTTAGATGTAAAGGACAGTTTTATAACCAAATAGACCTTGGTATCTATTCACCATGGGGCTTCCCTCAGGTGACAGGCCGCGGGAGATGGGATCGGAGAGTTAGTTTCTACACATCGGTTTATCTTACTTGTGATCGGTTGCCACCTGTCAGTTATTCTATTTTGTCATTCATTTTTGGCACTGTAGCTAAAGGAAACAAACAACTAGAAAAAATAGCAGGAAATGAAATGCCTTCTGATGCTGTCACTGTTTCATCATATTTTATTACTTTACTATGTTTATTACACAAAGCCAACACAGACTCTTTTTGATACAATGGTACAGTTTATTTATCAATGTAAATGTATTTCTTTTGTCATTTATATCGCATCTTGTCAATATATACCTTCAAAGAAACACGTTTGTACTATTAGCATAGCAGTGGACATTTCGCCATAGAAGTAAGCAGATGTATACCAGTATTTCCTTCATACAAAAATGTTGTCAGCGATTTCCCATTATGGCAAGAAATGCAAATATTTGTAAGTACCAAGTCTCACTCCATCTGCTTGGTACTGGGCGATCACTGCACTGACATAGCTCTAGATCAATATATGTACATATTGTTTTAATGAAATGAAGGATGCCAAAATGGAAAGCATTTCAGGGCCTCTGCAGGGCATCATTTGTATTTTACAGAATTAAAATTGGCTCACATCAGATATCAATATTTACAAAAACAAATGATGAATCAATTTCACAAATTATAGAGTTGGCTCCATTGGTACAAGAACAATTTCAGAAAAACTGCATTTCCAAGTGAAGCATTACAATGCAGTCCCCATGTAACTAACTGGAATGAAAATATACAATGACCTCACAATATAGTGCTGGTGTAGTCTGGATAGTATATTGGAGGGAGGAAGGCGGATGAATAGTAGTGTCAGATCTGCAGGATTGGTTTTACGGTACATGAGATGAAAAGGCAAGGATTAAATGATGAGCTTTCAAATTTAACGAAATTTGACTTGAATGGAAATTTATAATGCCAAAAAAAAGAGGTGTGTTTCAGGTTACATAGTCTCAAATTCTAGGTAGGGTAGGTCAGTTCTTCTTGATTTTTTACTTTGGCCTGAAAAGTAGCCAAAAATTGACTCGCAAACTTCAGTGCCCACTCGCAGACAACAGCATCAACTCACAGACGATTAAATTAACTCTGAAATAGCCCAAAAATTATTTGAGTTTTCTAGGGTCAGTCCTGATTTGCTAGGTAGGGTCGGGTAACCTGAAACACACCTTTTATTTTGGCCTAATGTAAATGCTTCATATAACTTGAATGCCATTCAAATTATGTATTAGACAATAGTTTTACATTGTATGATGTGGCAAGGATTAGATTTTGCTAGATCTTTCTAATGTAAGCAATCTTCAGCAGTCTGTGAATAGATTGTAGAAATCTATGATGCACAATGCTACATATTTAAAGTGTTTCAGATGATGGTGATGTCCTGGAGAAGTGGCACAGACACACCAACAAATGTGTTCTCATACTCATCATCCAGCACCCCTTGGGGGCGGTAGATGTAGTCGTATCCATGCTCCTTAAATATGGCCAGCCGCCGGTACGGGCCCCGGCAGCGTGCAAACCAAATCACAACAATGGCTACACAAATAGCAACCAGGAAACACAGCAGGGAGATGAGCCATATTGGGTGGGAGGAAGGCAGCTCTGAGGGCTCTTGCTGTATAGTTAATTGGCCAAAAGCTGTGGTGAGTTCTGTTGCAAATGTTGCTGAGGTCCTCCCACCTCCTTCGTCAGCGATGGCCGGCAGAGCGCGCCCTCCGGTGGTAAACAAGGATGCTAAGGATTGTCTTAAATTGGACGTTTCTGAGATCTCGCTTTCATCTGGTACAGATGGAGAATAAACATCAGAGGGAAACATTGTTGTACCTTGCATATTCTCCACACTGGTATATGCATCATCACTGATGCTTGAGTCTGAATGCAAGATTAGTGTCACAAGACTTCTAGTCTGTAGTTTAAAAGCACTAGTGGTGGCCATTATGGACATATACACAAATTGCTCTTTTTGGTGTTATTGTGTATCCAGTGTTATCCATCCCAGCAACTGATTGACACTGATATGAGCAGGTTTGGCAAAATGAGCCATTATTTCATTTCTGCACTGTATGGTACATCCTTTTCCTTCTTGATATTGATTGCTGCAAATCCATTTAATTACAGCGTCCAGTGCGAGTAAGGTGAAGTCTGAAATGAAAAATGAAAGATTTATTTATCATCAGGTTATATAATTACATGGTTCGAATGTGTTTATTGTCTCTGTTCTAAGAACATACATTTGGCTCCTTCAACATGAAGTAACAATGCAGGCATATCAAAAATTTAAAAAAAGAGTCCTGCTTTGCTCTCACGTTTATGCTTCGGACTGTTTCATTTTTAAAGCAGGCTGTATAACATTGCAAAACACATCTGGGAGACCTGTCACCTGTTGCCAACCTAATCTATCTATTCTTAACTCCTATATTAAATCAAATTAACCTTTAGGTAGTACAATTCTTTGAAATTTTGCTTACTAAAGCACTCTTCTTGCATTCTGTGTATATGTGTACAGCTGCTTTCAGTTTACTATAATGTCCATTATCACCCAAAAGAAATTGTATCTTCTACTCCAGTAGTAGCATTACAGGTATCATCAAATACTTTCTGTGTGATCAACAACAATTACCAACAGGAGATGTGTTATTGAAAACAACCCTCCCCCGCATGAAACTCAGTGCATTGTCCACAGGTGGGCATCAGCTTACTGTAACGTTTATTTCTACTCATCAGGAAAGTATCTTCCCTCAGGGATTAATATCTGTGCCCTTTCAGCTTACATGTGGAGTAATATACGATAGACGAGTCAACAAAGTATATTCTGCAGAAACAGCTGAACAAAATGGCTCTGTTTTACTAATGTCGATGTGAATAAGAAATCTAGTTATAAGGACCTTCAAAAATATATATAGACCACCATGAATCTATTAAAGTACCTAATTGAGGTATAAGGCCTATGTCAGGCTGTTTTAGGATGGCTTGTCATATTATCCAGTTGAACCTCCTTTACAACATTGGATAGATGATATACCTAATTTGCCCAGGGTTTATGCTGCTGTAAATCCCCCTGTGCACAGCATCACTGTCTCTGGTTACTGAGTAAAGCTGGCCTGCTGGGCAGTGCTGTAAAATGCCAATCACATGCAATCCACTCAGGTTACTGGCACGGTCAAACAGCCTTCGAGAGCACTATGTTTTGTACTCTCGAGCATTTAGCGAGCAAAATGCTTGTCAAGTGATCATAGAGAAATGGTGGTAATGTAATCAACACACTTGGCAAATCAACAACACAACTTTGTGGTCCAACAGCAAAGCTCGGATATTTGACAACAAATATATAAGGAGGAAAGGGGGGGGGGTAAATAAATGTCTTTCAGTCATGCAATACATCTTGTGTTGCATTCTAAGTTCCAGCATGCCCCACACCAAACAATATATCATCAAATACTGTCTATATCCCTTTTTCCCCTCTCTCTCTATCGTGATAGACCTCCCAAATAACAGAAAAATGTTATTTTACATCAAAATAACGTTTTAAAACTTTACATAAGGTTATGCCATAGTGAGGAGTGTTTACTGGGCTGTCAACTTAGTGTAAGGCATATGTCCCTTGATTAATGGCCATTTAAAACTCCAACCTATTTCTGATTAATATATGCATCTGCAATTTATCTATTTAACGCTTTGTCTGTAAGCTGCAAAACTGATAAACTGTCAGACTCAGACTCAGAAATGCCCATGTCCTGGACTAAAAATAGCCTAACCTTTGATGAACAGCCCAACAAGACTGGCTTCCCCGAAGGGATTCATGTGGTGGAGATGCCTGACTCTGCTTCCATTAGATTGATGTGTTTTTGACAACCTATATTCATCATTCTATGCCTATCAGCTTGAGCGACAGGCGATCTACCTGTACATATCATAGCAAGAACTCACTAAATATCACTTTGGGAAGATCATTCATCTACTATAATTATACCAGATGTAAGGGGCTGTCTGCTTTGATAGATTATCTGGTTCTGCCTCGCCCACCCTGCCCCCTCCCTCACACATACTGTAGGCATTCAGGGTGCACCAGGGGGAGCTGCAGCTGCAGTACATCAGCCGTTATCTCACAACACAACCACACGGGCTGCCATAACTTAGCTCAATATGGACTGTCCACACCAGTAATCTGGAGAATAGATTATATTATTTAGCCTGAAGCTTTGGCAGGGTATAGCAGTGTATAGTCTATAACTTCTGTCATTTGATTACAGAGGGAGCTTTGGCATGAATGTAAATATATCGAGTCAATTACAAAGTCCCAAACTTAGATTGTATATAGATAACGTTTAATGACTATTATGGATGTGGATGGCCAAAGTCAAGATGGCGACATGGCTATTACTCAGAATTGACAATCGACATGAGGGCTAGTGACATGCAACATGAGGCTTGAAAAACAGTGACAGGCAACATGAGCAATTTTTTTAATTGATATGGGACATGGGCATTATAAAGGGACGTTGACAAGTGAGATGGCCATTTTTTAAGATTGATATTCAACATGGGGACCCCGCCATCTAAACCCCCACTATTTCTACCATCTATATAGTTGGAGGTAAATCCATACAAACCACTCCTTTGTGGGTAATGTACATGCCCTGAAGCACTATCCATATTTAAACCATTGTCCCACCTCCTCCATTCCTCCACTTCTCCCTATGTGAGCAGTGCTACGTGGTGTGTCTGCAGTGGTTAACTAAAGTATGTATCCCTGTGACTCAGCAGTTTACAGGAGTCTGCTATCATAGTGTCTGGCTGCTGAGACTGCACTGATATGCTTTGCCTGCTTGTATGACCAAGCTCTCAGTCACTATAGTGCCCTACTAAGTTAGTCATTTTTTGGCTCCTTATACGATCAACCTAGGTTAGTTTATATTGTCAGGTTGGTCAGTACTGACCAACTCACCTGAGTCTTTCCACTTTAAGCTATTAAGTCCTTTTGAGTAAGTCAATAGTCATATGTTGCCAGAGCAGGGCATTAAGATTATCTGTGTCAGGGACTAGTCTCTGGAGCAAACAACAGCAAAATCCTCCACGTTGCTTCACGATGTTACTGGGAGCTAGAGTCTGCCGCGTATAATTGTTATGTCAGCCGTCATTGGCAACGGTGGGATGTATGATTGGTCAGTGCTCCCTACATATACAAAATCGTACTTGTGGGAATTTACTGTATGGCAGACTCTGGCTCCCAGCAGTGACGAGAAGCAAAACGTATGGATTTGCTAGTGTTTGCTCTGGAGACTATGTCGGGGTCTGTCCTAGTAAAATACTGTCTGAACCAGCTGACAAATCAACAGATGGATGTTAATCTCTTGATTCGTCAACCCCTAACCGGCAATCTAAACCTGGACCCCTTTAACACATCCTTAAAAGCAGGGTCTCTGAACCAATGTTAGACTGATACAATGTACAGTCAATGTAAACAGGGCATAAGGACCACACCTCCTAGTTGATGTGAACACAGCCAACCAATGTATTCATTGGGTCCTTCTAACAGTCAATGTAGCAGCTGCCATACTCTATGCAGCTTGGGGATCTATAGGTCCCTTAGTATGCAGCCCACCACAGCCCTACCACTGATAGCACCACACACCCTCCCCCTGGGCTGAATGATCGTACATTGACTCTGAAAGGGAGCTAGTTCTCAACCTGCTAGTCAAGGCGTATTACCAGAGAATATCTAACCAAAAAAGTTCAGAGGTTTAAAAATGTGAATATTATTAGCAGCTATCTAAAAAGGTGTCAGGCCCCTGGCGTTGTGCACTCCTATGAAGCCCCACTTGTTATAGTTATGTTGGCAGGAAATGCTTAATGTCTCATATCCATAACCGAAAAAAAGACCAATCAGTCTGCATGTATATATGAACCTTTTATTCCCCGACCAGTGAGAACAGAGCTCACTGATATTACTTACAATGTACTGATGAAAAGGCAAGGATATACTGTAGGCAGATAAAATAAGTCATATTATGTCTAATGTGCCTCCATACTGGTAATTCTATAACAACCACACCTACTACTACATAGAAAATCTAAAAGCCCCCGCCCTTAGTCTGAAGTGGCTATCCCAGGTTAGTCATACAGACATTGGTCTGGCATGACCATGTGCTATTCAGAAATGACTGAGGCAAAACAACATATATGACTAATCCTTACTCAAAAGGACTTTGCCTAAAACTCATTGAAATGGAGAACACTAAGGTGAGTTGGTCAGTGCTGACCAACCTGACAACATTAAATACCTAGGTTGGTCGTATTGAGAGCCAAAAATGACTAACTTAGTCACTATAGTGACTGGTTGTATAGGGAGCCAAAAGTATCAGTGTACACACAGCCCCTTGGAATAAATGTAGAGGGGAACAGGCCTTCTTAGACCATACACACAATGACAGGCTGCTGTACCATGGCCTGTCAACATGAAAGGAAAGCTAGCACATTGCACCCATATCACAGGAGGAGGAAGATTGCACATGGTCAAAAGAGAATGGTGTGGTTTGAGATCAGTTCCTGTAGACCACTCCCCACTTGCTGTATTCATATGTGACAGCGGGACAAAGCTAGGAGATGACAGGAGGGATATTGAAGGTGAATCATGTAGGTCAGAAGCAGGAAGAAGCTGACAGAGAGATCACAGATTACACTCGCGATAGTGGCCACAATATGGGTGGTTCAAAGAAAATCTAAATGCACCGGCCCTTAGTCTGAAGGGGCTATCCCAGGTTAGACATTGGTCTGGCATGACCAAATGCTATTCAAAAATGACCGAGGCAAAACAACATAATGACGTATTCAAAAAGACTTAGCCTAAAACTCAATGAAATGGAAAAGACTAAGGTGACAATATTAACTAACTTAGGTTGGTTGTATAGGAAGCCAAAAAAGTGACTAACTTGGTTAGGCACAATAGTAACAGAAATAGTTTGTATTAGTCAGGGCTGTTAAGGTGAAAAAGTGGTGGAATAGTTTTGTGGTGGACAAAAATGCCAAATTTGGCATAGATGTAGAGAGAAATGTGGAGAAAATTTCTATCTCTTGCTCCAAAAAATCTGATAACTGGAACAGGTATTTTTTGTCATTTTTCAAAATGGCCGCCCGAAAAAGTAACTAAACAGGAAATGTGATCACTATTGATGGAAATACTGCTGATAAATGCAGGAAAAGTTGTAAGTTGTATTAAGTATGATATATGGTTTACCAACTGGATGAATTTGAATAAACTGTAATTCAAAATGGCTGCCAAATCCAAGATGGCCACTTGGTTGATATCAAAATTAACCATGATCAGTGGGATATTTTTGTGTCAAGAATCAAACCCAAAGTTTTGAGCATACTAGGTCAGGAAAACAGCTGATTCCTCAAGTTCACACATATATTGACAAAAATTCCTGTAAATTGATTTTTGAAATAACTACTTTTTTTTAAAAAGAAAGGAAATTTGATTAGAATATTAAAATGATGTCATTTTCATCCAATTATTACTTGGGGCTGGTCTTGCCAAAGGTTGAGAAGGCATTCTTGACTACATACCTCCAGCAAAGGTTAACATGATATTTGTGTCCTTGATCTTAAATATTTAATTTGATAGTTTAGTGGTTGTTACACTTGTAGATGATACGATATGAGCGGGAAAATATGGCACACGGCTAGCACGCGAGTGAAGAGTCGGGGACAGCATATCGGTGTGTTATGAGGGTATTTCTTACCGGACCACTTTGAACCCAGCAGTAAACCTGTGTAAAGGTACAAAGCGTCGACCTACCTCATATTTATAAATGACAAGTGCAAGACAGACGAGAAATTCGATAAACAAGGAGCCTCTCGTGTCTTTGCCTTACCGGAAACGCAGTGTCGTAAAATCCAAGATGGCGGGCCAAGCTGAAAACATCAACAAAGAAGCGATTCCGCCGGTGAAACTTCTCCCGCAACTAAGTAGTAAGTCAACCCCAGAGGACATAATTGCCAAGATAAATGAGTTAGATACTCGTCAAGCTGCCCAGGAATCTATATCCCTGAGATCCCTAGATTTAATAAATGCGATTGAAAAGAGGGTCGCTTCTAACGAAAGTGACTTGACAAAGGCGAAACTCTCGTTCGATGATATCACCACCAAGCTAGGCCAAATAAATGTCAAAACAGAGGCGATGGAGACCTCTATTACCACCAATCAGGAAGATATCTCTGTACTTAGTGCCTCTAACCACAAACTCCAAGGTGAAATGGACTTAAACACTGACAAGCTTCAGAGGATTGACACCAAGGAGAGGAGGAAGGTGCTGGTTATTGAGGGCATAGAGGAAGATAGGCCTAATAGCCTACGGGAACTGATTGACAATTTGTTTACCGACTTAAAACTACCGTATGACAACAGTGTAGTCGAGTCTATCTACAGGAGAGGGAAAAAGCAGACCCCCCCCCCGCCCCCCGGAGCTGACCAGAGAAGAGCGCCGAAATTCAAGACTCGACCAAGACAAATTGTGGTAGTATTCAGCTCTGCTCACTATAAGTCGTCCATTTTCATGAACATTCAAAACCTGAGGGGATTGGATCCTTGGAAGGGTATACACCTTTCAGATGATATCTCTGCGGAAGACAAGATTCTACAAAGAGACTTACGAGCACTCCAAGCTTTAGCGAGAAGCAAAAATGTCGAAGCCTCAGTCAGAGGAACCTCTATTATTGTGGCCGGACAGCAATATAAGTACTCAGAGATAGGCCAGATCCCCTTTGGACTATCTTTGGCCAAGGCAAAGATGGTTGAGACTCCCGACGGATTGGCATTTCAGAGTAGTCATGCCCCTTTTAGTAACTTATTTAAATGCGAAATCAAATTCGAGGGCCAAACATTTGACTCTACAGAACGTGCATTCTGCAGCAAAATGTGCATCATCTCAGGTCAAATGGGTGTTCATCGTAGAGTCATGTCAGTAAAAACACCAATGGACGCCATGTTCACAGCTAAGAGCTGTAAACGCACCCAGGAATGGTATGACATGGAGGAGGATGTAATGACAAGACTTCAGGAAATCAAGTTCTCCGACCCAGCAAGACGCCAGCAGCTGATAGACTCAAAGGGGCTTCAACTATATGAAGCCACTTTAGACAACACCTACGGTTGTGGCTTCCATCTAGGGCAGAAAGAAATGATGGTCATTGAAAACATTACTCATGGCAATAGATTGGGGGAAATATTAATGGCCCTAAGGTACAAGCTCACTAGCGAACAACCTCTCCAAACCAAAGAAGAAGCAAGGCGGCTGAAACTAGAGAGGGAGAGGGCTGCACAACCAGGACAAGATCAACCACCCCCTGTTGCAGCTGAAGCCACAGTAGCAAACTGAACTCTCAACCTAATCCTGCTTTGTAATACTTAATATAAACCAATAACTACCGGGTAGTAACAAATTGTATTCAAAATTACTCTTTAAGTATATGTTTTAAATTTGTTAAATTGTAGTTAGAATTTACATAAGTCAGTACTCGCTATAATTTATTATTTGTCCTGAAAAAAGTGTATATCCTTACTGTTCAAACCACTCCTGTATCAAAAGCTTCTTCATAAGTTCCACTACCGGGTAGCGCCTAGTATTGAAAACTTCTATTGACTAAATACTCGTACGTGTACACCCTCTACTACCGGGTAGCGCCTGTTACATATTATATTATTCTACGTATTCTCCTTTCTCACATATGAGATCAGGTCTATTTAAAACAAAACTGGTATTGAATCTAAATATTAACCCCCGTCCCGGTTTAAGATTTTTTTTTTTTTTTTACTTTTTATCTATGTTTTAAATGTATAAACTCACCGATAGAAACCTGTCCCTTGTCTCTGATCTAAGCACCTAGTCCTAGAATCAACATGGTATATTCATGTAGAGACGGCATAAAGGCCTATGTCTCTTACATAATATGTTGTAGTTATGTAAACACGTTGATAAACAAAGGAAGTTGTTTATATATTGTATTATACATATACCAGCTCTTATTCAAATGGCTTTATGGAATAATGGTATATACCCCTTACAGACGCGGCTATAGATAGCATGAATGAGCTGGGGGGAGCCAAAGGGCTCAGATTCTTACATTTAAACGCACGGAGTATAAGGGCAAATTATGCATCAATATGTACAGAAATTGTATATGCTAACCTAGAAGTCTTATGCTTCTCCGAATCATGGCTAAAATGCGAGGACGATGAGTGTGATTTTCAATTTATGGGTTATACTAGGTATAGGTTGGATAGACAGGTATTAAAAGATGATGATCAAATTAAAACTGGTGGTGGTGTGTGTACGTACATTAAACATTATGTTGACCATGACTATAATTATTTCCCGAGTCTATGTGTCTCCGACGAACAAATGGAAATACAGAACATATTAATTTGCAAACCTAATATGAAAAAGATTGTGCTGGTCAATGTCTATAGACCACCTGAGGGTGACAAATTGACATTCATTACAAATTTTGTTGAATTATTGTCGAATATTGAGGACAAAGATGATTATGAGTTCATAGTCATGGGTGATTTCAATTTCAATGTCAAAGAAGATGACGACCTTGTAAATCAGCTACTAAACAAATTAAAACTTTTAGGACTATCCCAAGAAATTGATGAATCTACTAGGAAAAATGCAACTTTAGACCTCATTTTTACAAATCTAAGACGTAACTTTCTTAAAACTGGTGTGTTAAACATATACATTTCTGATCACTTTCCCATTTATCTCATTAGAAAAAAACTACACTTTAAACAAGAAAAGACTGATATACAGGGTCGATCATATATAAAGATGTCTGATGACACTTTTAGACGAGAGCTTGATGTGTATGATTGGAGTGTGTTTAATGAAACGCATGATGTGGAAATATGCTGGTCATTATTTTTGAAGGCTATATTGTTTATTCTGGATAAACACTGCCCTTTACATACTTTCACTGTTCCACTACACCGTGATCCCTGGATGACTCAGGACACATATGAACATATTAGGGATAAAAATGTCAAGGCAAGTATTGCCAGGAATTCAGGTCTAGATAAGGATTGGGAGATAGCAGATAAAGCCAAGAATGCATCAAACAAAAAGGTTGATCGTATGCGTAAAACATACTTTAAGGAGCTCCTTGTCGACTATAAGAATGATCATAAAAAATTCTGGAGAGTTCTTAATGGTCTAATTCCGGGTCAGCGGAACAAAGAGAAAAACATACAACTTATTGATCATGTTACGGGAAACGCAATCCCTGAAAAGGAGACTGCAAATTATATTAATCAATACTTTACACAAATAGGTCCGGAGTTAGCAAAAGACCTACATGTGCCATGGAAGCAATATGACGATAGTTCTGTAAACCATATTGAGCCTTTCAACACTAACCTGCAAGAAGTCGCTAAGCTTGTAAATAATATTAACGTTAACAAATCTTCTGCTATTGAAAATGTCTCCTCAAAAATACTCAAAACAGCTTTTGCACATGTACCAGACAAACTAGTAAAAATATTCAATCTTTCCTTTTCACAAAATAAGGTACCTACATCCTGGAAAACCTCTAAAGTTACACCCATCCCTAAATCTGGAAATTTAAAACTTGTAAATAACTATAGACCTATCTCTCTACTACCTCTACCTTGTAAATTATTAGAAAAAATTGTTCACAATAGAGTTTATGGTTTCCTCACAAAAGAAAATATCCTAACGAATGCTCAAGGTGGATTCAGGACAGGCCATAGCACTATCGACACTTTAGCTAAATTTACAGATGATATCAAGCGTGAGTTAAATATTGCTAATAATACTATTGCTGCCTTCATTGACCTGAGGAAAGCCTTTGACACCGTAGACCACTCTGTTCTTTTATTAAAAGTTAAACATTACGGAATTAGGTCGGACAACTTTCACTGGTTTGAGAATTATTTATATGACAGGCACCAGACTGTATTTGCTAATGGAGTCCTCTCTAGTACTCAACAGGTGGTCTGTGGTGTCCCACAGGGATCCATACTGGGTCCCTTGTTATTTTTGTTATACGTAAACGATGTAGTAAAATGTGTTCATAATTGTAAATTAAAATTGTATGCTGACGATACTGTTATCTATGTAGCTAACCATAATTTTGAGCTAGCTCAGCGGCTACTACAAGATGATCTTGATTGCTATCTCACATGGTGTCAACAAAACAAACTTTCAGTTAATATTACCAAAACTAAGTTGATGATTTTTGCGGCAAGCAACAGAAAATTAAACTCCCTTGATGTAGACCTTTGTTTGAACGAGGAAAAATTACAGGTTGTTCCTAGTTACAAGTATCTGGGAGTTATTTTGGACCCTCTTCTAAATTACAACCTTCATCTAAAATACATAGCCAAAATTGTTGCATACAAGACCTACAAACTCTGTCAGCTCAGACATTTTCTTGATAATAAACTAGCTATTCGCCTGTTTAAAGCTACAATTGTACCCCATTTCGACTATGCAGATATTCTCTTTCTCACTACAGCTGATAAATACTTGAAGCCGCTTCAATATGCACAGAACAAATGTCTAAAAATGTGCCTTAAATATCCGCACCTAACGGATACTGATATTGTACACAGGGATGCGAAAGTGAACCTGTTGAAAGACAGAAGAATGTCCCATCTGTTAAACTATATGTATGTAAGAGCACAAAATGTTGAGTATAGAGATTCTAGAGTTAGACCAACCAGGGCATTTGTTGCCCCAATGTGTAAAATATTTCATTCCAATGGTCAAGCCTATGAAAATAGTGTTGAGTACTTTGGAGCCACCAGTTGGAATGACCTACCCACCCACAGACGCAGTGCAGAATCATTTTCTGAGTTTAAAAATGAGTCAAACAGAGAGCTCAGGTTTAAGATCCCCTAGCCACCTGTGTCATTCCGACTGTTGGTTTTAGATTATTCTCTCCCCCCCCCCCCATGTATTTCTATACCTTAATATTGTCAACAAAAATTTTCCATAATTCCATATGTTCCTTTTGAAAGAAACTGTCAATTTGTTGTAACACTGCTAGATATTTGTACAAATAACAACCTACTGTCGAATCTATTTTCCCTGGTAATTAACTTCCTTATATTTATTATATTAACCATTTAAAGTGTGTCGGTACTCCCTATTATAATACTCACCCAGGTCTATCCCGAAGTACCAACCCATAACACTGAATCTCAGTGGGGATGAATGGATACGACCTGTCTTTTCACCTGATCTACTGATCTCATTATGTTTATATATACTACTCCATTATTATTACCGGTACTCGGTCTTGTATGTGACGCTCATCCACCAGGGGTACTTACCTATGCTGGATAAACTCACTTGCGGTACATGATACCATATTGTTCCCTTTTGGGGTAACATGTGTAATACTTGTCATTAATAAGATGTAAATGCCGGTGTATCACTGTATCATCATTGATATTCATATAATAATGGAGCCTATACTGCAATTACTATGGTGAAATAAAGACACTTCAAACTAAAAAAAAAAAAAAATACTCCTGGGTCATATGTAAGGAGAGCATTCATTAGATTTCCTACAACCATAAAAAGTAAAGATGATATGATCATCTTTTTCACAATTTCTAAGATGCAGTACTTCAGTTTACTCAGCCTTTTACCAAGCCAGCATCTGAGCCAAGACCTGTGTGCCACAACATGATGTACCATCACCTGAAGGCTGTCATGGACACATAAAGAAAACAAATGTGTACAGGCAAGGGAAATGGGTAGTTGAAGAAAAAGCCAACTTTAAAATTGACGTCATAAGCTTTCCAGTGATATATCACCCTAGAAGATATAAATTCTAGTTTTTGAGAAATGGCTTCACAAATATGGTTGAGCATTGGCCTATGAGCTAAAAGTCTCATTGATATCTCTATCTAATTAGCCTAATTGTGTGCAGACAAGGGAAAAGGGTCACCCAACAAAAAAGGCAACCTTAAAATTAATGTCATGAGCTTTCCAGTAATATATTACACTAGAAGATAGCCATGCTAGTTTTTGAGAAATTGCTTCATAAATATGAGTGGGCATTGCCCTATCCAAAATTTAAGCTCTAAGTCTCATAGTTTCCAAGATATCTCTAGCTAATCAGCATTATTCTGATAATTAGAAAATTATCAGCCTTTAGGTTATATACCTTGCTCTAAATTTAGGAGTCTTATTCTGGTTTGACCACAGTAATCCTTGTGAATCATTCTATCAATGGGCTTTTTTATTTCTTCCATTTGAAATGAAAATCATGTTTCTGTGGCAACAGATATCAACATGGACACCCATTTTAGCTATAAAATGTTCTTTTTACATTGCAAATATAGAAATATTTCACCAAAAATGGAATCTTTTGAGTAATACTGCTGTATTCTACAGAAAAAAGTACCCAAGATCAATTCTCAGCCCGTTTCTTCAATTTTAGCCCATAGTGGTGCCCCCTGGTGCTTAAAATAGGTACTTATCCCATGGGGATACCCCTTTCTGCTTGCCTGCTCACAATTATGATAAGTAGAAACTGATGGATACATTTTCATTCTTTAGGTTATATTTGATCTAGGAATGGTAATTCTAGTCTATTTTGCCTATAATAATCCTCATAAACATTTTATCAATTAGCTTCTGTGTCTTTTTTATTTGGAATGAAAATCATGTTTCCATGGCAACAAGGACACCCATTTAGGCTTTAAAACATTCTTTTGCACTGCAAATATAGAGACTTTTCACCAAAAATTATTTTGTGTAATATCATTGTTTTCTACAGAAAGAAGTACCGTAGAGCAAATGTTTCATTGATTTTAGGCCATAGTGGCGCCCCCTGGTGGCTAAAATCTGTTCTAATCCTGCAGGGATCATCCTTTCTGTTAAGTATTATATATGAAGATAAATTGGGATTAATTTGGTTCACCTTTGATAGGTGTTACTCAACATAGATGCTTATAACATCCATTTATTTGTGGTTTTCCCACCCCATCGGTAGCAATTTTGAAAAATAGCCGAAAAACGCTGTTCCAGTAGGATTTTCTTCTGGAGCAAGAGAAAATATTGAAAGGTATGCCCTTGCCTACACATGGAAGAAGTTTGACACTTTTGTCTGCCGCAAAACAGCCCTGACTATATGGTTTTACAGGGAGCCAAAGAATATCAGTGTAATACAATGGCCCTGCCAACAATATGATGGCCTCCTGCTTTTTAGTCCTTTAGTATAATATGTATCTCAGATCTTGTATACAAGGGGTTAGGAGAAACAATTTGGGAGACAGGCAGTTGGTTGCTGATCACTCTTCCCCTCCTTAGCCTCTAAGCAACTGACAGTCGTATCCACTTTGCTGTGACCTGACTTAAACCATAGATTCATTCCTTCTTTTACCCTCAGGATTCGCTTCCTGTCTCCCTTAATCCTTACACCTCTATTCATATCAGCTCACTCCCTCCCCACATGCTATTCCTCCCCCTTTCACTGTTCTTTAGGTATAACTTCTCTCCTCCCCTCATATGACAGAGGCCTCCATGACTGTACAGCCCCCAGTAGTGAAGGCCATACTTGTTGTATGGGTTAGTTCCATGTATCCTTACCACGAGCTAATAACATCCTGATGTTCACTATTGTCACACAGAGGTTTTGGAGCTTTTGGAGCTTTAACAACACAGACCTATGCATTAGGTGTTGCAGCAGGGAATGAATTCCGGGCAGGCCAGCTCGATCACTGCAGTATAGCTCGAAGGGACCTTGGTATCTTTTTATCAGCACTTTCAGATGGGACTTGAGGGAGGAGAGGAGGCAATTAGAGGACACACAGGGCAGGCAGGATGGGGATGAGCCTATGTAAACCCCATGGAGTGGCAGCAGAGTGCTCCAAACTAACAAGACGGGTTAGCCTGTGTGGGGGAGGGGGTGGGAAGTCTTGGCAAGGTGGCAAAGGGCATCAATGACGTCAAAGGGCAGAGGGAGCATGGCATGGAAACCAAGAAAATAAGGTTTAAAAAAAGGAAAAGTATAAAACCGTCAGGGATGTAGGAAAAAGTTTCTATTTTGCCCAATTTATCCAACCCTGCGCATAGGTTTTCTTTCTGAATTTCTGACAGTAGCTTGTTCCAACTTATAATAAATATATGGTTATGCATGCTTCAATATGACCAAAGGGAGACAGAGATATCCTATGTGCAGAAAGGGTGAGGCATACACAGGGCGATATAAAGGAGTGTCTGTGTACAGGTAGAATACACTACTGCTCCTATAATGGCAGCTCAGTAGTACAGGCCTTTCTATAGCAGCAGCCCACCTGTTACTACTACCCACACCCCTGAACTGGGCTGTATGTGGGAGCTGTATCTCAGATCCTATATTACAATGGGAGGTTAGGCCAAAAAAAGGTCAGTTTCATACAACATGGGAGGAAAATGTAGGGTTGGTAGGTCGGATTCTTTTTCTTTTTTTATCTTTTTCTTATTAATTTTTTTCTAACATGTATGTACTAGCCAACTTCTTTGAATACCCAAAAATTGACCAAAAAGGGGTAAAAATGCGAAAATTTCTTCAAAATTGCATAAAAAAAATAGGGTCGGCCCGGTTTTGATAGGGTCGGTTGGGTGACCTGAAACAAACCTTCATTTTGTTTTGGTCTTACTGTACCAAGGCATGGCAAATTTAGACTGGTATTGCTCAGGCATCATGCAGGTGTCAGTTGGGACCCTGACAGAGAAATATGAGGTGAGTTTGCCATTTTCAGGCCTGTTCATGATCCCTTTCACCTTGAAACATTGCCTTCTTCTATAAATTTCCCATCTCTCTTCTTCTTTTTTTCCCCACAGCCTCTGTCCATATGCTGGATTGGGATTTGCTGTGACTAAAAGGGTCAAGGCTCGGGGGTGAGAGGAGAGGACGGCTTATTGCTCATGAATCATGTAGAAGGCAGACGGGAGGAGGCTGACAGAGAGACCGGAGGCAGTGGGAACAATTAGGGAGGCAACCAGGCTAAACCTAACTGCTGCCCTTCCGTTCATCTACATGTATTACAGTCCCCCCTCTTAACCGAACACTTCCCTCTCTTACCACACACCTACAAACCTCTAATTGCCCTCAGGGTAGGGGATCTTACTAGTCCGTGGATATGTAATCATCACAGACTATGACTATGTCCATCTGAGAGAGTGGTTCTTTATTTACAGTTGAATTAGTTTCCCCGCCTATATGCACAGATAATATCAAATTGGAGTCACTGTTCCTGAGATATAGAAAGGTTGAAAAATTCAAAGTGAATCAACGTGTATGGGCCCTACCCTGACTATCTCCCTCCCCAGATACTTCCCCAGCACAGTTCCCACTGGTATCTGACTTCTTGTAGTGTCACCTACACCCACACTGAAGGGTCTTATTCTGAGTAATCCTACTTTTATATCAGACATGGTCGGCACACCACGCCGCTGTAATCCACACCGGGGCTTCACTTATCCCCACACAGTAATCTGACCACTCCCAATTCACTTACTAGTAGACCCACTATATTTACTGCTTCACACCCACCTAAACAGATAGTATTTCACTCACTACCCCCACTCATCTTCTCATATACTCGCTCACTCTCTTATTCACTCGCTTACCCATTGACTCACTCAAGCAACAGTATGCAGACCGGATCAACTACCCTTTTTTTCTTCCTCCCCCTCTTCCGGCCTATTTATTTTCATCTGTCACTCTCTGTCTATTTACCTCAGTCTATATGATCCTATGTCTTAATTTTTCTGCCTGTCTTTATTTGATATTACCCAAGGAAGGCCATATTTCACACAACCTGTGAAATAAGCCATGCTCGTATTTCATGGCCCTGCGACGTCATCAAAATGGCTGTTTGTTTATATTTGAAGGGCATATTTATAAAAAGATTCAGGCCTAAATTTATTTTTAATGAAGACAAAGGTTCAGACTCGTGTACTTCAGGGCAGTGGGTTATTTCACTCGGCCTAATGACCCCATTGTCAACGCGTGAAATAACCTACCTCCCTGACTTAAACTCATTGACCTTTGTCTATGTCCCCTCCTCTCCTTTGTATATTTTCCCCCATTACCCCTCCCCCCGTGTGTCTCTCTGCCTCATCTACACAGACAGTCAATAACCTCCCCCTGCTGCTCTGCTGTCTCCCGCCCTGCAGCTATAGCGGCAACGGTTATGGTGTGGCTGCCGGTTTTATATGACTGTCTTGCTGAGCTGCTCCCCCTGAGCTGCTCCCGGTGCTGAGCCCCTAATGAACTGCTCCTGACACTGCCTACTTTGACACACTCAGACCATGGCTGTGCTACAGGCTATCATGTGTCATATACATGACTGCAAATTGACCAATTAGTGGTGGTGGCATGTTGCTATAAAGAGTTAACAGAAAGAAATGCAATTAAGGGACTGAGGCTATATTCACAGAGGAGAGAGTGGAGAAAGCCCTAAACTAAATAGGCAGTTCCTGCTCTTAAGAGGGCTTGGGTAGGTTACAGTAGGTATCAGACTGCATGGGTTTCTACTGAATATGTTACTGATTTTGCAAGGCACTGCATCCTTATAATTATAGCAATATATATAGTACAGAATTAACCTCACATTCAATCGCCCCCTTAAGCCTATCTCTTCCAAGCCCAGTTGTCACACTACTTGGATGGGTCCTTTTGCCAGTTGAATGTCTAAATGATAATTTCCAGTCATGGCATATGTAAAACACAGAATTATTCTTGTTCCTCTGGCTCTGCTATATATAGGTAGAAAAGTTTATTACATCTATGTAATTGGCACGCATCCATACCGGCATTTCATCAGCAACCATAGCTATTACTACAACCCAGCCCCTTGGGGAAACTGTACGTGGGAGCGAGACTTAGACCATATATATTTACAAGGACTGGCTGCTTACCAATTTAAAAGGCCACATGTCCACATGGAAAGCTTGCTAATGTATTGCTCCTGTACCTTGGTACTAGGAGGATTGCAGATGGGCAAAGGCTTATAGAGCTACCCTCCCCTCTCCTCCCAAACTACCTGAAGTCATATGTGTAAAAGGGACTTGAATCATCATAGATCAGACCAGGAGGCTCGTTCAGAACAACTGACGTGGTCGTAGGGAACTGGTGACGTGACAAAACCTGTTTCACGACCACCAGTAAAAAGTGTTTCAGAAGATGTGATAGTCAAAAAAGATAATAGTTCATGTCTGCCATATTTTGTCAATGAAAATACATTTGTGACACATATAATAATGTGCATATACGTGCGTACACATAGGTATATATGTATAGTTTCTGAAATGGCCACAAAATTTGTTTGACAACCATTTCAGATCCATACATTTGCCATGGTCGATAACACCTAAAATCACACTAGGGACACGTTTTGACGAAAATCGGATTATGACGACTGACGAGTCTGTTCTGATCTACTCATATTCCTCCCATAGGCCTATTTAGTTGGGACTGGGCTGACAAATTGACGATTGGGAGCTGGACAGTTGGTGACCTATTACTCTGTCACTCTTACTGCTGGCCCCAAATCCCCTTCCCTACCCACATGGTCCTTGCTCCTTGTGTGAATCATCAGATTCATTCTCCCCCTTTACCACCATTATTCCTTTAATTCATTCCCTCTTCAAACCCTTCTCTCTGTAACTTAACATCCCCCCACTCCCTCGCCAAATGTTATTGCTCTGTCCTTGATCTGATGCCATCCATCCCTTTAACCCTCCTCATCTACACCGAAAGAGCTCTCCTGGTCTATGTGGGTCCCAAGTGACAGCCATATTGGTGATTGCATGGGTTCATTCCATGCAGCCACCCCTCAAGTAAATAGCAAACTGGCAAAGTATCATTGCCACTTCTGGGACTTTTCTGAAGTCATCTTTCACAATACACAGCCACCCATTGAATGATGCAGACAGGGCTGAATTTTATACCTTACCCGGGCAGGCTGGCCCACACAGATAATATGTACTAAAGTAGACTCTAGAACTAAGTCAATAGCGATGAACCTAGTCAATCATGTTCTGGCTCCCTATACAACCAATCATGGTTAGTTAAAACTATCAGGTATAGTCAGTAGTGACCAACCCACGTCAGTCAATCCATTCCTATGAGTATATATAAACTAAGTCTTTTATGGTAAGGCCTTAGTTCTGCCTTAATCACTTTTGAACATCAGTTCGTCATTCTGACAAATAGCCCTACTAACCCGGACAGCCACTACAGACTAAGGCCCGGAGCATTTGGACTATCAGTGCAATGCTTGACCGGATATAGACCAATCAGGGCTGGCTACTGGTCAGTGCAGTAAGTCTGCTGAATGACATTTGTACATGGGGAATGGGGGTTGGCATCTATTTACCGTGAGGCGTCCCTCTGGGAGGCTGGGGAGGAGGAGGTGCAATCAGGGAGCTCACAGGGGATGAACAGGGCGGGTGGGATGGGGATGAGGCTATGTAAATAGCAAGGAGGGGTGGTAGAGTGCTCCAAACCGGGAGAGAACCTAGGTTGGACCATGTGGCTGAGGGGTAAGAAGGCCTGACTAAGTGGCAAAGGGTATGACAGTGGTATGAAGGGAGGATGGCTTGTGAACTTAGTAAAACAGTGAGAATAGCGAAAGTCTGAAATAGTCATGAATAGTCAGACATGTGAAAAGTTTTTTCTATTATGTCCACTTCATCACAATGGGCTGAAAATCTCACATGGGCCTAGGAATCCCCCTCCTAAATCAAATTGTGTATGCTGTGTTTCTGACAGTGGGCAATAGTTTATCTTTGCTCAAGGGGTGATGTACAACATGGTAGAGATATTCATATGCATAAAGTAAGGGCCACGTGGAGGAGTAACTGTGTCCAGGTAAACTATACTATTGAGCCTATAATGGCCTTTCTATAGTAGTAGTCTACCTGTTACCTTAACCCACATCTCTGTAGGTGTGCTGTACATGCAAGCTATGTGTCAGATCTAGAGTGGTGTCTGCACCATGGTCTGTATACATGAAAGAGTTAAGTAGTATTGACCAGGTATCAGAGATGAGAGTTCTGAAAGTTCTGTAGGTACGTGTACTCCTAACAGCTCTTGGTACCTGCCTCTCTTTCCCTAATCTTTCTCTATCCCCCTCCCTGAGGTTCTCAGATATTGCCCTTTCACCAGTTCATATGCAGGCTTTTCTTCTCCCTTGATTCATTTAGCATATCCTCTACATTCCCTGACTCCCAGCCTCTGTTTTCTTGAATGGGCAAAGTGTAGATCTAAGAGGCTCAAGGCTCGAGGCTCAAGGCTGAAAGGAGTGGATGGCTTATTACTTATGAACCATGTAGGAGGCAGATGGGGGGAGGCTGACAAAGAGGTTGGGGATGAGACCGGAGGCAGTGGGAACAATTAGTAAGATAGCAAATCAACAGTAGGCTGCTATACCTTGGCATAGCCTCATTCCTCCAACCCACATCCTCCCATGCACTCCTACACACCCTTGCTCCCCTGTGTCCATACGGACTGAGGATAAGACATATATACTGGTAAGGGCATAGCTAGGACATGACAGGGTAGAAACATGCATTCCTCATGCACCCATGCAGGAGACAGATGTGAAGCTAGCAGACTAGCAGATGGACATAAGACCAGGGGCAGCAGAGACAATATGGGAGGCAGCCAGCCAAAGCTTTAATGCTACACCTTCATGCATAAATTTACATGTATACATTTAAGTCCACCATCCCCACTAACCACTTGCATGTCTTACCACATACCTCCTAGTCTTACACCTGATTTCTATATCCCTCGGGACCCATAGGCACAACTCAAAATATGAAAATAACACACTGTGATTATGCACAGTTGAAACGATGATCCCCATCTTCACACAAATAGTTTCACTTATTGCAAATTGGGGTCAAATTGGGGTCACTGAGGTCACATGAAAATGTGAAAATTTCAATTTGAACCAATGTTTATGGACCATTGGGGACCGGGTGCCAGCTCTGACCGGCCTGAATAAAAACGGGTTATTTAGGGCAGATGGAGATAGAATTTGGCTGAAAAGGTTAATGGATGTAATAACTCTTTAAACTAGTCATTAGTTGCCCATTTTTATTATCATTTGCCCTAAATAACCTGTTTTTATTCAGGGTGGTCAGAGCTGGCACCCGGTCAGAGCTGGCACCCGGTCAGAGCTGGCACCCAGTCAGAGACAAAAACATTGGCCCAAGGTCGTGAGACACAGCCATATGAGACATGATAGCCTGTAACACAGCCATAGTCTGAGTGTGAGAAGGTGGTAGTAACAGGAGCAGCTCATGGGGGGCCTAGCACATCACAGGGGCAGCTTAGGAGGAGCAGCTCTAGTAGAAAGCCACATAAAATCTGTGTGAAAACACCGCCAGCCGAACCATGATCATTGCCGCTATAGCTGTAGGGTGGGAGACAGCAGGACAGCAGGCTGGAGGCAGTTATTGACCGCCTGTGTAGATGAGACAGAGAGACACGCAGGGGAGGGGCAGAGGGGGAAATGCACAAAGAACAGGATGGACAGACTGAAGTAAATGGATAGAGAGAAACAGCAAGGAAAATATATAGTGCTGGAGAGGGGGAGGAACAGAGAAAGGGAAGGTGAGTGCATGGGTGAATGAAAGAGAGAGAGAGAGAGCCCCCGTGTGGATTACGCCCCAATGGTGTGCTGGCCATGCTGATATAAAGATACTTATGATCCTCAGAATGAGCCCATACAGTTCAGGGTGTGGCTGGTGAGTGTCACTACCAGCTGCCACATACTCATGGGAAGTGTGCTGAGGAAGTGTGAGGTATCTACTTGAGCGAGTGCTGGTGGCATGTTACTATAAGAAGTCTACTATGGATATTTTTGTAATATAAACCAAGCTTGGCAAAACAGGGTCTGACACAGCAGAGCATTGGGGACTGTGGAGAAGGGTGCAATCAGGGGACACACGGGGGCTTCTCTTATCCTTCCATAGCAGTCCAACCACTCACTTCTCATCACTCTTTCACTCATAGACCCACCATATTCACTGTTTCTTATCCACCTAAAGACTAACTTAATTTACTCACTCACTCCCTCACTCACTCACTCACTCACTCACTTACTCAACCACTCACTCACTCAAGCACTTACTCCCTCAACCAATTACTTACTCCCCTCACTCGCGCGCTCTCTCTCTCTCTCTCTTTCATTCACCCATGCACTCACCTTCCCTTTCTCTGTTCCTCCCCCTCTCCAGCACTATATATTTTCCTTGCTGTTTCTCTCTATCCATTTACTTCAGTCTGTCCATCCTGTTCTTTGTGCATTTCCCCCTCTGCCCCTCCCCTGCGTGTCTCTCTGTCTCATCTACACAGGCGGTCAATAACTGCCTCCAGCCTGCTGTCCTGCTGTCTCCCACCCTACAGCTATAGCGGCAATGATCATGGTTCGGCTGGCGGTGTTTTCACACAGATTTTATGTGGCTTTCTACTAGAGCTGCTCCTCCTAAGCTGCCCCTGTGATGTGCTAGGCCCCCCATGAGCTGCTCCTGTTACTACCACCTTCTCACACTCAGACTATGGCTGTGTTACAGGCTATCATGTCTCATATGGCTGTGTCTCACGACCTTGGGCCAATGTTTTTGTCTCTGACTGGGTGCCAGCTCTGACCGGGTGCCAGCTCTGACCGGGTGCCAGCTCTGACCGCCCTGAATAAAAACAGGTTATTTAGGGCAAATGATAATAAAAATGGGCAACTAATGACTAGTTTAAAGAGTTATTACATCCATTAACCTTTTCAGCCAAATTCTATCTCCATCTGCCCTAAATAACCCGTTTTTATTCAGGCCGGTCAGAGCTGGCACCCGGTCAGAACTGGCACCCGGTGAGAGCTGGCACCCGGTCAGAGACAAAAACATTGGCCCAAGGTCGTGAGACACAGCCATTTTCATGACTGGGGATTGACCAATTAGTGCTGGTGGCATGTTACTATAAGAAGTCTACTATGGATATTTTTGTAATATAAACCAAGCTTGGCAAAACAGGGTCTGACACAGCAGAGCATTGGGGACTGTGGAGAAGGGTGCAATCAGGGGACACACAACTATATCCACTTTTCTTACCCACCCAAATACATAAATAATTCACTCACTACCAACCCTCACCTTCCCATAATCTCTAACCCACATGCTAAATCATTCACTTACCAATGACTGAAAAAATGGCTCACTTACCCTTTCTCTCTTCTTCCCAACCTGTCTTATTGTGTGTTTTTTCTCTCTCACTATTTGTGCGTTTTGTTTCTGCCCCTACCATCTCTTTCTCGGTCTTCCTATGTGTATCCCCCTCCCCACCTGCCCCACCTGCCCCGCCCCTTGCATGTCTCTCTGCCTCATCTGCACAGAAGGTCAATGACCACCCCCACCCTGCTGTCCTGCTGTCTACCCCCCCCTCTCCCTCATCTGCCTCTGGCTCGACGGCTATTATTTTAAAGGTGTGGAGATTTGATGTGGCTGTCTTCCTGAGCTGCTCCCCCCGATCTGCTCTCCCCTGAGATGTTCCTCTGAAACTGCTCTCCCTGCACTGCCTCCCCTGAGCTGCTCCCTCTGCGCTTCTCCCCGTGAGCTGCTCCCCCTCAGTTGTTTTCCTTATTTAAGTGATAGCTAAGTACTCCTGTCACTCCCCACATGCACACTCTCAGACATCACATTCGTATCCTGTATAGCTGTCTGTGTGACATGCTATAATGTGTCATATCAATGACCAGAAATGGACCAATCAGGGTTGGTAGCACATTGTTTTAAGAAATCTAGTAAAGGACATATTTGTAACCTCAACGTACCTTGGCAAAACAGGGTCTGACACAACATGGCATTGGTTTGGGGAGGAGGAGCAATCAGGAGACACATAGGGCAGACTAGGAGGACTAAGGCTATGCAAATAGAATAGGGTGGGGGAAGGCTCCGAGCTAAATGGGCCATTATACTGCCTAGAGGGCTCGGTTAGGTAACATTGTGTATGGGAATGCATGGGGTATAACCAAATATGTCGCTGATTCTGCAAGGCACTGCATCCTATTCCGCACTAGCGAGATGCAGTGATTCTCCTTTGTGAGACCTATAGCTGAAGCTGGTTCCTGGCCTGTTCAAAATAGAGAGTTTTAGGGGTCATACATTTTTGAATGATTGTGAGTTGAATACACCTTATGTCAGCCGTCCAGATTGGGGAAGTGGTTAGGACACAGGCCTACCATTCCAAAGGTCCTGACTTCGAATCCATGCCAAGGCTGCATGGTTACCTGCCCGTAATATTTTTTCCTAGTTGGTCAGTAATAGCATTTGCAAAAAACTGATCTTAATTTTAGATCATTTATCTTGTGTGAAGGATCTTTACAGCCAAATTGTATACTATAACGATTTTGAACAACAAAAGAAAAAGCATTTTAAAATGGTGTGAACCAAATAATCCTGGCATGGATTCGAAGTCAGGACCTTTGGAATGGTAGGCCTGTGTCCTAACCACTTCCCCAATCTGGACACCTGACATATGGTATATTCAAATCCCAATCATTCAAAAAGTTATGACCCCTAAAACTTCACATTTCGGACATGATAGGAACCAGCTTCAGCTGATCAGCTGGCTGCTATAGTTAGGAGAGGAAACAGCACTGGTACCAGACAAAATGGCGCAATACAGTGATCATCTTGCTAATGCGGAATATAATAGTGTGACCTCTTGTTACTTCTACATCACAGAAGGACACTACCACCATCTGTAACCTAATGTACAAAGGAGAAATGAGTGGATGAAACGGGATATTGGCCTTGCTTCTTGTAGGTCATAAAATGTATGTTCCCCCTTAGCTGCTCCCCTTACATAAGAGGGAGCAGCTAAGACAGTAGCTCAGTCAGCTAAAGCAATCAGACTCAAGGCAGTAAAAACAATGTGGGTGGTGCACAGCCACCAGCCCCCTGACAGGGCTACAACTGAATTTTACACCTAAGTATGTAGATCCATTACTTCCTTGGGACACTTGCTGGCAAATACACATAAAGCTGCAGTAATACATTGTGAGGCAGGCAGTCAGTGGCCTATTGATCTGTATCTCCAGCCCTAAGTTCTCCTCAGATCCATTCCCCTGTTTCTTAAATCCCCCTTAGCTCTCTTCCTTTCCCACAGGTCCCTCCCTTCCTCCACCCCTTGGCTCCCCTCCCCTCCCCCACCAGAGCTCTTATGCATAGCTGTGTAGCTTCCAGTAGTGCCAACCATATCCTTTTGCTGTATTGGTACATTCAATTTAACCCTAGGTTAATATCAAGCTGGTAAATACCGGTAATCATCTTTAGACAGAGCTTCTGGAATTACCCCAAAGTCAGCTCATCAATTCCATACAGTGCTATCCGGCCATTGGGTATGAATCTCATCAATTCAGCGGGGCAGGTTGGCTTGAAGCCTGGCCGGTTATATAGACCAATCAGAGTTGGTGGCTGGTCACTGCCATAAGTCTACTCTAGGACATGTTTATGGCCCAAACGCACCTGGGCATCTATTTACCATGGGGCATCCTTCTTCTGGGGTGCATGTGGTGCAATCAGGGAACGCACACGGCCAACCGGATCGGACCTGGGCTACATAAACAGCAAGGAGGGGTCGAAGACGGCTCCAAGCTAACCTGAGAGGACCTAGTGTGGTGTTTTTGTAGGAAGGGACGGGAAGCATTGGCTATATGGCAAAGGGCATCACAGAGCTCAGAAGGCAAAGGGAGCACGATATCGAGCCTAGAAAAAACTGAGATTATGGGAAAGGTATGAAACAGACATGAATTAAGAAAGAAGTGTCTATTTCTGTGCACAGGCCTAGGTGTGCCCCTATTAAACATGTACAACAGCCTGTATTTGCTGAAATGGTGATTTCCAAGTCAACGGGTGGAAGAGAGACCTTATGTGAAGAAAGGCTAATCCACATACTCCCCCCCACCTCTCAATAATAAGGCTTTTCAACACATGGATGGTAGAGTAATATTGCTTGTATTGTCATGCAGGAGGCAGTAGAGATTGCTGAATGCTCATACTACCTGCTCCCTGTTTCTTTATACCTCTCTCCTACCCTCTCTGATGTCCTTATGCATTTCTTTTACCTCTTACACTTCCGCCATATTGCAGTCTTTCCATCTTTTTCTATCTATTCAGCACCTCCTCTATACCTTTCCCCTTCCCACTTCGTATATATAATGCGAGAATCGGTAAGCCGCATGAATAAAAGTGTCAAAACACAAAGTAAGAAGAGAGTCTGGCATATTATGAATCATGTAGGAGGAGGCTGACAGAGAGTTTGGGGATGAGACCGGAGGCAGTAATAAAACCTCAGTGTGCACAAAATTCAGTTCATCGTTGAATCATTGTTGAATCAATATTGAATAAACATTGACGATCAGTTATTGATGTTGATTCAATGTTCTATGCCCACTAGGAATATGGGAGATGTCCACAGTGTACTGCTATACCTCAACATAACCTTATCCCTTCATCCCTCCATCCTCCCATGCAATCCTACACACTGGTATTTGATCGTGTCCATATATCATAACGCATTGTCTGTAAGGGCCTAGCTAGAGCATCAAAGGATGGAATTGCCCATTGCTCATGCATCATGCAAGATACAGATGGGAGGGGGGTAACTAGAAGATGGACATAAGATCTAAGGCAACAGGGACAATCTGGGAAGCAGCCAGTCGACGCCCTAGCACTACGCCCCCATTAATCTACATGCATGGAAGTTCTGCTTTCCATACCGACCACTTCCATCTCTTATCACACACATCTAATGTCCTACCTTCCTCCTGGTAGGGGCCCCTACTGACTACTGGATATGTGCTGGATTCATCACACACCAACAAGTCTGTGTCCATCTGAGAGAGTGATTATTCACAATTCAAACTAGTTGCTTTGATGGTCCTTGCTTATACACAGATAAATTCATCATTTCCAAATTGGAGTCACTGATCATAATAAAATCTGAAAGTGAATAAACTTCATGTTTATGGACCCAAAGCTAACCATCTCCTTCCACAGGATACCTAACACTCCCCCAGCACAGTTCCCATGGGTATCTGGTTTCTGGTAGTAGACACGGCAGAGTTTTCAAAAAGAATATTCAGAAAAATTCCAAAACAACATAGGGTCGGAGTAGTGTGGAAAAATTCTTTTCATTGTGATTTGATATTATTTAGATAGTCAAAACGATCGATCGGAGAGAGTGTTTGACACAACAGAAAGCCCAGATTCTGCGCGAGGAATATTCACTATCATTAGCTATATTTCCTTTCTCTAGTCTCCCCAGACCAGCTATCATTGATTATCTTACCTGATACTATCAGTTCTTGACATTTTGTGAATATATCTAATGGCTCTCTTTTAGCAGGGTGGCAAAGTTGAGACTACTTCAAAAACCTCGGGCAGAAATGGCCGTGCGAGTGGCCGGCCATCTCGTGAACCCTGCCATGCCTACTGGTAGTGACAGCCACACCCTGTACTGTAGGGGCTCATTCTGCCTAGTCCTATCTTTACGTCAGACATGTCCAGCACACCACCACGCTATAATCCAGACGGGGATATCTCTAATCTGTCCATGGTAATCAAAGCATCCACTTCTTACCTCTCTCATGTCTCTGCCTCATCTACACAGATGGTCAAAGACTGCTCCCTGCTCTGCTGCTGCCTCCCGCCCGGTTGCTATGGTATGAGTGATCAGGGTGTGGCTGGCAGTGTTTTCACACAGATGTCATGTGGCTTTCTCCTTGAGCTACCCCCACCCCAAAAGGCCTCTCCTAGAATGAGCTGCTCCCCCAATGAGCTGCTTTGCAATGAGCTGTTCTACCATGAGCTTCTCCCCCAATGAGCTGCTCCCCCAAATGTTCTGCACCCCATGTGCTGCTCCCCCAATCTGCTGCTCCCCCATGAGCTGCTCCCCAATCTGCTGCTCCCCCCCTAGCTGCTCCCCCAATGAGCTGCTCCCCCAATGAGCTGCTCCCCCAAATGTTCTGCACCCCATGTGCTGCTCCCCCAATCTGCTGCTCCCCCTTAGCTGCTCCCCCAATGAGCTGATCCCCCAATCTGCTGCTCTCCCAATAGGCTGGTCCCCCATGAGCTGCTTCGCTAAGTGTGCTGCTCCCCCAATGAGCCGCTCTCCCAATCTGTTGCTCCCCCAATGAGCTGCTCCCCCAATGTGCTGCTCCCCCAATATCCTGCTCCCCAATGGGCTGCTTGAGAAATATACTGCTCTCCCAATGGGCTGCCCCACCAATTGGCTACTCCCCCATGAGCTGCTCCCCAAATCTGCTGCTCCCCAATTTGCTGCTCCCCCATGAGCGGCTCCCCCAATGAGCCGCTCTCTCCATGTGCTGCTCCCCAATGTGCTTCTCCGTTAATGTGCTGCTCCCCAATACCCTGCTCCCCAATGAGCTGCTCCCCTAATCTGCTGTTCCTGCCAATGCCTTCTCTCGCCTACTTCAAACACACTCTGCGTGTCTGGCAGTGTTACCTGATATGATGTGTCATATCCATAACAGGAACTGAACCAATTAGGTCTGACGGCATGTTACCATAGTCAGTCTACTGAAAGATGTTTTCGTAACTCAACCCAACCTTGGCATAACAGGGTCTGACACAACACGTGGGGGGGGGGGGCTAAGGGGAGGAGGCTGCAATCAGGGGACACACAGGGCATGAGGGGAGGACTGAGGCTATGTACACAGAAGAGGGTTCGGAAGGCCTCAAGCTAAATAGGGAGTTCTAACTGGGCCATCATGCTCCCAAGCAACTAAAGGGCTTGGGTAGGTTACAGTGTGTAGCATAATGTATGAGTGTGCTGATTTTGCACAGCATTTCATCCTATATAGTACCATGACATTCAACCCCCCCCCCTCCTCCTCACTTCTAATTCTATCGTGCCACCGTATCCCGCTGTTTTTAGATGTTTGAAACATTTTTTTATTTGTTAAATCACAGGTTAAAAACATTTGTCACATGTTATGACAAATAACATGAAGAATCCTTATCAATATTTCAAAGTTATATTGCATAGTGAATGAGATAAAGATGAGACCATATACAGGTAAGATAAAGATGAATAAACACTTCAATATACAAAAAAAAAAAAAAAAAAAGCACAGCTTTAAGGGATTAACATGGAAGACATTTAAACTAGACAAACGGGGCGGACAGAGGGATATCTGCCTAAACATTCCCATATCAACCATCATACTACAATTCTGTGTAGTTACAATAATACAGAGAATTCACTAGAATGGTGATCAATGCACACAGCAATATAAACAAAGGATGACAGAGATACCCTTTAAGTGCAGGAAGCGTGAGCCATACACAGGGCCACCTGAAGGCGAACCTGTGTACGGGTTGAATAGTCGATACAGGCCTTTCTATAGCCACTATAGCAGCCCACCTGTTACTACACCCCACACCCCTTGTAGTCGCTGTACAAAGGGGCAGGTCTCAGATCCTGTTAACAAGGGGAGCTGGCTGTGCCACGCCTGCACCAGAATACATGAAAGTGGAGTCCTATCGCTCAGGTATCATGGGGGAGACGGTAGGGAGGCTGACAGAGAAATCAGAGATCAGCTTCCTCTTTTTGCTGCTTGCTCATGTTACCTGCCTCCCTTTCATCGACCCCCTACATTCCTACCCCCCTACATGACGTCCTAACTAATTTCTTTTGCACTTACCTCATGCTTTCCTCCTTGATTTGTCCTCTTTTTCCCTCCCCCTACCTCCTTGCCTCCCTCCCATGCATCCCCTGTTCACATGCTGATCAAAACCTCCCTTTCTCTCTGTTTTCCCTCTCTCAGTACCTCATTCCCTCAGTCCCTGTGGGAACACTACAAACTTGACATAAGACCTCAGACCAGCCCATGATTACAGATATTAATTTTTTTTTCACAATTGAAATGAATTGTTTTGATGGTCCCCAGTGACTTAGGCATCATACTGTGTTTCACTTATTCAAATGGAGGTAACTTATTAATGTAGAAAAGTTCAATCTCAACATCTGAATCTCAGTATCTCAAAGTAGATCACATTTTACGGCTCTCTGTCAGATACCCTCTGCTTTCCCCAGGTGAAGTCCCACAGGTATATATGGATTGTGGTAGGGACACCCACGCGGTGTACAGTACAAGCACAGTCTGACTAATCCTACCCTGATGTCAGACATGGTCTCTACACCAGCACGCTATAGCCCACACTGGGGCTTCACTAATCCCCACACGGTAATCCAACCACTCACAACCCACCACTCATAGACTCACTGTGTTCACTGTTTCCTACCCGCATTTAAATGCACTCACAGACCTACATGCAGACACTCGTTGTTTACTCACCTACTCACTTACTCATTCACTCAACCACTCACTCATTGGTCAACCTCTGTCTCTCTCTGTCTCAGTCTGTGTCTGTCTTTTTTTTTTCTTTACATTGTTCTCTCTGACACTTTATCAATCTCTGTCTCTGTCTATGCCCCCTCTCTGCCCCTGCTATACCCTGCCCTAGTCTCTCTGCCTCAGTCACTGACCGCTCCCCCTACCTCCTCCCCTCCCCCCTATTGTCCTGCTGCCTCCCACCCTGTGGCTGTAGCTGCAATGATCATGGTGTGGCTGGCGGTGCTTTCACACAGATTTGATGTGGCTGTCTCCCTGAGCTGCTCCCCCCGAGCTGCTGCCACAAAGAGCAGCTCCTATCACGGCCTGCCCTACCACACACTCCCTACACTACACACTGGCTGCCTCTCTGTGATACATACCCAGGGTCTACATTCAACCTCTGTGTACACACATCCATGTTTGCTTGCAATACCGCTCAGACCGATTCAAAGGCGGGGGATGAGATCAGAAGAAAGGAGGGGAGAAGAGGATGGAAGGGAGTAGGAGGGAACAGGACTGGGAGAGGAGGGGAGGGGAGGGGCAGAGGAGGGGCAGAGGAGGGGCAGAGGAGGGGCAGAGGAGGGGCAGAGGAGGGGCAGAGGAGGGGCAGAGGAGGGGCAGAGGAGGGGCAGAGGAGGGGCAGAGGAGGGGCAGAGGAGGGGCAGAGGAGGGGCAGAGGAGAGGCAGAGGATAGTAGGGTAGGAGAAATGTCCTTGTGGTACCGGGTGGGTAATATTCCGATGTAAACTCAGACCTTGGACAGACCGACTTCCAGTTAGCCTACCAACATAACCCAGACCTACCATTACGTCAATATGTGACTTAATATCGTTAACTCACCATATGACAGACGGCTGTTTCCATGCAAAGCGTACTCCCCTTACTCTAGAAGCTCATGTAATCCCTGCAAAAACAGACAAACACACAGGTAACTGCTCCACCCGATAACACCAAGCACATTGGTATCCTCCAGTATACAGGGCGTACCAAGGCAGTTGGTAGTGTAGCCTGTAGTGACTACTACCAGTAGTTACTAGTGGTAGTGTAGCTTGTAGGGGCTCAGTGACTACTCCCAGTGGTTACTGGTGGTATTGTGGCAGAGCTCAGTATCTGCTGCTGCTGGCTGGCTGTGTGGTGCCTCCCCACAGTGAGTGCCTGGTGTGAGCTGCTCTGTGAGCTGCTCTGTGAGGCTGAGCTCCTCCTGCTGCCAGTCCCAGTCCCACACTAACTGTGCCTCTCTGTCCCACTCCCTCAGTCACCAGGCTGCAGTGGGGGAGGGCATGGGAACAGCCAGGAGTGCTGCTGGGTGATGGTAGGGCTGGGTGCTACTAGCGCCATTTTGTGATTTTGTAAAAACTTGGTCACATCATTTACATGATTTTATGTGATTGCTGAACCATTTGTAACCGACAGCTACACTCCTTTGCGTGTTGTCTTTATGTGAAATTAGGGTAGAGAGTCTTAGGTGCAATATACAAATATTGGTGAAAGGACAGTAGGAAAAATGAGAGAGATTGATATTTGACTAGCTTCCCATACGCCTGGGAGGGAGTCATAGAAAACGAGTAGAGCAATGGTGAATAAGCAATGGATGAGATCTATCTATGTGTTTTGTTCATAAATTAACCTGATGTTTTGAATGGAGCAATTGGAGGAAATCTTTTTCCGAATAGTGACTAGTTCCTAAGGTCTATTCTATGCAAATACATACGTAATGTTAATTTGGTGTTCAATCAAGATGTCCCTTGTCTAAGTAGGTTTTATGGATTATTAACATGATGATGTCCCAGGTGGTAGTTGGGGTGAGTAAAGGATTGTAGTGTTCACCTCAAGAACAGAACTACAAAAGTACACCAGGACCTGGTGGCTATTCCTAGCATCAAATTTCCCCTCCATTTCTCTCATTGGGTACTGGTGTGCTCAGCTGGTCACACTATTGTCAAGCCTGGACATGTTCATACTGACACTACTACATGTGCATAGGAATTGCAGTATGACTAGACCCTGACACTATGCTGGTGCTGGTACACAGAAAATCTAAATGTTCGGTCATAGGGTCATTGGTCAGGTATGACCAATTGCTATTCAGAAATGACTGCGACATAACAACATAGGACTAATGCCTTACTCCAAAGGACTTAGCTTAGAACCCATTGAGATGGAGAAGACTAATGTGAGTTGGTCAGTACTGACCAACCTGAGAATATTAACAAAGGTTGGTTGTATAGGGAGCCAGAAAATGACTAGCTGGCTATAGTGCCTGAGAGGCCGTATAGGGAGGCAGAGAATATCACTGTAAGACGCTGCAGCTACAAGCAGGACCCTTCCCTCTGTGTGGACGATGTCCGGGACCCGCAGTAACTCCTGCAGGGCTTCCCGTAATTGCCACTGGGTGGCGTGCACGATCTGCCGGGTATGATCTGCCGGCGCCCAACCTGCCTCGTGCTCAGTGCTGCAGCAGAAACCTCACCACTCATAAACAGAGTTAGGCCATCAGTTTCCTATACTGCTGCGGTGCCAGATGTAAAGAGACAGTTCTATATACCTCTGGGGTGCCACATTTAAAGGGACATTTCCCCTACACCTCTGCGGTGCAAGCGTCAGGGGAACATCTCCCTACACCTCTGTGGTCCAAGTTTAAGAGCAACATTTCCATTGGTTTCCCTACACCTCTGGGGTGCAAGATTAAAAGCAACGTTTCCCTGCACCTCTGGGGTGCCAGATTAAGAGGAACAGTTTTTTACACTGCTTTCATGCCAGATTAAAGGTATTAACTGCCATGGTGCTATGGTAGAAGGGGCCTTTACAAGGTGCACTGAAGAAAACGTGAGCATCACCGTCGCCAAGAGCACCTTTCATTACAGAACAGAACGAGCACCCAGTTTCTGACGACTAGACCCCAGCTAGACTCCCACACCCAGCGAGGAGGATAGACGTAAAGTCAGCTTTTTGTCAGCCCTGATACTCCCTATCAATAAAAGCAGCGCAGGCCCACATGCCACATGCAATACACTATGGAGCAGCCATGGCATGGGGAGGGAAGATCCAAGGATTTGGATAAGGGATAAGAAAGAGTGAGATATAGATAGGCAGAGACAGACGCAAAGACAGAGAGAAAGAAAGAAAGAAAGAAAGAAAGAAAGAAAGAAAGAAAGAATAAAGCAGAGGGAGGGTCGGAGCCTGTTCTTAAAGAGGTATCAGAGTGTAGGGATCTAGATGTCTTGCCGGAAATTCATAGAATAAATCAATAAACAAAATCGATTGGGTGGATGTGAAATACAAAGTGGCACGTGATTGGTCTGACACTCCCTAGGAATAGAGACGGCCATGTTGTTCCACGGTGGTGTAGGCAGAAGGAGGACGTCATGATTGGCGACGGTTTTCTCTTGCAAAAGTCCGATGAATGGGGAGAGTACATGAAGTAAGTCAAAGGGGAGGGGTGAATTGTCACAGTGCATGTGGGGATGGTATCAGTATTGGCGTGTGAGGGTGCAGTAAAGAGGAGAATGTAGGAGGAAGAAGAACACAGTCTTGCTATACGGAGGAGAGCAATGAAGGAGGAAAGTGGATGAGATAAGGAATGGGGAAAGGGGGTGCAAGGAAATAGTGAAATAGTCAGTAAGGCAAGGGGACCCAAGTAGATAGATCCACTGGGTTACCCCCATCACCTATCTCATTCTTGAGACTTACGAAGAAACTGGGCAAAAAGGCCAACCATTAAAAAGCTATAGGAGTTCAAAATCAGTGGGTTAGTCTTCCCAACCTATATATATGAATATGAGGGCATGAAACACACTTTCTGATAATGGGGAAGGGGCAAGCATCTAGGGGGGAGGCAGGCAGTCACAGCAGTAGGCAGGCAAGCTATTCAGCATTGCTGAAGGAAGGAACTAATGAAAAGAGGTAAGCAGGGAAGGAGGCAGGTTGTGGAGAGACTGGCATGCAGAGAGAGGGTGAGAAGTGAAAGGGACTACTAGAATAGCCAGACCACCACAAGATGGACAATGGTGCTGTCATTATTACACTCAGTGTAGGAGCATGTCATTATCGCCTGGAGGCAGTTGATGTACACAGAGCGTACACCACTTTGTCAGATGAGGCAGGAGGTCTACTGTAAATGTAAATATTTTTTTGCAGATTTGATTTTAAGTACAATTTCCCTCTGATTTGAATGCGCGGATTTTGAAACAGTAGTTATATAGCTATATTGGATGAGTTTCACTCTGTGCATATTTTCACTGTTTTTAAAATCCACGAAATCTGCGAATGTGTGTATGGAGCGACAAAAAGTATGTTTACGGTATCTAATAAGTAACACCCACCTCTGCACGTATACCATGTACTGCCTGCTATTAATGTTTGGTGGAGTGATTGATATGGGGTTGCAACTCTTAGCTGTTACATTGCATAGAGTATATCATTAATCCACAGTTTAGTATTGGGTCAGCACACTCAGCTGTGTTTATTATGTCATTAACCCATCAACAGATTAATATTGGGTCAGTACACCCAGCTGTATTCATTATGTCATGAATCCATTAACAGATGAGTATTGGGTCAGCACACTCAGCTGTAATTATCTCACATTTATTCTGTCGTTAATCTGTCACCAGGTGGAGACTGGGTTAGGCTGGTAATGGACGCTGGGAAACAGTTACATGGTGGAGGGGGTAATGGTGGGGAGGCGCAGAGGGAAGGAGGCATTATGAGTTGCAGGAGAAGTGGTTATATGTTAAATAGGGAGGGATACGAGGGATACAAGGGATAGTAGGAAGAAAGGGGTAAGCTATTGGGTGATCAGGGTATATGGAGTCCAATTTGCCTAAACATTAGCAAGCGCTTAAATTTGTAATGGGACATGTTCCCTCACGAATGCTCAAATTCGTCTTTTTCTTGTATGATGCTCATAGAGAATGTTACGTCTCAAAGAGAATGTTATGTCATGCATGGTTGATAGGATAGGGAGACTATTTTCAAATCATTTTTTGTTTGAGTTTTGCAGGATATAATGGTGGGAATAGATTGAAATTGATAATATAGAGAAGGACTGGCCAGTATTAGAATGTAGACAAGTCAGTACAAAGAGTCTTAGACGCTAAGTGAGAAGGGGAAGGCTTGTATAAGGTTTAGAATGGCTGAAGGCCACGTTTTTGCACACCTTACATGCCATACTCAGTCGTCACTTGACATTTGGAATGGAACTGCCTGAAAGGCCATGATTTCTAAAGCTGTCAGTGAGGGAAGAATGCTGGTACATTCAGGAGAGTGGCGCCAAAGGTAAAAAAGAAAATGGTGGGCGGAGGGGATACGGTTAGAAAGGGGGAGGTGAAAAGGAGAGCTGTCAGGGGTGGGAGGATAGCAGGTGGAGTAAGAGAGAAAGAGGCAGGGAATCGCTGAATGCAATTTTGCTTGAATGCATTGCACCCTTTGTCATCATGACGATACATTAATGAAACTCTGATGAACAACTCACCAGAGCTGTATGCAGACATCATGCTACAATGCAGGGCTGCCAAGTCACTGGTTGACACTGTGTTCATGCAATGTGATGGCTAATGTTGTTTGAAGGCAATATGCCTTCTTCAAAGGGTTTAAAAGACTGCTGTTTATAAGGATATAACTGAATGCAACTGGTTCCAACTAAACTATTTCAAATAAATGCTGACACCCTGTTATATTACGATATCTTCATGAAAAACATTAACGATAGTTAAAACAAGTGTTTATAGATATCATGCAAAAAAGGTTTTAGTGATTTTTCTGAGACTCCTGTTCTATAAATGGCATTGCCCCTTTCGCACAGAGCTAGAAAATATACATTTCTACCTATATGTTACTTTACATTTATGCTGAATCCTCAAATACCAGTGAAGGGCACCTATTACAATCATTGCTGTGATGAAAATTTCATCAAAATCCTAAGATGATTGACAGGTGTGACCCCAGGTCAGCAGATGACCTGAGGTCACGCCTGTCAATCACCCGGATATACATTTGCTTAATAGGGCACAATCATTGGGAACAGAAAGTATTTGACCGTACCTACCCCAGTATACAAGCCCTGGGGATTCTAATGAAACTATTGTCATGTTGCAATGACCACTCTGTTACCTAGCAACAGCAACTCCAAACATTCCATGCCTAGCAACCAGCACAATAAGTGGGAATAGAAGGTAGTTGACCATACCTACCCCCAGTATACAAGCCCTAGGGATTCTAATGGAACTATTGTCATGTTGCTATGACCATTCTGTAACCTAGCAACAGCAATTCCAAACATTCCTTGCCTAGCAACCGGCACAATAAGTGGGAATAGAAGGTAGTTGACCATACCTGCCCCTAGTATACAAGCCCTGGGAATTCTAATGGAACTATTGTCATGTTGCTAGGACCACTCTGTTACCTAGCAACACCAATTCCAAACATTTCATGCCTAGCGACCGGCATAATAGGTTGGAATAAAAGGTATTTGACCGTACCTACCCCCAGTATACAAGCCCTGGGGATTCTATTTGAACTTTTGTCATGTTACTAGGACCATTCTGTTACAACAGCAATTCCAAACATTCTGTGCCTAGCATTTTAGCAACTGGCACAATATCTGACCAACTGCATTGTCATCCCCCACTACCGTGGATGCCTTTAATTTCAGTTTATCATCATAATCTTAAGATTATATGGAGAGATCAAGCCAGAACCGAACACTTGTGTTCGGTTCTGGCCTGTAAAGGAGAATGTCCATTCCAGGTGTTTTGGTGCTATTTGAAGGTGTAGTGGTTTCTTGTATAATTTGATACATGCCCATACAGTGGTTCCTTCCCTGTACTGGTAGTGGCCACCCCAGCCAGTAGGCAGGAGGTATTTATAGAGATAGGGATTACACTGTCAGCAGGTGCATGTACATACATGTATATGATGCTATACTAAATTTACATAGTAAATTTGGAGTCGACTATATAACAATTCTAGAAGATTTTGTGAGATCTTGGCTCTAATCTAGGACGAAGCTTGTTGCTGGCTTGTTGTGAACAAGTCATGGTGTGTCCCAGGTCCCAACCTGCCTAAAGCTCTGAAGTAGTCAACATAAGCGTGCACACCCAAATCCCCGGATGTATCATTGTACAAAAACCTACTGAAGATGGATGATAGAGCTGGAACCGTTAAAGAGAGTGTACAGGAGTATCGGTAATCAGTAATCCCAAGTTATACATGAGATCTTCTATACTGCATGAATTCAGACAACCATTTTTACTGCTTGGCGCTAACTGGTTGTTGAGGGATTGATATTGCGCTGGCACACTCCACGTTCACCATGTGTTATTGATACTGTTGTTTATCTGTTAACTATTCAAAATGTAATGCTCTGTAGCCTTTGTTGTCATGGAACATGAATGCATCTCTGGTGAGTAACCTGTAAGGGCTGTGTTCATACAATATGTCTACCATCATGGTTAAGATGACCTCAAAGGTTCTGCATGATGCACCAATGCAGTGCCAGCAAGTCACTTGCATCACAGTGCAGCATGGCAAGGGGATCAGCCAATACATGTGGAGGGGGTGGGTGCTGAGATTCAAGCATGGGGAGGGGAGGGGGGGATTGATACTAAAAGATGCTGTGTAGATGGCTTGCTACAACTTTCTGCAATGTCTGAGTGCTGCAACTGTCTGCATGGACCATGTTTTAATCACATATTTAAATGGACAATGCCTGACTTGCACCATGATGACTTAACTCACTTGGAGTGAGTACTCAGTCTGTGAGGTTCAGGCACCTCCAGCACAAACCCTCAGAGGATTCCGGGCATTTAAGATGGAGGGTACTGTGACAAGGCTTGTATAGAGCTAGTGTATTAGGGCTCTCTTCCCACAGGGATCTAGGAGCCCCAGTCCCCTGACGACTGCCAGTGCGACCATGATGGAGCCCCTGTCAGGGTGGCACACACCATGTAACGGGGGCTGAGGCAGATACTGGGATACAGAGTAGGGTGCATCACTGCTGACAGACCACGAAGCACTGGTCATGTAGGGAGGGTGGGGGATGATAAAACAATATAATGCAATAACAATGGCTTAATGGTGGAGGCTGAACGGTGGAGGCTTAATGGTAGAGGCTTAATGGTAAAAGCTTAATGGTGGAGGCTTAATGGTCCAGGATTAATGGTCCAGGATTAATGGTCCAGGATTAATGGTCCAGGATTAATGGTCCAGGATTAATGGTTCAGGCTTAATTATGGAGGTGTGGTGGTGGAGGCTTAATGCAATCACTTTGTACAGGCGGTGGCTGGAGGCTCGTGTTAATCTCACTAATGACAACACATACCACCTGCTGCTGCTGCTGCCCACCCTCCTCCCCGTTCAGCTACCAACCCTGGGGCAGGGAGTAATACACTAATAGCAACCACTCCATGTATGTGACTCTGCAATCTGGGAGCCTATATCATAGCAGTAGGGCAGCCTGTGCCACCCCAGTCAGGTACGCAGGCAGCCTGTGCCACCCCGGTCAGGTACGCAGGCAGCCTGTGCCACCCCAGTCAGGTACGCAGGCAGCCTGTGCCAGCCCAGTCAGGTACGCAGGCAGCCTGTGCCAACCCGGTCAGGTAAGCAGGCAGCCTGTACCAGCCCAGTCAGGTACGCAGGCAGCCTGTACCAGCCCAGTCAGGTACGCAGGCAGCCTGTACCAGCCCAGTCAGGTACGCAGGCAGCCTGTACCAGCCCAGTCAGGTACGCAGGCAACCGTTGCCACCCCGGTCAGGTACGCAGGCAGCCTGTGCCACCCCAGTCAGGTACGCAGGCAGCCTGTGCCACCCCTGTCAGGTACGCAGGCAGCCTGTGCCACCCCGGTCAGGTACGCAGGCAGCCTGTGCCAACCCAGTCAGGGACACAGGCAGTCTGTGCCACCCCAGTCAGGTACGCAGGCAGCCTGTGCCACCTCAGTCAGGTACGCAGGCAGCCTGTGCCACCCCAGTCAGGGACGCAGGCAGCCTGTGCCAGCCCAGTCAGGGACGCAGGCAGCCTGTGCCAGCCCAGTCAGGTAGCCATAACATGCAGCAGAAGAGGAGAGAGAAGGAAGCAGAGCTGGATGGAGAGATGAGCAAGTTAGAGAAATGAAAGGGGCAGTAGGCACGGGGACACATTAAGTTGTCCATATTATTTCCTCAGGAAATCCTTTTTTCCGAATGGTGCCAATACCAGCTAGAGATATAAATCAGAGCTTTGCATACACTGCCACTACCCATTGTGGAGGCCATACATTAAGAACAGTGATTGATGGTCGATCAGTCTGTGTAATACTGAGTTCACATTTCCATCCACGAGACTGCTGCCAAGGTCTGCTGTGTAACCAGACACCCACCAGATACCGGGCTCCACCAACACCCTGTAGTCATGGAATACCACAATAATGATCCCATTAAAGTGAATGAGTTTAAAAGACCCCTCATTAGTGCAGTTACTGCAGTAATCCAACTGAGCTGAGCTGATAGTAGGAGTGCATAGATTAACAGGTGTAACATGATGCATGAGCAAGAGTGGGCTTCCCACTCGACAATCTACATAATGCTGATAATAAGCCAGGACACCTTTTATTAACTGCAGTGCCCATGATTGGACACCAATACTCAATATTACTCTAGACTATCATCGCCAGAGCTATTCAGACACAAAACCTCTATACCCACAGCAGTGTGCTGCAGCCGTGGGTATTGCGGCCTATACTATAATACTAAGACTGGTAGTGATTGATAGTTGGTCAGTCTGTGTAATACTGAGTTAACATTCAGCTACTGGAGGCTGCAGTCTGCAGTCTGACCAGATACCCTGTCCTTCTAGTGGTAAGGGTGCGAATGAAACTGATGCCTGCCATCATGCAGGTAATATTGGCCACACTTATAAGTGCATTTTAGACAATAAATCCCCCCCTCAAAGAAAAAGGGAGAGAAATTAAATTTAAAAAACAAATTTGGCCAATGCATCAGTGGGCACATATTGTTGGCACTATAACTATATAGAGGATAGAGGATGGGGCCTTTTTACAGCCAAATATTGCAATCTGACTATCCCTTATATCTCCATGCCAAGTCTAAAGTAATGAGTTGTCCTCTGTTCCTGGGGGTTAAGCGACACAGCAGTAAAGGGTCATACATGAACAGATTCATAGCTTCTGGAGTAGACCCCGGGCACAAGCTCTATGTAGTTAGAGTTATGTTTGTGGCATTTACTTGGGTATACTGCTTGTATGCTACCAGTAACATTGATTGCAGTCTAAGCAGTATTGACATTATATGTCGGTATAGCTCAGCGACATGTATAGTGTACTGGTAGTACAGCGTGCCAAATCTGACTGTGGCTGTATATGGACACAGGATGCTATCTGCAAAGCAAAACTGGTTTGTGTGTGCGTGTGTGTACCCAGGAAACTGGGGTGAGGCTAGAGCATGCTAGTGCCAGCTAGGGCGAACTACTTTTGTGCCTAGCTCAAGGGGTGAGGTAGTGTGAGCTTTGGGTGAGGTGCCCTAGCCCTTCCACATGCCCACCCAATCCCACCCAGTGGCTAGCTGGTGGTGGGGGAACTTGGGTGAGAGGTGGGTGAGGGCTTGCACAAGGTGTGGGGTTGTCCAGTGTGCAGTATGTATCAGTTACTTATATGTCAACATCTCACACCCACACTGTAGTATAGTGGTCAGCACTGTCGCCTTGTACCCCAAAGGTCCAGGGTTCGTGACTCGGTCATGTCAACCGACCCACCATTTTTTCTTCATAAAAATAGAAAATTGAAGATAAAATGGTGGGAAGGGTGACATGGCTGAGTCACGAACCCTGGACCTTTGGGATACAAGGTGACTGTGATGACCACTAGACTACCATGTGGGTACAAGGTTGGGATATCTAAGGAACCTATATGTATTGTACATTGGAATGTTTTAACCTTTTGTTCCTAGCATTGCCCTCACACAAGCCTGAATCTTGTGCTAGCCCTATCCAGCTCTCTGTGATGTTGCCCAAATCCAGGCTTGATGGCTGGGACTGTGTGGCACTGTGGAAGAGTTACAAGAGGGGCTTGCAGTAGCATAAGGAAAGCCATTATGCAGCTATGATGTGGGTTGCCCCTTGCCTTAAGAACAATAGACCAGTGACATGTATTTTGTGGACAATTGTAAAGTTAAATTACTAAAAATAAGAAAAAATGGTGGGTAGGTTGACATGGCCGAGTCTTGAACCCTGGAGCTTTCACATACAATGCGCCAGTGATGACCACTATACTATCGGATCTGTGTTGGGTGGCCATATAAAGGAACCTCTATTTATCAACCATGGCAATACACAACCTACTAAATACTGGTGTGCATGCTTGGGGGGCCTTGGGTAAGGTGGTGTGCCAGCACACAGACCAGAGGGTCACCCTCAGTGTGGGTTTGGGCAGAGGAGGCCATAGGCACAGGGCTTGCCCAGTCTAGCACATAGGGTGAGCTTCTACACACAGGGCTCACCCTACCTTGCTCTATGGGCAATGCTCGCACTAGTCTCACCCTTCCTCACCCCAGTTTCCTGGGTATTTATAAAAGCTGTTCTTGCCCACCAATATTCGCAATCCTTATCCAATATGTCAGCCCAATGCCTGATGACATTTGACGGCATAGATTTGCTATTAACTACTCTGACACAAACTCTACAGTACCTGCATAATAGAGACAGTTTATTTTATTAAGTTGACTGTCTACCTATCGTGCCCCTATTTGGTATTCTTTATACGTTACGGCCAAAATAATTACATCTTGGCAGGCATTGTCACCTAGGCCAGAATGCATTGTATGATTCTGGTTATAACATGGAATAGTTGATACCAACTGAGGCAGCAGGAACCAGTTACACTTGCTGCAGGCTGAACTCCACCTACTTCAGATGGTAACTCATGTAGGTAACCTGTAATCAAATTTCAACTTCTCTCCTGTCCAATGCCAACCATTGACAGAGGCTTGTTTTAGACATGTTCCTTGATTAGCAGTGCCAGCTGCACAACATGAAGGCTGTCTGGCCATGCCAGTAACCTGTGTGGATTGCAGGTGATTGGCATTTTACAGCACTGCCCAGCAGGCCAGGTTTACTCAGTAATTGGAGACCTGCTGTTGTGCTCTTGGTGATTTGTACCAGCACAAACCCAGGCGATTTAGGGATATCACATCTCCCCTTTGTTTGGTAAAGTATATTCAGGAGCGTTTGGTGGGGATAGTAAGGCTGTCTACCCGATAGAGAATATGCTATACCCTACAATGGTACTTCATTTGAATCTTTTCTTCTGGTTTTAGATTTCTTTCTCATTGCAGTTCTTCATAATGGGGATTTTCCAGAATGTATGTGAACATAAATTACCAATCAAATTACAGGCTTTGTTAAATCCTTGAGGATATGCATAAGTTACCTATTTATCTCAGGTAATGTTGTTCTAGAGAAAAGTGGAAGAAAGAACTTATCAATCCTCATTCATGCAGAAGATGCAATAATGAACATAACAATGATCTGAGGCCAGCCTGTGAACAATATACTGTGTACGCAGTTTCCGGCACAGAAGTAATAATACAGTGCCTCAAACATCAGCCAATGGCAATCTGGTTCTTAAAGGCTTTAGAATAAAATATTTCAATTTCTGTAGTCATTTCAATAAGTTCATTTTTCATCTCGACTTTGTAATTTTCCCACTTCACTGGTTTTCTAATCCTCTGCTTTTAGAATAGCACCTATCACTATCCGTCATGCGACCCACTAATGCTAATTCATCAACACCATCAAATTGACCCCCACTTGATCTATCCCCATCACTCAGCCACATGTCCTGAATATTGACCTTTGATTACACCATGAAGGACACCATATGGTGACACTAACTAAACCAGAATAATGAATGCATGATGCCGTGCTCCATGGCCGGGGTTGTGCAATATGAATAAGGCTTGACGTTGATATGGTGCAGGGAAATCAAATCTTTCAAGGTGCAGGGAAATCAAGCCTCCAAATTTATAACTACTGGCTGCTTATTCACCATTGTGGCTATGTCTCACGAACTTGGGACAATGTCTGACTGGGTGGCATCTCTGACTGGGTGCCAGCTGCGACTGGCCTGAATAAAAACAGTTTATTTAGGGCAGATGATGATAAAAATGGGCAACTAATTACTACTTTAAAGAGTTATAATATCCATTAACCTATTCAGCCAAATTCTATCTACATCTGCCCAAAAATAAACATTTTCCATTCAGGCCGGTCAGAGATGGCACCCGGTCAGAGATGGCACCCGGTCAGAGACGAAAACATTGGCCCAAGTTTGTGAGACACAGCCTTGTGCAGTAATATGTTGAGTAGCAATCGCTTTCTAATTGTATACACCGAGGCCCCATGTGTACTAAACATTTGTTTGCATGTAGATTCAAAATCAGATTGGAAAGACTATAAATCACAACTTGTTTACAGAAGCCTTTAATTGCCTCCAAGATTTAATTATCTTTTTATTACAAAGCCATTTGTAGTAGTCGTAAAGGTGTTGATGTGATTAATAGCTTGTGCACACTCAGCCTGTTAATGTCCCATTGATCGTGTCGTTAATCCGTTACCGGACGGGGACTGGGTTAAGCTGTTGATGGTTGCTGTAATGATAGGTACACAGTGCAAGGGGAGGTTTGGGAATTAAGCAGGGGTGGAAGGCAGTGAAAATGTAGTACACAAATAAGTATCACATGAGAGGGGAATACATAGACACAGATGATATTATGATTGCTGGTGGCCTAGTGTTTGAAGCCATTAGTTGAACTGGGGCAGGTGAGGTAAGCATGGATATCAGCAATACCCCTAAGAACTAGGGGATGATACCCCAGGGCTTATACACTGAATTCAGCCCTGGTAAGCAGACTCACCAGGACCGCATAAAACCACTATGCAGCCCTAAGGGTTAATGAATAACGGCCTACCTTTACACATGGTTCTGCCCCATGTTAACGGGTGGTGGTGTGATTAATATTGAGACGGCACGGTCAGCTGTCATCATGTTTTATTGATCCTGTCATTAATCCATTAACAGATGAAGGCAAGTTTAAGCGTTTAATGAAAGCTGGACGACAAATACGTGGTTGGCAATACAAGCTGGCAGCAAAGGAAAATGCACTCAGGCCGGCAAACTATGGAGAGGTGGTTGAGTATAGGGCAGAACATAATTGGAGTAGGAACAATAAAAGCAGTGAGAAAGGGGAATGAAAAGACACACAGGGTAGTTGGGGAGCCAGTCTGGGAGCCTGGGAAAGAGCTGACATGAGAACCAATACTTGCTATGGATAATGAAACTAGGGTATTTTGAGGGTGCTGAATCCATTTCTGTCATGCATAAAGCTGTGTCTAGATCGGAACAAGGTCAAAATGAAGGCCAAACTACTCTTACCTGGCCTATGGCAAATGAGAGAGGATGGCATACTACTACAGAAAGCACAACAAGATGCATGATAGGGCTGCCACCATTATAAAGAGAGTATGAGGGTACCAGCAATCCACAGTAATCAGACCTGTATGATTACCGGGTAATCTGACCTGCACATTACCTAGTCAACATTGCTCAGTGGGGCCCATATGTGTTTTTACTTGGGCAAGCGGATTTGCCATTATCTTGGTTATGCTCCTTTTTGTCCAGGTGGGAGCCCAAATGGGTCAGCCCAGATTCAAAGTGCCCAGCTTGAGTCGAGAATTATTCCACTTTGCCACAAACTATAAGAATTGTTATTTCTGGAGGAAAATCAGATGTCAGCTTGTTTTGAAATCTTTATGAAAAGAAAGGTTTTCATGGGCTGGCCCATCTTGGCTCCCACTTATAGCCCTGGACAAAAAAAAAGACCATAACCCAGATATCGGTAAGCCCAGCTGGCCCAAGTGAAACATGTATGGGCCCCAAGGACCAATGCTTTACTGTACAAATTAACCCTTTTTACTACTTGGCATTGATCAGTGGCTGAGAGATTAATAGTTTAACGGCACGTTCTGTATTCACCACATTTTATTGATTCTGTTTTAATATGTTTAAAAACAGCACAGTGTTTAAGTGTGTGCTGTGCAATGTGTTTTCATCATGCATAAATACAGTGTTGGTAAGTAACTCGGCAGTGCTATATCATCATGCTGACCCTATCCAATAATACACTCCCAAAGGGCCAGCTTGATGCACTAATGCAGTGTTGGTGAGTCATTCCTACCGGACATTACGATTAGGTCCTTAACACGTTTCTAGGAAGTTGACTCCATAAAAGGATAATTACCATTGTCCAAGGCTTATAACACTTATGCAGTTAGTCACGCACATCATATCTGACTTACACTTGCAGAAGAGTGTGCTCAATGGACCGCATCAACATACAGCCGTGTACATGTGAAATACAGTCGGTCATTTGTTGTTCTATCGGCCCATTGTGATGTAAGTTCATATACACAAGGCTGCTGTAGTGACCTGCCCTGAAATCTAACACCCCGTTCCTACTAATAGTGTATGGTAAAAAAAAAAGATTTGGAGAAGACTAATGCAGACTAGTGACACGTCAAGTCTACATACAGTACTGAGTTGTAAGTAAAGATGATACACACATTACAGTGCTAATGGGCTATAACACAGCGCCACAGGGATTCACATCCAACCCTAGTCCTGTTCTCAAAAACTGTTTATAATATATCCTTCATGTCTGCCCTTCTTCAATGGAGCGCTGTGGACTTACTCATGCATCATACTGATAAACAACATAATGCTTTACAGCACTCTGGAGGTTTTTGTTTTATCATCATATTAATGGTGGATAGGTAATAGTAAAGGTTAGATGGTGAACGGTTAATACAATCACTTTGTACAGGTGGTGCATGCTGGAGGCTCGTGTTAATCTCACTAATGACAACACATACCACCTGCTGCTGCTGCTGCTGCACACCCTCCCTAGTTTGGCAATGTTGCGTGCCAAGAAGGCTCCCATGCCTCAAAGGACTCCTGGGAAAAGCCACATTCCAGGTCTATTATGCTTTAAATGTCTCTATATATTTTGTTCTTAGTTATAAAGGCGTGATTTGGATGAATTTGGAGAAAACATTCTAATTGACTAATTTGTTTTGGCTTTACTTGATTTCTATTTTCTAATCTCAAGGATGCTCCTATGGGAAAATTGGACCGATGTGCTGGGTGAGGTTCCCAACGTGTGGTGAAGACCCCAAAGATCGAATTAGGGTCCCACAGGTATCCCCTGGTAATGATATCTTTCCAGACTGTTCAGAGCGCTCATTGTATGCCAACCTGCAATATCAGAGAGTCCATGCCAGCCCAATCAGGTGGTACTACAGGCAGCCCATGTCACTCTATAATAGCAAACAGCCTGTGCGACTCTATAATGAAAGACTATGCCATTCTCTAATGGCAGGCAACTTCTGCAACTCTCTAATGACAGGCAACTTCTGCAACGGTAGTCACCCATGATCCATGTTGTATTTACCCTGCATTATCGATTCCTGCATTTAAATATTGACATTACAAGTATAACGTGTGGGCAGGCATGCTGTGCCACATCTGACTCTGGTTGTATGTTGTGTGCATCAATACAGGATGATATTTGTTAAGAGTGATATAGCACCTGTGAGTCCATGTAGGTTCTTTTATTCCAAATGACTGTTTTCCTTTTGTGCTACTATTGAGTATTCTCTATACAGATATTTTGAGTATTCTCAATACAGCTATTTGTAGTAATCACAAAGGTGTTGGTGTGTGCACACTCAGCCACTTAACCCTTTAAGGACAGGGTGATACACCAATGCAGTACTGGGCCCCCTATTTGAATCAAGGCCACAACGTGCAAGTACATTAAAGCACTATGCAGTCTTTAAATGGTTAAGAGCAACACCCTACACATGCACCCGTGATGCGGCCCCATGTTAGCTATTTTACTATTACTATTAATTATTATTAGATTATTGATCCTGTCATTAATCCCTCGATGGATGGAGGCTAGGTTAAGCTGTTAATGAATGCAAGAAGACAAATCCATAGTGGACAACCATGTTAGGCTGACAGTGAGATGAAGATAACTGCTAAGGGATAATGTCTGTGAGGGAGTGAGGGTAAGGGGTGAGCAGGACAGGTAATGTGGGAATGCAGGCAAGGTGCAGAAGGAAATGCAGGGGACAAGGTTGAGGGTGGTATATTCGCAGATTGTATTCAGCATTTATGAATGATATAATATAATTGCACCCGGTCATAGCTTGCACCCAGTTATAGACTTTCAACTTGGATTGATTAGGTGAGACTAAGCCATATACAGCTACCAATACAGGAACTTCTCTTTGTGAGTTCTCCCTCCATACTGACCACATTCCCTGTGCTGAACAAGCACCCACACAGAGGCAAATATCAGAGTCACCCAATGTCGCCTAAACCACTCTCAGACAAGGGTCAGGCACTGCTGGACTATAATAGATTGGTCAAGGGCCATTCTTGTGAGGGTCAGGCTAGGCGGGACATTCAATAACAGGCTGGACTTTGGCAAACTAGCTTGAAAGTCTGGCCATGCTGGATCCTCATGGCATAGTCTGGCAATGCTGGACTCTGGGGAGAGTCTCTATCAGCCTGCAAGAGTCCAGCATTGTCAGACTGTGGCATGAGGACCCAGCATGGCCAGACTTTCAAGCAAGTTTGCCAAAGTCCAGCCTGTTATTGAATGTCCAGCCTAGCCTGACCCTCACTAGAATGGCCCTTGACCCATCTATTATAGTCCAGCAGTGCCTGACCCTTGTATGAGAGTAGTATTGGCGACATTGGCTGACTCTGATATTTGCCTGTGTGCAGTCACAGACTGACTAACAGCCCCCAGCTTGAGGCACACACCCACACCCTGCTGTCAGCTCTTCCTGATACTATCAATAAAAGCAGCGCCGTCAGACCAGCCAACATGCCACATGCACTGATAATAATACCTATAGTCAGTAGTGACTATACCACCATATTTTGACCTCCGTAGTCAGGGGACTATACAACTTAGTCACATATTAGTCATAAAGATAGTCAGTAGTTACTATATGTGGATCACACAAATTGATGATGTCACAGGAATGTGTGCACAGGAAACAGTTACGATTCAAATTTGAATGGTCCATGGACTTCAGGTAGGCACATCCTCTTCTAAACCACTGTATATGGATATCCTTGCGTATTATGTGTTATGTTACAGTTGACTATGACAACTTAAGATATTATAGGGTGCATGAGTTCTCATGTTTGATAGAGTAATCATGGTATTTTGTTCAAACGAGTTGATGGAGCAAGTAGTGGAAATGAAGTTCATGCAGGACAACTCATTAGGAGACAAGCTGATAGCATCAAAGGGACGTCTATGGGAATGTACTACAGAAAAAGGGTGGGGCTGCGGGCACACCATCTCAAACATAGATAACATAGATCCGAATGCCTCCAATGAGAGCAACAGGATGGGTGACTTGTTGGTAAAAGTGAGGGAAAAAATGAAATTGTTATAGTTAAGCTTAACCCTCTCAAGCGTGGTCTCACATAATTCTAATACAAAAATGTGATTGTAAATGTAATTGACTTTATATCTACATGCACCCGTGAAAACATCTCAATCTATATGTATGTGAATCAGGTCAAAGCTCGACAAACGCAGGTTCGGTGCCGCCACCTGTCGGCAAGCGTTAGAACCCATATGCCTTATGTAGTGTTAAATCTGCCCGAGAGATGGAGGTAGAGAGCCACTGTCTGTTCGATGTGTATAGGCTATACGGTATTCATTTATATTGATCAGGCCGACCAAGTCTTTGTCGTATTGTATATTATCTGTTTAAATCGTTATAAATGCTTTGGTAAATTATTTAAGTATATGCTACTAAGCGTGCCAGTAGCCATAAAAGCTGTCTTCACATCCTACTGTAAAGGAGTCACTATACCTCGAAATGGGTAGAAATACCCCACTGGTGGGTGGTGCAAGACACCCATACCCACTAATTTTCACAGAACATTTATTTTATGTATGTATTATGTGTGTAAAATGGGCAAAAAGATATTACAGCTGTAGGAGATGATAACTATGTTAAGAGTAGTAGAAATGATTACACCCTTTCTCACTTGAATACGCGTAGTTTAAGATCGAAAATTGAGACTCTTCGTATACACATGAGAGACTGTGGTGACGCTGTAATGGGTATTTCAGAGAGCTGGATGGAAGAAATTGTACCAACACATAAAATTGATATTAAAGGTTACCATTTCGAACGCTTGGACAGGGCTTGGGATGAGGGGGAGGTGAAGGGGGGTGGTGGGGTAGGGATATATGTTAGAGACGATGTGCTTTATTCTAATAATACCTATGCCCACCTAAATTGTAGTTCAAATGACATTGAGATCATGTGGACAGAGATTATCAGGTCTGGTAAAAAGAACATTGTGGTTGCAAATCTGTATAGGCCTCCTGATGGGAATAAGGCATTGTTTATCGAGACTTTAAATAACAAAATAGAAACTGCAAATTTAAGGCGTAAAGATCTGATTATTATGGGGGATTTTAACTTTGACTTTTTGGACAACATTAAGGTCTCTACTAAGCTTATGAAGATCTGTATAAATTTATTGGGTTTGAAGCAAATAATAGATGTCCCAACAAGGAGTAATGAGGAGACTGCAACTTGTTTAGATTGGGTAATTACCAACACGACAAAGATGTATAAGAGTTTTACCCGTACGTGGAACATTAGTGACCACCTCGTTGTTGGTATTACCCTTGTTGATCACTATGTAACAAATACAAAGGTAAAATTTACCGGTAGGACCTATAGGAAATATAACATGGATCTGTTCAAAGCATGTATTAGAGGTGCAGACTGGGGTCCTTATGATGAATGTGACGGAGTCAACCAGAGATGGGAATTTATATTGAATCTATTGAATAAGCAACTTGATGTTATGTGCCCTGAGAAGGTGTTTAAGGTATCCCAAGACAGAGCACCATGGATCACAGACCACATGCTTGAATTAATCCATGACAAGGACTGTGCTCTGAAAAAGGCTATCAGAACAAAGTCACAAGACGACTGGTTGATTGCCAAACGTCTCAGAAATAATGTAGTGAAATTTGTACGCAGGTCTAAAGCCAAATATGTGAGAGATGCACTGGAGGAACATAGGGATGATAGTAAAAAATTCTGGAAAATAATAAATAAAATGGTTAAAGGTGAAAAAAAATCCTCAAATTTTCAATTAATTGACAAAATTGATGATGTTGCAATAGAACAAGAAAAAACACCGGACTTTATAAATGATTACTTTCTAAATATAGGGCCTAATCTGGCTAGAAATTATGTGGAGCCATGGTCGTTTGATGGTGAAATCATGGCCCCAACGCTTTTATCCTTCAACACTAATCTAGAAGAGGTAACAAATATCATAAAGGATATTGATATCACTAAGGCTTCCAGTATTGATAAGGTATCCTCCAGGGCATTAAAGGATTGTCTCATGGCTGTTCCTGAGAAAGTTGTTGATCTATTTAACATGTCGTTATCCCAGGGTGTAGTGCCTGATAGCTGGAAAATTGGTACGGTAATACCGCTGCAAAAAGACGGGGATAAATCAGATGTTGCGAATCTACGACCAGTTACCCTATTACCTGTAATAGGCAAACTATTAGAAAAGGTTGTAAATAGGCAGCTGATGAATTATTTGGAATCTCACGAGTTGTTGGATAAAAGCCAGGGCGGTTTCAGGAAAGGACACTCTACGATCGACACCATAGCTCACTTCACTGATAATATATATAAGGGTCTAAATAATAGAGAATATACTATAGCCACACTAATCGATCTGAAAAAAGCTTTTGATACCGTAAATCATTCAATATTAATAAAAAAATTAGAAAAAATGGGAGTTTCGGGTCTTAGTCTAAAATGGTTAGAAAATTATTTAAAAAATAGAAAACAAAAAACTTTTGCAAATGGGATCACATCAAATGAAGGTGAGGTGAGCTGTGGAGTACCCCAAGGATCGATACTGGGACCGACCCTATTTTTAGCCTACATAAATGACCTCAAAAATGTGATAAAAAAATGTACGGTCTTTTTATACGCCGATGATACGGTTTTGTCCTCAACGGGAAAATGCCTACAACATCTGACAACATATATGCAAGATGATCTGGCACTGTTATCTACATGGTTCTGTAAAAATAAGCTTACTTTAAATGCAAAAAAAACTAACTATATAATTTTCGGCTTAAGGGCAAAACTGAAAGAAATTGTAAATCACTCTCTGATGCTAGATGGGAAAAGGCTAGAAAGATGCATTTCAGTAAAATATCTGGGGGTCACAATAGATCAAGTGTTAAATTTCAATATGCAAGCTGAATTAGCATGTAAAAAAATGATTTTCAAATCCTATCTGCTAGCAAATCTGAACGAGCTTTTGGACACAAAGACACTGCTGGACATATATAAAACGATGGTATTGCCCCATGCTGACTATGGTGACATATTTTATGACGTAGCGAATAAAAATGTATTAGATAGATTACAAATTGTAGAGAATAAGGCATTAAGAAAATGTCTTAAGGTTCATCACATGTATCCTACAATTGCAACGCACCAGGAGGCTAAGATATCAAAACTGAAACCCAGAAGGATTATGCACCTGTATAATTTTATGTACAAACAGCAAAAAAACCATGAAATGACGGATGATAGACAAATATATACAAGGGCTCATGACGCATGTCTTTTTAGGACATATTTGCCTAGAAACGAAACAGGTAGAAAAAATGTCTTATATAGGGGAGCCATGTTATGGAACAGCCTGGATGTACAGACCAGAAATATTGAATCATACGATGAATTTAATTTAAATAGGAAAAAATGGCTCGGTAGCACCAACTACAATTTCATATACTTCTGAGATTTGTCTCTGTGTCCTCTTCCCCCCCCCCCCCCCGCCTGCCCCCCCCCCCCGCCAGTCCAGCATGAGTATACATTGTAAGGTATGTGTATTGCAGAAGCAAACTGCTCAAAATATAGGCTTCAGTCAGTACATACTACTCAAAATGGTTAATAATTACATGTGAAATCACAAATACCGGTACCTCAGCTTGTTCAAAATTATCAACTCTCAGAAATTGGGGAGCCCATCCCTTTGGACACATATATACATATCAAATACAGTCAAGTGGACATTATCGAGGAATAGTTTGTGAATCACAAAACGGTTAATTAAATCTATTTATTAATTCTGAAAGTTGTTAGATTTAATCCATCGTCACAATGATAGTCATTAGATATATATCGTTGATAGATACTTTGATGTAATCGCGATGTGATATTGGATTTATCTATATGTTATATAATTTATATTATCTCTACAAGTTCATATATTCTCAATTGCATAATATACAAGGTAAAACACATATGCTGGACACTGGATAAGGATGTATACCGAGCTGAATAAGCTCTTTCTTTATTCAGTATAAATAAACGAGGGTGTGTTTTTTACACATCTCTCAAATCAAAAAAAAATGTTGATAACATAGAAATACGTGAACAGTGTTTGTCTAGACTGACAGAGCATAAAAGGCCTACACAGGAGCCTGTCACCTGCCCTGCTTTATCATAGGCTGTCACCTGCCCTGCCTTATCCTAGCCTGTCACATGCCCTGCCTTATCCTAGCCTGACCCTGCCCTGCCTTTTCCTCGTATGTTCATTGTCCTGCCTTATACTAGCATGACTCCTGCCCTGCCTTATCCTATCCTGTCCCTTGTCCTGCCTTATCCTAGCTTGTCCCTTGCCCTGCCCTATCGGAGCCTGTCCCCTACCCTGCCTTAACCCAACCTGTTCCCTGCCCTGCCTTATCCTAGCCTGTCCCCTAGCCTACCTTATCCTAGCCTGTCACCTGCCCTGCCTATCCTAGCCTGTCACCTGCCATGCCTTATCCTAGCCTGTCCCTTGCCCTGCCCTATCCTAGCCTGTCCCCTGATCTACCTATCCTAGCCTGTCCCCTGCCATGCCTGATCCTAGCCTGTCCCCTGCCCTGCCTTTTCCTAGTATGTTCATTGCCCTGCCTTATCCTAGCCTGTCTCCTGCCCTGCCTTATCCTAGCCTATGCCTACCCTGCCTTATCCTAGCCTGTCCCTTGTCCTGCCTTATCCTAGCCTGTCCCCTGGACTGCCTTATCCTAGCCTGTCCCCTGCCATGCCTTATCCTAGCCTGTCCCCTGGTCTGTCCTATCCTAGCCTGTTCCCTGGCCTGCCTTATCCTAGCATGTCCCTTGCCCTGCCCTATCCTAGCCTGTCCCCTGGTCTGTCCTATCCTAGCCTGTTCCCTGGCCTGCCTTATCCTAGCATGTCCCTTGCCCTGCCCTATCCTAGCCTGTCCCCTGATCTACCTATCCTAGCCTGTCACCTGTCATGCCTTATCCTAGCCTATCTCTACCCTGCCTTATCCTAGCCTGTCCCCAGGCCTGCCTTATCCTAGCCTGTCACCTGTCCTGTTGTATCCTAGCCTGTCCCCTGCCATGTCTTCTCCTAGCATGTTCATTGCCCTGCCTTATCCTAGCGTATTTTGCTCTGCCTTATTCTGCCTTGATCCACCCTTGCTGTACTCTATACTATTCTGCTCTGCCTTGCTCTGCCCTGCCCTGCTCTACATTATTTTGCCCTGCCTTATTCTGCCTTGATCAACCCTACTATATTCTACATTACTCTACTCTGTCATGCGCTGCTCTACATAATTCGGCTCTGCCTTACCCTGCCTTGCTCTACTCTCAAATACTTTGCTCTGCCTTTCTCTGCCTTGCTCTGTCCTGCTCTACTCTACATAACGTTGCATTGGGTGGGTTTCCGAATTTTTTTGCCCCCCCCCCCCGTCAAGGGGTCCAAATTTTTTTGCCCCCCCCCCCAAACCCACCACCCCCCCCCCCTGTTGATAATAAATGATCACTCCCTTAGTCATAGTGACTACTTTAGACAATGAAACCATTAAATTCAAAGTCACTTGACTATATAGCCCAAATCAGCCGATCTAATGGCTGACTATAGGTTGACTGGTACACGGACTTTAGGCACTTGGATTTTAGGCACCCTGCCTTTAGGCACCCTGACTACCGGCCCCCTGCCTTCAGGCCCTCCGGATCTTAGGCCCCCGGTCTTTTGGCACCCTGGCCATAGGCCCCCTGTCCATAGGCCACAACCTACCATACATCCAACCCCTGTCATACGTCCACAACTCTGTCATACGTCCAACCCCTGTCATACGTCCATTTCACATGTGAGAGAAGGGGTTGGATGTGAGGGAGGGGGTTGGACATGAGAGAAGGGGGGTTGGATGTGTGAGAAGGGGTTGGATGTGAGGGAGGGGGTTGGACGTGAGGGAGGGGGGTTGGACGTGAGAGAAGGGGTTGGACGTGAGGGAGAGGGGTTGGACGTGAGAGAAGGGGTGTTGGACGTGAGGGAAGGGTGTTTGACGTGAGGGAAGGGTGTTGGACGTGAGGGAAGGGTGTTGGACGTGAGGGAAGGGTGTTGGACGTGAGGGAAGGGTGTTGGACGTGAGGGAGGAGTGTTGGACGTGAGGGAGGGGTGTTGGACGTGAGGGAAGGGTGTTGGACGTGAGGGAGGGGTGTTGGACGTGAGGGAAGGGTGTTGGACGTGAGGGAAGGGTGTTGGACGTGAGGGAAGGGTGTTGGACGTGAGGGAGGAGTGTTGGACGTGAGGGAGGAGTGTTGGACGTGAGGGAGGGGTGTTGGACGTGAGGGAAGGGTGTTGGACGTGAGGGTGGGGTGTTGGACGTGAGGGAAGGGTGTTGGACGTGAGGGAAGGGTGTTGGACGTGAGGGAGGGGTGTTGGACGTTAGGGAAGGGTGTTGGACGTGAGGGAAGGGTGTTGGACGTGAGGGTGGGGTGTTGGACGTGAGGGAAGGGTGTTGGACGTGAGGGAAGGGTGTTGGACGTGAGGGAGGGGTGTTGGACGTTAGGGAAGGGTGTTGGACGTGAGGGAAGGGTGTTGGACGCGAGGGTGGGGTGTTGGACGTGAGGGAAGGGTGTTGGACGTGAGGGAAGGGTGTTGGACGTGAGGGAGGGGTGTTGGACGTTAGGGAAGGGTGTTGGACGTGAGATAAGGGTGTTGGATGTGAGGGAAGGGTGTTGGACGAGAGGGAGAGGTGTTGGACGTGAGGGAGGGGTGTTGGATGTGAGGGAGGGGGTTTGACGTGAGGGAGGGGGGTTGGATGTGAGGGAGGGGTTGTGAGGGAGGGGTTGGACGTGAGGGATTTGTAAGAGATAGTGTTGGACGTGATGAATTTGAATGAGATAATGGGGTCTGGACGTATGAAATGGACGTGAGATTTGTGCCTACAGACCGGGGGCCTGTAGCCAGGGTGGCCTAAAGGCAGGGGGCCCCAGATCCGGAGGGCCTGTGGGCTGGGGGCCTGTGTTCCGTGGGCCTGTGGGGTGGGGGCCTACAGTCAGGAGGGCCTGTATTCCGGATACCAGGTTGACTATATGACTAACTTACATTAGACATAGGTGACTAACTAGGTATAGCTGTTTTTTCTACGTTCAAGTGACTATAGAGATGTAGTCCGTAGTGACAAACATTTCCAGGTCCATTATTATCAGTGTGCAATACCTACACAGGGGTTATGAAAGGTAGTAGACAGGGAATTGTAAGGAGTTGGGTGAGGAGAGCAAAATGCAGACACACATGTATAGTGATACTGCAAGGGGGCAAAAGAGAGAGAAAGGAACAGAGTAGGTAGAAATGAACATACCAAGAGGAGCCGAGGCAGTTGCGCTAAGTGGTTCGTAGTGGGTTTGTACTGTTTGTCATTGTACACACAACACTTTTAGGTCTGAGTTACTCTACTATATCCTGTTCTCTCACATCCTAATTTTAGTTTCCCATTTGGAACTGAGTTATTCTAATTCTAATACTAGATATTTGCTCATTTGCACTTTTTTTTAAGTAGTTGACTTTAACCAATGTCATTGGCTGGTGTCTGCATGCCTAGTAGACATTCTACAGCACAGTGTTACAGAGTTAGAAATTCATGGAATGAATCGATAGAGAAAATCGATTGGGGTGATAAGAAATACAAAGTGGCCGGTGACAGGTCTGACACATGCTGCCATGGCTCAGAAGCTTTGAGGGTGTGTGTGGTGAGGGGTAGATGTTGAAGGTGGTCGGGAAGTGGAGGCAAAGAGATGTTATACTGTGGAGATGACTCCAGTTTCAGCACTTATGCTTCACCACATAGTAGACTAGAACAGTGCTAGAATTGTAACTGGTAGACTGAATGCCACCATAAGGATTAACTGGGGGATCAGAGGGGTATAATAAGAGGAATTAGGAAAGAGATAACATTGAATAAGGATGAGAAGGATAGCATGAAAGGTGGGGGAGGGGGGGGGATACAGAACAGTAAAAGTATGTCTGTACAGGGGAGTGGTATAGAGCAAATGCGAGTGCAGAGGTTAGTAGAGAGCCAGTCAGTTAGATCTAACATCTAACACTTGGCTCACAATTGACATTTAGGAAAGAACTTTAACTTAGGCGGCAGAGAGAGAGACAAGGAGGAAAGGGGTATAGGCAGACTGGAAAACAGGGAGAGCCTGGAAATACGGTAGGTATCTATAGATGTAAAGGACTATTGTAGTGAGAAACCACCATGAGATTCTTGATAGACGTCAACATTGAAGAGAGTGTATGAGGGCATTAACATAGGCTGAAGGCAGCTGCTATTATGAATCACATCATCATACAAGAGGTCACTGAGATGAGGTAGGGATATGGTCTCTCTCTAACACCATAATATATAATGAGTACACATACACATCTCATTAATGTGTGGTGGTGTGATTAATATGAGATTGCCACACTCAGCTGTATTCATTATGTCATTAATCCATTAACAGATTAGTATTGGGTCAGCACACCCAGCTGTCATTATCTCACATTGATTCTGTCGTTAATCTGTCACCAGGTGGGGACTGGGTTAGGCTGGTAATGGGTGCTGGGAAACAGTTACATGTTTGACGTGAAGGAGAAAGTGAAGGAGGGATTATGAGTTGTAAGCAGGACAGAATAGTTGTGTGAAGGAAGGCTCAGGCTGAAGAAGTGTTGTGCCAGCAAGTAGAGGGAATGCAATAAAGGGACAGAGATGAGAGAGGATATTAGGTAAGGAGGAAGAATAGTATAGAGAAGGGGTAATGCGGGGTGGGCAATCTCAGTCTAGACTCAGAGGTACGGACCAACCAGAAAGCTGGTTAGAGAACTGCATGTGCTATTCTTACATTCTGCACTTAATCAGCCCTTGACATTTAGGATAGAAATGTGTGAAGGGCCAAAATCTAGAGGAAAGCAGTCGGTGATACATGTGGATTCATTCATGATATTGGTGCACAAGCTAGATATATTAGTGGAAGACATTTTCTAGGCAGATTAAGAGGTGTCAGGGGTAAGAAGGAAACAATATTGAGTTAGAAGAACGAGGCAGATAGATAAAGGAGACAGGTTGGGTTCATCAGAGCATGCTGGAAGAGACAAGCAATGTGCAAGAATATGAATAAGGCCAAAAAAAAAGGTTTGTTTCAGGTAACATGGGAGGAAAATGTAGGGTCAGTAGGTTGGATTTTACATGAATGTACAAGCCAACTGGCCTAAGGTATGTCAAATAGGTGAGAGGAAAGGAGAGGAAGGGTAGACAAGGTAGCAAGAGAATAAACATGTGTATTCAGGTAGAAAATTAGAGAGGAGGACAAAGTTCCGCAGTGAGCAGCGAGCACCATGAGGCAGAAAGAGAGAGAAGAAGGCAAGTAGGGAGGGAGGAAATCGGGAGAGGGAGGAGGTAGAGAAGCAGGGGGGAGAGAGATGCAGGCATGAAGGTTTGAAGGGAGGCAGGCAAGGAGGATGGAAGGCAAACAGGGAGGATGGGATGAAGGCAGGGAGGAAGGGAGGCAAGTAGGGAGGATGGGAGGCAGGCAGGGAGGATGGGAGGCAGGCAGGGAGGATGGGAGGCAGGCAGGGAGGATGGGAAGCAAGTAGGGAGGATGGGAGGCAGGCAGGGAGGATGGGAGGCAGGCAGGGAGGATGGGACGCAAGTAGGGAGGATGGGAGGCAGGCAGGGAGGATGGGAGGCAGGCAGGACAGGATTAGGCAGGCAGGCACCTATACAAACCCTAGCTCATGAGATTGGTACTGTTATCATTACACGAGTATATGAGAGTTTTAATATAGGACTCCTGGGTGTTAGGCCATGGGCGCATCCATGCTTGGGGGTTAGAAATTCAATCTGGTAACCTTGGTGGACACCCATAGACTCAGTACTGACTGAAACCCCTACCGGTAACACCCTCTTTTGAGTATATGCAGAACTCATGGCTCTTCCCCAGAGCCTAAAGGCATCTGATGTAATAACCAAGACTGTACAGTTAATCAGGACACCACCTGGGAACCACACCATGTATTACATGAGGTAAGAGGGATAGTCTCTCTCACAACCACATTCCAACTTACCACCTAATTACCACACCCTGATCACCCACCCTCCCCTATTGTGTTAGATTAATGGGTAACAGCCTCCACTCGCACATTTTATATTGTCTGGTATCATCAGTGATAGAGTGATTAATGTTATGTTGTCACGCCCAGCATTTATAGTTTTATATTGTTTCCATTGTCCATCGATTATCTGGTGAAAAAACCTCAACCTTTGGGGGCTGCATACTGCTGTAATGTCCTGGGTTGTCATGATCCGTGAATGCAGCCCCAGCAAGTAACTTGCCGATGCTGCATTCATGCATCATGATGACAAAGGACAAAGGACACACTGAATTCATGTATCATGGGGTCCCTCGAGGGTCAATACATGCTGTATGCGGTTAAGGGAAGACGGGACCGAGGAGATGGTATATTTCTGATGGGTTGTCTGTCTAGTAGTATGATACTCATATTGAACATTGGTTAATGTTATATATGATGAATTCAATGTGAGTGTTTTAGAATTGAATTTCTGAGATATAACAAAAATCACTTATTATCCTCTTACTAGTGACATGGGCGAAATTCACCCTGGTGCTCTCATGGGGACCTATTTGCTTGCACCCCTACTGAGGCAGTGTGTATAGAGCCCTCTGCCAAGAACCCAGTCAGTGTTTAACATGTACCAGCCAGCATTCACCTCCACCAAGCACTCACAGGTACGGGGCCAACAGGAGAACTGGTTCTACAGCAGTCCAGTAGGGGGTAGTTGCTATCTCTACTACCACATGTGTGTAGGAAGGTCATAAGGTCAAACATAACTATACCTAGTCCTAGGTTGCGATAGCAGATAGCATCTACCGTAAAACCTCTCTGATAAGCCGACCTTTTTTTGGATTTGGGGCCTAATTCGGCTTATAAATTTGGTTAAAATAGGGGGGTCGGCTTGTAAGGGAGGTTTCCTATGCAGTCATTACAGTTTACAACGATTTAGATGACCCACAATTCGGCTTATAAATTTCTCTCACTTGAGGGTCAGGCATTGCTAGATTCACCCAAAGAGCTTGAGAGTATGGCCATGCTGGGGAGAGTCTCTTTCAGCCTCCAAGAGTCCAGCATGGTCAGACTCTGCCATGAGGGTCTAGCCTGGCCAGGCAAGTTTGTGATTGTCAAACCTGTTATTGAAGCTACAGCATAGCCTGACCCTCACTAAAATGGCCCTTGACCCATCTATGCTGGTCCAGCAGTGCCTGACCCTTGTAGGAGAGTGGTATTGGCGACATGGGCCTCCATCACTACAAAGTGGGACATAAGCGTCAACAACCAGCTGTGAGTCACACCCGCTGTGCTCTCATTGATTTTACAGATTGATTTAGAGAGAATTCAATATGCAATTATTCCTGCGGTCAGGTTTCACCTTAATTCTGAAGCGGTCCCAATCCCATGGTAATCTGTTATCATATTTCTAATTGCAATCGCAACTTGGACACTGAGCCCGAGTCTGGGACCCAGACAGGAAATCAATAGGAATTATGGCCTCGTTTAGCTGACCAAACATGACGCTACGAAGGGGTGTTAGGTCCGCTAACAACGACTCAGGGTCAGCAAATGCAATAGGAGTTTTGTGCAGTGTTTGATAGGATCTGAACTCTGGAAGAATCACTAGGATTATCAAAGCCATTTGGTGGTTTAGGCTGACACTTTAGAGCGATGTTCATATGTACAAAGCTTCTTTATCATGTCAAATTCAACTTAAATCATCTTTACATTTTATCATTAAAACAAACACGAAGACGAAGTACATTGTGTGGAACTGAAAGGGATTAATTTGCTTGGCCTATTACTATGCCGGTAATAGTCAACCTAGATTCTATTGTACAGTACATTATAGAAAACGATACGAAATCAAATTAGGAGAAATTCACAATCAATGGACTATTTTCTGAACTGTGTCTTCTGGGAATGATAACATATCATAGCATGTGCAGTACATGAGTTCCCAGTTTTAATCCTGTGGGACCCTCTTACACTAGTAAAATAAACACCCTTTGGTGCCATCTATAACATACAACTATTACCAAAGACTAGTGACTAGAAGGCGTGTCAGTGAGTGGGTGGGTGTGGGCAGAGAGAGGGTGGTAAGATGTTTGTGATAAATGGACAAGTCTGACCAAATCAATGCATGGAGGGGAGATGGGGGGGGGCACTCATAAATTTATCATGGGGAAAAAATGTTAATCTGAAGACTGCTGGGAAGGAAAGCGACAATCAAGAATAAGGTTATTTGGTTATTTGACACCTAGCTTCTATCATATTACATGAGTGGTTGGAGGCGTTGTTTTTCAAACATTCAATATGAGTGGGACAGGGCTCAACAGATCTTCAAGGTTATTTCTGTGGGCTTTTATGGACATATAATATTATGTAGAACTTCACACACAGAAAAGTGAGAGTCATTGTCGCTAAAACTACCTGACTCTCAGGTGAGGGTAGTTTTAGCGACAATGACTCTCACTTTTCTGAGGGTGTTACCATTCACCAACACTCCAACCGCATCTATAGACCAATGCACCAAGTAAGGGTGACCCTTTCTTAATAAATTTGGTTTTAGTAGAATCCTCATAACACTGACTGCAGTGGTTATGTTTGAAAAAAAAACATATCATGAGACTCAAAGGAAACAGTGTGTTTTATAATGCAGGATTTTTAGGTTATATTCATGTATTTGCTGGTCGCACTTCAGAAATGTTTAAAAAACTTTATCAATAACTTTTGTGGAATGTCACCCTTTTTTGCTGCATTGGCCTATAGAATGATTGTTGGTCTACTATACAGAATCATGGTACAGTGCATTAGGTTGATTGGACACACAGATCAATATGCCGTCAGTATACAGGAGAGCAGGGTGCATTACACAAATATAGACCTTGTGATGACAGCACCACGGCATGTAATCATGGAGGCTATTGACAGGCTACATATTGACATATTACAGAAATAGATGATGTATGGATATGAGGGGGAATCCACATTAAATCTGAGTGATGTCATCATGACCATCCATTGAAACATCGATAGCTTATCCACTGATATAACACAGATAATGTAGATGATCCCGGTATACATGAAGGGCTAGCACCTACAGAGGCCTACATATTGTGGTAGCTTACAGATGGTCTCAGACCCTAACTGCCAGGGGCATGAGATGGACACCCAGGTCATTCCCCTAACTCTGCCATGGACATAGGATATAGACTACCGTTTAGCCAGATATGTGAGATATTCGCAGGGAGTAAGGTTTGTCAAAAAAGAGCATTTTAGGAGAATGGAGAACAGTAGCAATATCGAGGTTGTACACCCATGGAAGTAAACCTGAAAGACAGAAGGGAAAATGTGGGATGAATTAATTCTTTATAAATATAATTCTGTACAGAGATTAACAAAATATCTTAAAATTACTGGTTGATCTGCATATTAAGGAAATATTCAGTGCAACATGATACAAAATTAATCAGTCATCCTATCATTTAAAATGCTAGCACGATTTAGATTATCCTACAAGTGCAAGTTTCACATGCTGTTATGCTAGTCAGATCCATTATATTTAGAAAAAGTATGTCATAGGGAAATAATAGAGGAACTGACTATGAATCCATGTGGTGCCATATACCAGTACATGGATATGAGATGCTATAGAATATAGACAGGCAGCCTTGGTGAAATCCTGATGATAGGTGTCATATACAATTGGCCTTAACTAATTAACTTAATTAAGACATCTCATCAATATGGAGATGAACCACTCCATCAAAGCGATGCTGAGAACCACAGTCTATTACATTAATGTAAGTAAAGTAGGAACATCCAGGAGAGACAGCACATTAAGGATTTATGGTCTGGGCATAAATGGCCAACTGTGAATACTATATTATATAGCCCATGTAAATCTTGACAAATCAGCTAGAGTATCCATGCATGGCCCGACCTATTGTTAGAATAAACCATGTCTTCTAGAAAAGTTCCTCCCTCTCCAAATGAGGGGATTCTAGCACTAGTGCAAGAGCTCTGTGGTAGGCTAACCACGTACTCTAACCTAAGTTCCTCCCCTCAGCCACAGAATTAATGAGATCTATCCTATCAGTTAAGTTGTACAATTTAGAAAGTGTCCTGACAGTGTCATTGTCATTTTTCTGTGAGTACCGATCATACTTGTGGGGATGGTCAATACAAAGAACACCTCTCTCCCCATGAAACCTCTCTGATTAGCCTACCTTCTTTATAAACCGACCCCTGACTTTGAAGAAATACTATAAGCTGAACTTTGGCCAATTTAACTGTTAAAATTAAAAGTTACTTGATGTAAGAAATCCCTTATGAGACAATGCTATAAATTGTTCAAAAAAGGTTGGCTGATCAGAGAGGTTATACTGTATATTTGAGCTTCATGGAAAATCCCCAGTAGCTAAGTCTGGAGTAGCGCCAGCTTATATCAGTAAGCAGCATAGACATCTCAATGGTCTAGTAGCTTCTACCCTTACCCAACAATTGTTCCCCTCCTTGGGTACTCACCCTGCTCTACAGCATCAGGAGATTCACCAATACCCACCAGTACTGCCATTGTGCTGCCTCACCATTGAGGGCTGCCCTACCCCAACCCCTGTCCTCCAGAGAGGCTGAACAATACCCACCATTCTACTGCCACTACACACCCAGGCCTTTCCGATAAGGCCAAAGAAAAAATTGTGCTTCAGGAATCAATGTCAAACATTGTCTCAGAAAGATCTCATGAGAAACTACAAGCCTTTACTTTGACCCTTAACCTTTTTATTTTAAAAAAGCATGTAAATAATCTAAGTGTTCCCAAATATTTGAGGTCTGTGTTATTTAGCTAAGTGAGCAGGGCTCACCTAACACACACAATTTTTGGGGGGACCTAACCCTTTTCTCCAGTGGATGAACAGGACCCAGACCCTTTTCTGACAGAGCCCAGCCCACCTTTTCCCATGCCACCCTCACCCAATTACCTAATGATCTAGGTTGCCAGCCTGAAACCCCCTCTACATTCACCAGCCCTTCAAGCCTGTTAGCCACTCTTAATACACTTCAGCTTCCACTATATTCTACTATTTACCTATGCATCAATATCTAGATCTATGGCATTCCTCCATGTATTTCAGCCATTCCTATTTGCCTTCTACTATACTTTGTACCTCTCTACCCCCAAATTTATCATTAACTGTCCTTCCTCTCATCTTACAAATCAGCTGTATCAGCTGTAATATTACCTTGAACTAAGAACAGCAAGCGCAAAAACAACAAGAGGAGTGAAAAGAGCAAGATGAACAAGAACAAGAAAACTCTTTCCACCGCTGCTTATGAAGAAGACTCATCTCCTGCCCATCCCCCAGAGCCTACTCCCCTCACATCTACCAATACCTCCATTTGCCTGGCCCCATCCCTGTACATCAGCCAGGTCCCATACGTAGATACCAGTCAGCATTGAGTGACACTCTCTGAGGGCAGACTTGTTTCTGCTACTCTGCCGGTATGGGCTTACACACCAACTGCCCAATTCTGTGATATGTAGGGGAATTTGTTTCTTTTGTAGATATATAAACACCTTTTACATTGAGTGACACACTCTTAGCACTTACCATGTCTTCATCCAAAATAGTCTCGATCAGGATCTTAATTTTTTTTGTCTATGAATAGCAACAGAGTGCCTTGGGGTATAGTAAGGAAGTTGAACCGTTGGTTGGTGCCTTTATCCCTCACACCACAGAAGAGTTTCAGTTCCAGGCAGAGGTGAGATAGAGGCTGTGCTTGGAGAGTGAGGGAGGACGTGCTGTGGTGGAGATTGACTGAGTGCAGGCTCCCAGATCAAAGACCGTCCCCTGCTGTATACCGGTGCATAATTCACTCATACCTCTTTATGGTGTTTCAGTTACCCCGTCTAAAGGCCTTCATTACCAGATTAAAGCCTCAGATGCAAGCAGACTTTTTCATATTTAACTTGAAAGGGAAGTAGACTAGTGTTTAATGAACTAGAATGACACTGTAGGCTCCATACTCAATATGAACAAACTATGTAATGCTGGTATGGATATCATTTTTGTACACGTTTTACAAACCCATTCGCTGTGATGGGAAGGGAGTGTCAAAATGCATGAGATGAAACTGATTTTACTGCCAACCTAAAAGATTTGGTTTAGAGAGCTATTTTCATCACAAATAAATAGTTCCTTCCAATTACATAACATACATGACATTAATACATGACTCTGAACTAGGTTTGGGTGTGTTTATTTCTCACATACGTTCCAGTCCACGCCGTAATAACAATAAAAAAGAAAAACAGGCGACTTCTTTGTCTGGTATCCGGCCAGCATGTGAAGTTATGGTAGCCTTGGGGTATAGTAAGGAAGTTGAACCGTTGGTTGGTGCCTTTATCCCTCACACCACAGAAGAGTTTCAGTTCCAGGCAGAGGTGAGATAGAGGCTGTGCTTGGAGAGTGAGGGAGGACGTGCTGTGGTGGAGATTGACTGAGTGCAGGCTCCCAGATCAAAGACCGTCCCCTGCTGTATACCGGTGCATAATTCACTCATACCTCTTTATGGTGTTTCAGTTACCCCGTCTAAAGGCCTTCATTACCAGATTAAAGCCTCAGATGCAAGCAGACTTTTTCATATTTAACTTGAAAGGGAAGTAGACTAGTGTTTAATGAACTAGAATGACACTGTAGGCTCCATACTCAATATGAACAAACTATGTAATGCTGGTATGGATATCATTTTTGTACACGTTTTACAAACCCATTCGCTGTGATGGGAAGGGAGTGTCAAAATGCATGAGATGAAACTGATTTTACTGCCAACCTAAAAGATTTGGTTTAGAGAGCTATTTTCATCACAAATAAATAGTTCCTTCCAATTACATAACATACATGACATTAATACATGACTCTGAACTAGGTTTGGGTGTGTTTATTTCTCACATACGTTCCAGTCCACGCCGTAATAACAATAAAAAAGAAAAACAGGCGACTTCTTTGTCTGGTATCCGGCCAGCATGTGAAGTTATGGTAAACACCCGGTTGTCAAGGCCGTATACCAAGCTACCCACAAGGGGGCAGCATTGAGTCCAGTTACCCGGTGAGGGTGGCTCCATCTACAGTCCTGTTTATAGCGCCATAAGCGCGGGCTTAATGTCCACAATAAATAGTTCCTTCCAATTACATAACATACATGACATTAATACATGACTCTGAACTAGGTTTGGGTGTGTTTATTTCTCACATACGTTCCAGTCCACGCCAGACACACCCAACCGAAGGACAGAGTACCGGTAAGTCTAGACTACTAAGTACCGGTCTTAATGGACTAGCCCTCATTATACGCAGCTGGATTCAGGAAAATATCCTTGACGATAGACCGCTCCAGGGCAATCTTTGAGTCCAAAGTCCTGGTGAGGTACAGCAGGACACTCACACTTTTCCAATCACCCAGATTCTTTATATCTACCAAACTGACACCATTTTCGGCTAACAGTCCAGCCCCCCCCCCCTCCGCATGGAGTGGGAGGACAGCATTTGCAATTTCAGAGCCACACACAACTTTGACAATTTTTTTGAATACCAGGTATAAGAACCCCTGACCCAACCCCCCTTTTTCATGTACCCCACCAACTGAGACTCCCTAGATGGATATACTACCAGTTCCCACAACAATGCCAGATAATACATAATACAGAACATAGAACCCTTGATAGGAACAAAGGGTATAAACAAGACCCTCTCCTTATAACAAATAGTCTTCGTCCTGCGGACGGAGACCCCTACTCCCCAATCATGCCAACTAACATCTGACACGTTCACAGACATATCCTCTTCCACAATGTTAGATTTTCTTAGTAGCCCCCTGAACCCAAGCAAAATCGTCACCCAAAATGCAACGTCCTCAGATCTGGAGAAATCTAGGCAGTCATGAATCAACCTGAGTTCACATAGGGTAGCTGGTCTCGCCTGCTTAGTTGTATCCCCTAGGGTCCTCTTAATCCCCCTCATAGTCAACATCAACTCAAACTTATTTTTATCAATACTAGTTATACCCGCTAGCTCATGCAACAACCATACTGCCCCCAGATACTGCTGTATGGACTTATATTGTAACCTGTCTGCTGTATGGACCACGTATAATAGTAACATCTCTAAGGAAGCTGGGACAGGGTCCACAAACCCACACTCGTCACAAAATATAAAATACGATTTCCATTGTGACGCCCGCGTAGATTTGGAGTTTTCAGACATCCATCTACTCTGATACACCGCTAGCTTCCTCCTTAGGGTCTCACCTGAAACAACATAACCAGTCTGAGAAACATACCGTTAAGGACCCCTTACATTTAGTGTCAAAAAGACGAGACAGGTAGTCTGCCACCGTATTCTCCTTAGAAGATATACGCCTGGCTACCAAATGAATATTATAAAAACAACACCTCCAGAACATTTCCCTGATCCACCACATGGCCCGTATGCTGGTGGATCTCCCTGTCAGAATCATAGACTGTACCTGAGTGTTATCAGTCCACACCACTACCTTCTTATCTCTCCACAACTCTCCCCACCTATCCATAGAAGCCAGTACCGGCCACAGCTCAAGAAGATTTATATCCGCGTCTGGTACAATTTCCGTGGCCCTGGGGGAAAAATGATGGTCCAAATACTCCTCAGCATAACCCTGACCCTCCATATCTAGGGATCCTGCCAGCCAATCCCCGTCCCATCTCGCTCCAAATCCAGTCTTGGAAGAATCGGTCTGAATTTGGACAGCGTCTCTGGCAGCATGTCTTATCATACAAGCCCTGCCATTGAAGACATTGATGAAACCGTCCCACCATTTCAAGTCATCTCGAAGCCATACCGGTATGTGCACCACCACCTTGGAGTTGGGAATGAATTTCAACAAATTAATTATCCTTCTAGAGAAAGTTCTCCCCCCCCCTCACCACCTGACTAGCATGGGCTAAATGCCCACCTAAAACCTCTAGGTCTTTCCTGCGACAGGCCGATTTACCTAAGAACTCTGTCACCAATCCCCTTGTCTTTTGAACTTTATCCTGAGGTAAACAAATCTCAAGTTTCCTGCTGTCCAATTCTAACCCTAAGTACCTGCACACCTGTGTAGGAGCTACTAATTTTTTCCAAGCGATATGGAATCCCAGGCTGCGGAGTAGAGCGACAAGCTCAGCCTGCTTCCTTCTACACTCCTCCCTTGTCTTGCCAATCACCAGGTAGTCATCTAGGTACCCATAAATATTCCCCACCCCCCTTCGTTCCATACAATGAATGACAAACTCAGTGACCTGTGTAAATATGTATGGGTCACATTTAAGCCCAAAACTTAGGCTGCAATCCACTAGGAACTGGACTGTACCATTAACATCCCATATAAACCCTTGCTTAGTCCTATCAGCAACCCTCACTGGGATCGATCTGTAGGCTGATTGTATATCAATCACAGAAAAATAACAATTTTCTGTAACCGACTCTAATATATGATCAATACGAACAAAAGAGAATTTTTTACAAGTAGTCTCCATATGCTCATTGATACAGTCCCCATCTGGGGTACCCCTACTGCAGTCAGTGATAGGGCGGATTGAACCATCCGGCTTATAAATAGCCCCCAGTGAATGTACACACTGGGGCCTATCCTCCACCAACTTCACCTTGCCCTCTGCAATTTCTAATTTCACAATTTTATCCATTTTCAAATGTGCGTTTGGCTTCAGGATTGAATCGTAATTTGATCTCGTATAACCTCCCACAAACTCGTCATCCACTATCTGAAACCCACTCTGGGCACCTTCAAAAATATAATCAGCATTTTTAGCCACACCTCCCGGGTGCAAGTAGAATTCTTCAAAAACCCTGCATGGATTTAATTGCGTAGGAACTCCACCCAGAATGTGGTACCCTTTACAGAATTTCCCACACAGTTTACTGACAGACCGCCCATTCACCTGGACAGAATCCGCCATGTTTGTGTCTCTACCGACTGATGAGAACCCGCTACTACCGCCCGTGCCGCTGAAAGCTGGCCACTCCACACCTTCAGAAGTACACACCTCATTTATCATATCTAAATCAACTTGATTACCATCAAAACAAGGTTCAGAACAGCGTAACTCACATTGAAATGAAGAATTTGCTCCTGCACGCATCCACAAACTGCTTTCTTCCTCACCCCTTCCGCCATTTTGACCAATGACGTCACTACCGGTCTCGCATGAACTCTCGCCCTGTCTGGCCCGAGAACCCCCGAGATCCAAGATGGCCGCGCCCATGCCTTTCGTAAACAAATCAGAACTGTCGTTAATTTTTGGCGAATAATCATCAAAACTACCATCAGCAACCCCCGGGACAAGGGTTTTGACTGGTAGAAAATCGGAAAATAAAGTAAGAGGGTCTGAATTGTCAGAACCCGCAACCTCTGCGCTGGAATTCGGGCGTCCACACTCCAAAACGGAGCCGCCAAGAGAATTATCAACAATCCCGACCACGCCCCCTTCCTTGGGAAGGTGCGGATACACCGAAACATTTGATTCCTTTTTGCCTACAATGCCACATTTGCCTAGACATTTACCTGCCTGATTCAAACCTAATACCCTGCCTGACACACCTGAGTGACTACACTCCTTCCTACTACTAGCTCCCAACCTGTCACTGACACCAACGTCAAGAGCTGACCTGTCCTATTCTTTACCTTGACCCACTGTGCATTTCATGACAGCGTGATCCCCCCCACAGTCCCTGCAGACGTGTGGGAATCTACAGTTGACGAACTTGCAACCATATGGGCTGTTATACTGGTTACAAGTAATTCGACCCCCCCCCTACTGAGACCCCCTGAGTGCCCCTGGAACCCTTGGTCTCCACCGTAACCACCCTGGTAACCGTTGTAACCACCTCTTTGGCTACCTCCGTACCCATTTGGTCCGCCTCTACCCCGGGGACCCCCCCTACCTCTGCCCCTACCCCTCCACTGATTGGGTGGGACATCCCAGTCATCAAACCCCCTGTTCCTCGACAACCCTTCTGGCCCCACATACCTCATCCATAATTCATGGTCACCATAGCTGAAGGACTTTAGTCCATGAATTTCTGCCCTGTCTCTCATGGCCATGTCATACCTGACTAAACACCCATGATCGTAGACATTAACCTTGTCCAAAAGAAATTTGATGTGTTTACCATAGAGGTAGGTATTTACCCCCAAAGCAGCAATGGCCCCTTCCAAACCCATGCTAGCAGATATAACATCATGAATACCTGGTTTCTTAACATTGTCATACATCATGTGAGGCTCCAAGTTAAATACCGTATACCTACGTTTGGTAGATTTCTCTGAGATGACGAACGTTGACTGCTGCTGATGTGGTTGCTGTTGCTGTTGCTGGAAGGGTGACCCCCCTTGAAGAAAACCCTTTAGTTGGTCCAACAACGACTGTTGACCCTGTAGCGGCTGTTGCGGTACCTGTTGTTGACCCCGTCCAAATAACAGCCTGCGCAGATCCGACTGCTGCTGTTGTTGCGGCTGTTGACCCTGGGGATGTAGTAACTGCTGGATAGGAGATTGTTGCTGTGACTGGTAGGCTGACGATGGGGAATACATGACCCCTTGTGTTGGGTCTCCATACGACAGGTGAGAGGGGGTCAAGCCCCGACCTGGCTGACCCCCCCCCCTGACCACCCCTATGACTGCCACTGGCCCCTGCACCGAGCCTCGACCCCAACATACTACCCAGTAGTCCATATGCTAGGGGGTTCTCCTCTACAACATCTTCCTCAGCCTCAGTTTCCTCCTCGTCCTCCTCGGTTTTGGGTACCGGTTTGGTTTTGGGTACCGGTCCACCGGTACCGGCCTCCGCCATGACACCTTGCCCGATGTCCATGCCTGCCATGCCGGTCACCAGACCTGTGATCATCGCCATTTGCTGTTGCATAACTTTCCGGGATTCCCGGCACTCGGCAACTAACTCCTTTAACATATCACTGTCAGAAAGGGGGGTACTTTTTCCAGCCCCCCCCTCCCGCACCTTCTTGCAAGTAAGCCTCACTGTCCTCCTGCATTGCGCCAATGTCTACGTAAAGTTTCCAATCTTTGTCTGATTTAGTGGCCACCATGGCCTTCTTCTTGGCCAATTCTACAAACGGGCACTTACCGCCCCCTTTTGGCCTGTGTGCCTCCAGGCACTCACCACATTGCTGTAACTTCTTCATTTCACCATGAAAGAAAAACAGACGACTTCTTTGTCTGGTATCCGCCCAGCATGTGAAGTTATGGTAAACACCCGGTTGTCAAGGCCGTATACCAAGCTACCCACAAGGGGGCAGCATTGAGTCCAGTTACCCGGTGAGGGTGGCTCCATCTACAGTCCTGTTTATAGCGCCATAAGCGCGGGCTTAATGTCCACAGTTAAAATACCTGGAGATATACACCCTATGTTGCTTTAACCTTAAAAAGAATTTAAAATCATACAGATACAGAGACAACATAATATGTGAGTTTGTCTCCATTCATGATTCAGCATTTTATAGAGAATGCAGATAATTTTAGAGAGAATGCAAAATGCCAGGGTTTGGCCCGTGGAATAATGGTTATATTATGGAATATGTCACAGGATTCTGGATTCTAGTTTTGGTACAAATTCTGATATATTCTGTGTCGGGTGCTTTTTTAAACATCAGGACAGGGGGTATAGAGCTGGTTGAAGAACATTTACATAATTCAGGCTGTCTATATTTTACTATTATCTAGAAAGCATTGCCTGCATCTAGACTCTAACATTTTACAGTAATAGCAAGTTCAAATAACAGTAAAAGGTTTGTAGATAAATGCTGAGAAAGTCTCCTTCTCCCGCCCCTCTCTGTCTCTCTCTCTGCCTCTAAGTCTCTCTATGTCTCTCCCACCACCCATCTAATACCAACTCAACCCCATCAGCTTAAAAGTGGTTAACCACTCAAAACAATTGTCATTGGCTGATGACGTCCTTTTGCCAGGAAATGTCGGCCAGGCATATGCTTATTATTATTTTTATCTGGGAAATGACAGGGAACGGAGGCACAATTTCCCGGCTGCAGGGAGCTGTCCAAATCTAATCTGGTGTCAATCTGTGAGGCCATCGCCTCTGCCTGCTGTCCAAATATAATGGAACATGTAAGGGGAGTTGCCACGCAACTGTCAGAGGAATCAAGGGACCTGAAGTAGTATATGTTTGAGGTAGTGAGGGTCGACTTAAATTCCGAACAGATTTATTTTTATTTGTTGCTGTATGGTTGAACAAAGATTCCTCAACACTTTAGAATTTAAAGCACAAGTAGTGTATACATGTACACTGAAAACCCATCCTTATGGCAAGGTCATCAGTACTGACAAACTTAAGGTCATCTTGCTATTCAGATGAGCAAAGGTTGTCGCACTGACACACTTAATGCCAGATTAGATATATTTAGAGCATAGATTGATATAAGTCTGAGGATTGAATTCAATTGATAATGATCATACACACAGGTACCTAGGTCTACTAATGAGGAGTACTAATTCATAGATAAGGACTTGATGATTAGGGGGGTCATGGGTGTGAGAGTCATGTGGTACAGGCAGACTAGGTGCTGCCTCCCAAACTCCATAGTTAATACCAGAGCTCAGCAGTCTATCCCTTACAGCCAATACCGGACACTGGCATGTTCAGAAAGTTGTGTTGTTGCCATCCAAGGGGGACCAGCAGACAAGGAAGGTGTGGTATAAACTGTGGTGTGATAGACTATGGTAAAATAGTCTGTAGAACCTGCTAGGGTAGATGCACCTGGAGTCGGACACATACCTTGAGACGGACACCTGATTTTGTGGCTATTCAAGCAGTTTAAGCCCTTAATTTGTGAACAATAGTAAAGTTAAAGTGTTATTCTTTCCAGAAAGCACTAGAAGTATGTAGTAGGGTACATAAATAACCTCAAATATCACTGTCCGTCTCAGGGTATCTGTCCGACTCAGGGTGCATCTACCCTACCACCGACTATTTGGTGGCTGATACAAACCGCTGTGACTCCTTGAACAATTTCCCTCATCATCTAATACAGAGTTTATCACAATCTCTCTTTCATAGGAGGTTACCATTGACCATGACATAATAAAACCACTACAGCCAGCTGCCTGTTGGTTGGTTGGTTATTGGGTTGCTTTACACCCTAATTAACTGCTAAGGTCATATCAAGGGCGGTAATGGTATCGAATGAAGTGACTGAAGTTAGATAGCATGCCCCAACACTGTTACCGAGGCAATGTTTTTTTTACATCCCACACTAAATAGGCATAGTGTGAGACCTTGTAAGTCCAAGTCTCATGCCCTACTGCCTGGGCTATTCCCTACCCCACCAGCTGTCAGTAAGCAACCCTCTCCTTCTCAATAATTGTACAGATTCATTTTGAAGCAATTTAATATGCAATAATTGCAGCGATCAGGTTTCTCCTTATTTCCAAAGCACACCCAATATCATGGTAATTGGTTGTCATGTTTCTAATTACAAATTCAACATAGCCACCATGTCCACCTTGGGACCAAGACAGAAAATCAATAGGAATTATAGTCTCGCTTAGCTGCCCAACATGATGGGGTGGCTGGACCTGCCCTGACGACGACTCAGGGTCAGCCTCAGTAGGTGTACAGACAACTACATAGCAACTTTGTAATCCTTAGATGAATCTTGATTTCAACCTAAGAATTTCACTGCAGTCATTTATAATTTAAGGGCTACATTACAAATTTATGCCCTTTGCACATTGATTGTTTAACTTCACGCTACGTTTTAAAATGAATCATCATCACTTATTGTTGAAATGTATGAATGCAGGCCTAGCTAGTAACTCACCAGTGCTGCATTCATGCATCATTCAATGGGCTTGATTCATTCCTAAGGGTTGACATAATGCATTCCTACAGCCCTGGTTAGTTGACTGGCTAGAGTTGCATTCATGCAGCAACACAATACAGCAGATACTGCATCTAGTTGTTTGATGTTTTGAAGGTGCATCTCCTTAATTCACAATAAAGGAACTATTTTCTGAATTGCTGTACAAGAGTATAGACTGCCACCAATTGGGGCCATCTATCAGTTACGGCCTTTACTACAGACTAGTAGACATGTCAGTGAGTGGGTGTGGGTAGGGCACAGAGAGGGTGGTAGGATGGTTGTTGACTTTGGGTGTATACACAGCTTGACAGTCAATGGCCGAGTAATGATTTGGCTAGATTCAAGGGGGATAGCAGGAGGAGAAGGGCCAATAAGGAATATGATAAATAACTTATTTGAGGCATTGTATCATATCACTGAAAAACATTATGGTGGCGGGTTGTCTCTAAAACTGATATAAAATGAGTGTCAGGGTTGGTGTGATCAGTACTAACTGTGAATGAAAAGGTTATATGAATCTAGAAGTCACCCCTAACCCCATCTAGCAGTGTATCCCTATAGATGTTTGTCTGTGATATAGAAACCTAGTACAGTACATTAGGTTGATTGGACCTACAGATCAATACGCCGTCAGTATACAGGAGAGTAGGGTACATTACACAAATATAGACCTTGTAATGACAGCACCACAGCATGTAATCATGGAGGCTATTGACAGGCTACATATTGACATATTACAAAGATAGATGATGTACGGATATTAAGGGGGAATTCATATTGAATCAGAGGGATGTCATCATGACCATCCATTGACACATGGATAGCTTATTCATGTAACACAGATAATGTAGATGATTCCAGTCTAAAGGATAAACACCTACTCAGGTCTACATATTGTGGTAGCTTGCAGATGGTCTCAAATTCCGACTGTTAGGGGAATGACATGGATACCTAGGTCATTCCCTTGACTGAGCCACGGACAGAGGATATTGACTGTCAGTTAGCTAGATATGTAAGATATTCACGAGGAGTAAGGTTTGTAAAAAGAACAAGAATTGCGGTTGTTGCCGCGTAAAAGAATGCCTTAGGCATTTTTATACGCAGCAACAACCGCAATTCTTGCATTTTAAGGAACATTATGTCTACATGGTTGGTACATTTGTAGGGGACCCATGCAAGACACCATATAAACAGGGCGGGAGGATAACTGACAGATGTGACACAACAGGGGAAAACGTGCCATTACAGGGATTTAGTGTAATCAGGTGACAGCTAACCAGCATTCCCTTGTTGGTGTGGGAGACCAAGTCGTATTGCTATTTAGTATACACTCACAGACACATTGCCAGGACGTCTTGTTATAATGTGATGCATGAGGGATAGTAATTGCAATTAAAATTATTACTGATTTTTGATCTTTCTAATAAATTAGTGGAATAAACTGCTATTGTATGCCAATAGATAGATATCCCTTCTAAAGGCTTGTGGATGTACCAAGTTGATTCTGTGTTGCATTCCGCGGAAAAAAGGAGTTAAAGTTCTACATGTCTTTGCAGACCCCCCCCCCTTGTCTCCCTTGTACTACTACTAGTACAAATGTATATGTAACAGGATGCGTATGTGAGTGTCCAACCCCCCTCCCCCCCTCAACATAGCTTTCACACTTAGCAGCCGTATACATTGGGGTGGGAGGGGGGGGGGCGTCGCGCTTTACAGCTACATTGCATGTAGAGAATGTGTTTGCCATACCTGGTAATATACAGCCACTAGGTGGCCACCAGTGCAGCAGCACTAATAGAACCATTGAATTCCTTTGGTCCATGTTAGGGGGGATAGGTAGGATTATAATCAACCTCAGGAGCATGGAAATGGTTGTTGCTAGGCAGATAAACAATTATAATAGCTATTGCTAGGCAACCAGCTGTCTTAGCAACAAACCAATAGAACCATTGAATTCCTTGGGTCCATGTTAGGGGGGTAGGTACAATTATAATCAACCTCAGGAGCATCAAAATGGGTGTTGCTAAGCAGATAAACAATTAGAATAGCTGTTGCTAGGCAGCCAGCTGTCTTAGCAACAAACCAATAAAACCATCGAATTCCTCGGGTCCATGTTAGGGGGGTAGGTACAATTATAATCAACCTCAGGAGCATGGAAATGGGTGTTGCTAGGCAGATAAACAATTAGAATAGCTGTTGCTAGGCAGCCAGCTGTCTTAGCAACAAACCAATAGAACCATTGAATTCCTTGGGTCCATCCTAGGGGGGATAGGTATGATTATAATCAACGTCAGGAGCATTCAAATGGGTGTTGCTAAGCAGATAAACAATTAGAATAGCTGTTGCTAGGCAGCCAGCTGTCTTAGCAACAAACCAATAGAACCATCGAATTCAATGGGTCCATGTTAGAGGGTAGGTATGATTATAATCAACCTCAGGAGCATGGAAATGGCTGTTGCTAGGCAGATAAACAATTAGAATAGCTGTTGCTAGGCAACCAGCTGTCTTAGCAACAAACCAATAGAACCATTAATTTCTTGGGTCCATGTTAGGGGGGGTAGGTACAATTATAATCAACCTCAGGAGCATGGAAATGGGTGTTGCTAGGCAGATAAACAATTAGAATAGCTGTTGCTAGGCAACCAGCTGTCTTAGCAACAAACCAATAGAACCATTGAATTCCTAGGGTCCATGTTAGGGGGTATAGGTATGCTTATGATCAACCTAAGCATCGAAGGTTGATTAATCTTAATTTTATCATTATATGCATAAATTTGTGTTGTGACACCTTAAAACAAAATGGTGGCACCCCTTAAAACAAAATGGCGGCACCCGTACTGACTTCCTGTCAAATGAAAACAATATAATGCCTCAACCTGGTAGTTCGCAAGCTCACCACCAGGGCCCCTCCGGGGCCTTTCGGCCTTAAATAACATTTTAGAAGAAGGGAGAACAGCAGCAACATCGAGGTTGTACACCCATGGAAGTAAACCTGAAAGACAGAAGGGAAAATGTAGGATGAATAAATTTTGTATCAATATAATTCTGTACAGATATTAGCAAAATATCTTAAAATTACTGGTTGATCTGCATATTAAGGAAATATTCAGTGCAACATGATTTAAAATTAATCAGTCATCCTATCATTTTAAATGCTAGCACGATTTAGATTATCCTACAAGTGCAAGTTCCACATGCTGTTAAGCTAGTCAGATCCACTATATTTAGAAAATGTATTTCAAAGTAAAATAATAGAGGAACTGACTATGAATCGATGTGGTACCATATACTAGTAGATGGATATGAGATGCTATAAAATATAGAAAGGCAGCCTTGGTAAAATCCTGATGATAGGTGTCATATACAATTGGCCAATACATTAACTTAATTAAGAGATCTCATCATTACGGAGATGAACCACTCCATCAAAGCAATGCTGAGAACCACAGTCTATTACATTAGCGTAAGTGAAGTAGGAGCATCCAGGAGAGACAGCACTTTAAGGATTTATGGTCTGGGCATAAATGGCCGACTGTGAATACTATAGATAGGCCATGTCAATGTAAATCTTGACAAACCAGCTAGAGTACTCATGCATGGCCCGGAGTGGGAATTGCTATAAGGTATGTCTACCGCCCTATCGTTACAATCAACCATGTCTTCTGGAAGAGTTCCTCCCTCTCCAAATGAGGGGATTCGGAAGAGCTAATGTAGGCAAGAGCTAATGTAGGCTAACCCTGTCCTTTAACCTAAGTCCATTAAGTTCCTCCTCACAACCACAGAGTAAATGAGATCTATCCTATCCTTCTAAGTTATACAATTTAGAAAGTGTCCTGATGTTGTCATTATCAGTTTTCTGTAAGTACCGATCATAGACGTGGTGATGGTCAATACAAAGAAAACCTCCCTTCCCATGGAACGTCTCTGATAAGCCTCCCTCCCCCCACCTCACCTTTGAGAAAGTACTTTAAGCTGAACTTTGGCCCATTTATACATGGTTAAATTATGATCGACTGGATAAAAAGAAACTCCATTATGAGCAAAGCCCCCTCTTTGAGACAATGCTTTTAGCCGAATCAGGCCTGAAATTACCCAAGAAAGGTTGGCTCATCAATGAGGTTATACTGTATATTTGAGGTCCATGGGAAATCTCCAGTACCTAAGTCGGGAGTAGCACCAGCTTATATAAGTAAGCAGCATAGTCATCTCAATAGTCTACGAGCTAGACACATGGGCTTCTACCCTTACCCAACAATTGTTCCTGTCCTTGGGGACTCACCCTGCTCTACAGCATCAGGAGATTCACCAATACCCACCAGTACTGCCATTGTGCTGCCTCACTATTGAGGGCTGACCAACCCCAACCCCTGTCCTCCAGAGGCTGAACAATACCCACCATTCTACTGCCACTACACACCCAGGCCTTTCCGATAAGGCCAAAGAAAAAACTGTGTTTCAGGAATCAATGTCAAACATAGTCTCAGAAAGATCTCATGAGAAACTACAAGCCTTTACTTTGACCCTTAACCTTTTTATTTTAAAAAGCATGTAAATAATCTAAGTGTTCCCAAATATTTGAGGTCTGTGTTATTTAGCTAAGCCAGCAGGGCTCACCTTACACACACTATTTTTGGGGGGACCTAACCCTATTCTTCAGTGGATGAACAGGACCCAGACCCTTTTCTGACAGAGCTCAGCCTACCTTTTTCCATGCCACCCTCACCCAATTACCTAATGATCTAGGTTGCCAGCCTGAAACCCCCTCTATATTCACCAGTCCTTCAAGCCCGTAAGCCTTTCTTAATACACTTCAGCTTCCACTATATTCTACTATTTACCTATGCATCAATATCTAGATCTATGGCATTCCTCCATGTATTTCAGCCATTCCTATTTGCCTTCTACTATACTTCGTACCTCTCTACCCCCAAATTTATCATTAACGGTCCTTCCTCTCATCTTACAAATCAGCTGTATCAGCTGTAATATTACCTTGAACCAAGAACAGCAAGAGCAAAAACAACAAGAGGAGTGAAAAGAGCAAGATGAACAAGAACAAGAAAACCCTTTCCACCGCTGCTTATGAAGAAGACTCATCTCCTGCCCATCCCCCAGAGCCTACTCCCCTCACATCTACCAATACCTCCATTTGCCTGGCCCCATCCCCGTACACCAGCCAGGTCCCATACGTAGAAACCAGTCTGCATTGAGTGACACTCTCCAAGGGCAGACTTGTTTCTGCTACTCTGCTGCTATGGGTGTATACACCATCTGCCCAATTCTAATATTTGTAGAGGAATTTTTTTCTTTCGTAGATATATAAACATCAGTTTACATTTCGTGACACTCTCCTAGCACTTACTATGTTCTCATCCAAAATAATCTCTATCAGGATCTTAAGTTTTTTTTGTCTATGAATAGCAGCAGAGTGGCATTGGGTAAAGTAAGTAAGCTGAACCATTGGTTGGTGCTTTTATCCATCCTACCACAGAAGAGTTCCAGTTCCAGGCAGAGGTGAGATAAGAGGATGTGCTTGGAGAGTGAGGGAGGATGTGCTGTGGTGGAGATTGAGTGCAGGCTCCCAGATCAAAGACCGTCCCCTGCTGTATACCGGTGCATAATTCACTCATACCTCTTGGTGTTTCATTTACCCCCCAAAGGCCTTCATTACCGGATTAAAGCCTGGGATGCACCCAGACTTTTTCATATTTAACTTGAAAGGGAAGTAGACTGTTGTATAATGAACCAGAATGACACAGTGGCCTCCATATTCAATATGAACAAACTATGTAATGCTATTAAGGATATATTTTTGGTACACGTTTTACAAACCCATTCACTGTGATAGGAAGGGAGTGTAGAAATTCATGAGATCAGACTGATTTGACTGCCAACCTAAAAAATTGCTCTTAGAGATATCTATGAGTCACAAGTTAAAATACCTGGAGATATACACCCTACGTTGCATTACCCTTATACAAAATTCAAGAAATCTTATAGATACAGAGACAAAAAAATATGTGAGTTCGTCTCCATTCGTAATTCAGCTTTTGACAGAGAATGCAAAGAATTTTACAGAGAATGCAAATAGCCAGTGTTTGCCACTTGGGATAATGATTATATTATGGGATATGTCACAGGATTCTGGATTCTAGTTTTGGTACGAATTCTGATATATGTCGGGTGCTTTTTTTAAACATCAGGACACGGGGTATAGAGCTGGCTGAAGAGGACTTAAATAATTCAGGCTGTTTATATATATAGTCTTCTATTTGACCATTATCTAGAAAGCATTGCCTGCATCTAGACTCTAACATTTTACAGTAATAACAAGTTCAAATTACAGTAAAAGGTTTGTAGATAAATGCTGAGAAAGTCTCCTTACAGCCCCCCCCCCCTCTCTGTCTCTCTCTGCCTCTCAGTCTCCCCCACCGCCCAACAAATACCAACTGAACCTCATCAGCTTAAAAGTGGTTAACCACTCAAAGCAATTTATTCAGGAGTCAATTGTCATTGGTTGATGACATCCTTTTGCCAGGAAAAGTCGGCCAGGCAGAGGCTTGTTATTATTTTTCATCTGGAAAATAACACAGCATGACAAAGGACGGAGGCACAATTTCCCGGAATTCCACATCTTTGGTCTGCTGTAGGGAGCTGTCCAAATCTAATCTGGTGTCAATCTGTGAGACCGTTGCCTCTGCCTGCTGTCCAAATATAATGGAACAGAAGGGTAGTTGCCATGCAACTGTCTGAGGAATTCAGGGATCCAAGGTGGTAAATGTTTGAGGTAGTGAGGGTCAACTATAGATTATTCTGAGTAGATTTATTTTCATTTGTTGCTGTATGGTTGAACAAAAAATCTCCATCGCACGACCTTGCAAGTCCAAGTCTAATGCCCTACCACCTGAGTTATTCCCCACCCACCCCCAGCTGTCAGTAAGCGACCCTCCCCTTCTCAACGATTGTACAGGTTCATTTTGAAGCAATTTAATATGCAATAATTGCAGCGATCAGGTTTCGCCTTATTTCCAAAGCACACCCAATATCATGGTTATTGGTTATCATGTTTCTCATTACAAATTCAACATGGCCACCATGTCCATCTTGGGCCCAACCCAGACAGAAAATCAATAGGAATTACAGGCTCGCTTAGCTGCCCAACATGATGGGGTGGCTTGACCTGCCCTGATGACTACTCAGGGTCAGCCTCAGTAGCTGTACAGACAACTACATAGCAACTTTGTAATACTTAGAAGAATCTTGATTTGAACCCAGGGATTTCACTGCAGCCATTTAACATTTAAAGGTCGCATTACAAATGTATGCCCTTTGCACATTGATTGTTGCCCTTTGCACATTGATTGTCCTAGGGGTTGACATAATGCATTCCTACAGCCCTGGCTAATTGATTGACTAGAGTTGCATTCATGCAGCAACACAATAAAGCTAGTTGTTTGATGTTTTGAAGGTGCATCTCCTTAATTCACAATAAAGGAACTATTTTCTGAACTGTGCCTTACCTTATGAGAATTAATACAGCATTATATGTGCAGCATTACATTGCTGTACAAGAGTATAGACTGCCACCAATTGGGGCCATCTATCAGTTACGGCCTTTACTACAGACTAGTAGGCATGTCAGTGAGTGGGTGTGGGTAGGGCACAGAGAAGGTGGTAGGATGGTTGTTAACTCTGGGTGTTTACACAGCTTGACAGTCAATGGCCAAATAATGATTTGGCTAGATTCAAGGGGGATAGCAAGAGGCAAAGGGCCAATAAGGAATATGATAAATAACTTATTTGAGACATTGTATCATATAACTAAAAAGCTCTATGGGTGGGAGGGGGTTGTTTCCAAAACTAACGGATGTCAGGGTGAGGGTGCTCAGTACTAACTATGAATGAAAAGGTTATATGAATCTAGAAGTCACCCCAGCGCCCATCTAATAGTATATGACCAATCCCTATAGATGTTGGTCTTTGCTATAGAAACCTAGTACAGTACATTAGGTTGATTGGACCTACAGATCAATACGCCGTCAGTATACAGGAGAGCAGGGTACATTACACAAATATAGACCTTGTAATGACAGCACCACAGCATGTAATCATGGAGGCTATTGACAGGCTACATATTGACATATTACAGAAATAGATGATGTATGGATGTGAGGGGGAATCCATATTGAATCAGAGTGATATTATGAGCATCCACTGACATTATAGAGATACCGATCGATATATCTGGTGCACTCCTAATAGACATACTGTAGATGAGGACAGTGCATGAAGGGGTGAATAACTACAGCAGTGGTCTACATGATGGCGGTGGTAGCATGCAGAAGGTTGGTGGTTCAAATCTGTCTGCCAACTGTCCCGGGAATGGCCTGGGTAACATCTTTAAACAATTTACTGCTGTCCCAAAACCTTGTCTATGAATCAAATTAGGTTCATCAAATCTATATTGTCATATCGGGCCATCGTCAATTAGCATTGGACTAATATCTGAGATTTGATATGCACGAAAGTAAGTAACATTACAATCAGCGGTTAGGTGTGTAGTTTGGGTTTATTGTACATTAGGTATACGATGGTATGCACCTAGTACCCTACCCAGCTCTCTCTACCTGGCTAGTAGTCAATGCCCCTTATATACAATAGGGTGGTGCAGCGCCATTGGTGGTGGGTGTGGGTACTAGGTAGCAGGTGTTTGTATGCTTTGTCCTCGGCTTGTACGCGAGGACAAAAGCAATCGTATATGATATTCTTAGTCAATTAATAGCAGTTTGAGCCTTCATAATATCACAATACGATATTGGTTCCACTTTCTTGTTGACTAGATCTTCCCTGCCAACATGAGGAACTCTAACAACATTGAATATTAACCCAAAAGCTCTGTGGTAAATTAACTACAGTCCAATAACCACCATCCATTAAAGTCCCCACTTTGTCATCCTAACAACCACTGAGTTAGATAGAGGAAGACGGCATCCGGAAGGTACCAGAGTCACTTTGCTGTTATTGTAAAGGCTCGTATATAAGCCGTACCCTCACATAAACCACACCTTTGAGAACACTTTTGAGAACACTTCTCATAAGCTAAATCTGGGGTTTGATAACCGTGGTGGCTTGAATGAGCAAAGGGGTCTCAAATAAGATTACGTTCATTATGTCCGGGACCGTGATAACAAGGGAGAGAGCCTAGAGTTGCAATACCTTCAAAATAAGGCCCTGAGGGTTGTATATAAGGTCAAATTAGGAAAAAATCCGAGGTTAAATACAATAATGTTACATAATGAGAGCAACTGCTGCCAGCTTGGGGACAGACGTGACATGCACCTGCTGTCTTTTGCTCACACTTTAACAAAGAATCCTGAGCTAATCAACAACAGGCACCTGCCAACATGTAGGAACCAAGGTCTAAGACTTAAGGTGATCCGTTCATTAAAACCAATTGTCATACGTAGTGTCATTTACAGGGCCATAACAAGGTGGAATCAAGTCAAGCCTTCCTATACACAAATTGCAGACCTATCTGCTTTTTAAATTAGCTATTAAGAAAAACTACGATGACTGCTTCATGTAATGAGGATCACTTTATTGTTTTTAAGAATATATAACATATTTCTCATTTTTGAATGACATGTTCGCACACAAACTTCATCTCATCTCATCTCATCATTATTATAATGGACAAAAAGAAGGAGAATTACTAGACTCACTCTTATAAATATGTACGATACTACAGGTATAATGGTAGCCATACTGTAAATATATGTGACTTATGTATTATAACACAGCAACTGAAAGGGCCCTAGCATAAAAAACGCAATGCGCGGTAGCTAGGTATAATGCATTCTTGTAATTGTATTATTTTAACCCAATAAAACACCTTTTTTTTTTAAAGCACAGGTCTTATATAAGCGCAGGCCAATTCAGTCCCCTGCCAACCAGATGAGAATTGACCTGAGCTGGGCAAAGGAACCTGACAACCGGAGCGTCTGTGGTGACCAGGACACTGAGAAAGGAGAGGTACAGGAGTCCAGTGTAGCTTACATAACAGGCTGATGTAAGAGATGCATAAGATCATCACTCCAAGCATGTTTAGTGTGACTGTATCATACCGTCAATACCTATGCAACATTTGTGAGTTGTAGTCCCCTTCCCCCTCAATTATCCACACTACCATCTCTTCCTACTTCCTTGCCGGCTTCCTCCACTCCAAGAACAAGACACACAAAATGAAGAAGAACAAGACCCACAAAATGAAAATGAAGAAGAGAAAGAAGAAAATGACCAAGAGCCAGAAAACTCCTTTTACTGCTGCTTAGAGAGACTTCTTCGTTTCCTGCCCACCCCCTCTTAGTATCCCCCAGAGCCTACTTCCCTCGGCAGTACCACCATGTCTTTCTTAGACTGCCCTCCCCATCTGCCCAGCCCCACAACTACCCACCAGTTTGCTTTGAATGACACTCTCCTAGCAGATGATTGCTTCTGCTACTATGCAGCTATCAATGGGATCCTCCCCTTCCTCTGCCGGGCAAATCCAAGTCCAAGCATGGAGAGCGATTGAGGATGGGTTGTAGTGGAGATTGCCTGAGTGCAGGTTTCCAGATCAATTCACTCATACCTCTTTATGATGTCACTTACCCCATCCAAAGGCCTTCATTACCGGATTAAAGCCTCGGATGGACCCAGACTTTTTAATATTTAACTTGAAAGGGAAGTAGACTGTTGTATAATGAACTAGAATGACACAGCAGCCTCCATACTCAATATGAACAAACTAGGTATGCTGTTAAGGATATCAATCAGTATTTAGTACAAGTTTTAGAAACCCATTCACTATTAATCACAAGTTAGAGGACCTAGATATGTATACATACACCCATTGGTGCATCAGTCTTTGCAAAATCATACAGGACAGTGGCAATATCCTCCAAAAATGCCAGCAGTCCAGCAGATTGACAAGTGTAACAGGACCGAATGTCCAGTCACATGTTGTGCTTTTCTGAACTAAAATAGTTCAGTTTGGTTTCTACAGCTGTAGTATGTTTGTTATTAGAATGTGTAAAACTATGTATCTATCCTTATTTTGCCATAAATCTTCCCAAATATATCTTTTATTAGGCAACATTATTTTGTACTTAAAATGCATAAATCATCAGATATATGGGTATCCAGTCCTGCGACATAAAAGATTTTCAGGACCAAATGTCCAGTGGGATGATACAGTTTTTGCAAAGACTGGTGCATCAATCTTATACAGACACTAAACTGATGCATATACAGAGACAAATGGGATATAGATGTCATTTCCTGAATTCTTTACAGCAGTTATCCCATCATTCAACACCGCTGTAAGCCCATGAGATATAAACATTTAATTGATGCTGGTATCTACAACTGGTGGCCTCTAATGCACACTGCGCAGTCCCTGAGGTTGCAACAAATATTTCATATACTGCACAGAAAGTGCTGAAGCACCAACGGCTGTAGCATTAGATAATGGTTTACTGACTAGACACTATTTTGGATGACTAGATGACAGTCCTGAACTGAGGCAGTCGGTCAACCTGAGATCTGGCTCTAGAATAATAATTGGGCTCTAGATAACTTGCCTCAGGACACATGGCCCCTGGATATCCAGCAACACGAAGACTGGTCTATGAGTGTCCCCTGGGCATTGGACTTCCAGTCCCACTTACCCTGCCCTAGACACAGACCAGTAGTCATAGTTCTGCTCCAAGCAGTAATTTCATTTGGACGCAATGGTAAAGTGTGGTACAGTTGGATGAGCCTGTTGGGGGGATCAAAGAAGACAGTGATACAATGTAGCACATTACTGGATCCTCTATGACATTGGGACTGGACTCGTCCAGTTGAGGACTTCCTTTGGTTATTAGTCCTGTCACGAACCTTCAAGCCCAAAGATAAATACCCTAATCACAGCTCCACCCGTTTGTCACAGGTTTGTAAGATGCATGATGCATAAATGTAGCATTTCTAGGTAGATTTAATAGGCTGTTTTCATGCATCTCATGATGATAAAAGAAAGAGGGCATTATAAAACTATGTGGTCCTAAAAGGGTTAAACATTTATTAGTCTTCTTCAGGATATGTTAAGAATATTGGCCAGTAATATGTCAAATGCAATTGATAAAGTATTCTTATCATATCATCTGTAGATACTGCAGGGTAAGGCTAATCACTCTCTCTCTCTCTCTCCCTCTCTCTCTCTCTCTCTCTCTCTCTCTCTCTCTCTCTCTCTCTCTCTCTCTCCATGTCTCTATCTCTCTGTCTCTTCTCATTATTACCTCGTTTTCACTACCTAGCTTACATACTTGAATCCCCCCACCAAGAAAGGCACCAAGTGAGTCCCATCAGCTTGGATGTGGTTTGTCACTAACCCAGTTAGCTTGATGACATTCATTTGCTAGGAAATGTTGGCCCGGCTAACACCCTACATTATTTTTTATCTTGGAACTGACACAGCATGACAGTAGATGGAGACACAATTTCCCAGAATTCCACATGGTTGGTCTACTGCAGGAAGCCGTCCAAATCTAATCTGGTATCCATCTGTGAGACTGCCCATTGGGTCCCAGGGAAGCTGACAGATGTTGTACATAAAGGTATATTCTGTCTCTGTGCTCTTGGTGAAGCTAACAAAGGTGAATATAGCCATGTTGTTGTACACTTGGTACGGCTGACAAAGTCCTTTAATAGCTCTTCTTTTTCGGTAGGAGGACAAAGGCTGTATGCTCTTTCTCTGTGCACTTGGTCAGCCTCATAAAGGTTGCATACTCTGTCTCTATGTTTTTGTGAGGCTAACAAAGGGGTCAGTGCAGTTGCTGAGGTATGGTCTGTAGGGGGTGTACATGGATGCTCTATGCCATCTGTCTATATATCGGACTGTTTTGTGTCCATTGGTCCCAGCCTACTTCCAAGGTACACAAAAGGGTGCCGGCTTAACTACTCCTGCCACAAAGCTCTAGATAAGGGTTCTGATAATGCCTAGTCCTGCCCAAATACTATTTCTAAGGGTCCTGGTCATACTAAGTCCTACCCAGACCCCTGCCACAACTAGGTAAGTGTCCTGATACCCAGCAAATTTGCCAGCTTGCCAAATTTTGGGTTATGGTTATGCTGAATTTGGTCATGACAAAAACTCCCCAAAGTTGCTGGGACCAGACCAAGTCACGCTGTCGAGGGAAGTGGCCCAGTGGCACCGTAGGTGCCATGGGGCCACTTCCCGAGACAGCGTGACTTGGTCTAAGGCTCCTCGCAGGTGCGACGTGGTTAAATACGGTTCTGACAACAAACTAAAGTGAAGAAAAAAGACCAATTGTGACTGTTATTCATCTCAGGGCGTCCATCTTGATTAGTGACGTTACAATATGTAATCTGCTCTCTGATTGGCGTTGCTATGGTGTCACGAAGATGTCCGTCACCAAATGTGACGGCCGTGACTTGGTCCCCTGACAAAGCCACGGCGCTTAGTCCATTACCTCACTGCCGTGCATGTTAGAACCTCAATCTAGCCACCTCTCATTAGGGACCTTTAGTAACAATGACGTAACTCATTTAACGCAGACGTAGCCTATGCCTTTAGTATTGCTACGTCTGCGTTTAATGAGCTACATTGGGTTAGCTAAAGGTCCTTATTATATTACCTACTGAAGTCTTTAGCGAGATCTTAGCCAAATCAGTTGAGAAGTAGCCTAGAGGTAGGCTATTGCTATAGGTCCCTAATATCGAACCCCAGATCTTCAAAAAGTATCATCAATCAGTTTAGAAGTAGTCTAGTGGTATATCCCAAAATGACTGCTTGTAACACAGCCCTGTGGTGCAACATTGTCCTCTCACATGGATGATTAAAGGTATTCAACACAATCTAGCTAATTTTATGTTGGCGCCTCCTTCAACATAGACTAATTGAATCACGGTTTTGTGTTGAATGTTTCCCAGTCCTACCGAGACTCCTGCCATTACTAGGTAAAGATCCTGATGCTGCCCAGTCCTACCCAGACCTCTTCCACTGCTAGGTATAGCTCCCGATGTGACTGTTAGTCCTGCCCAAATACTATTTCTAAGGCTCCTGGTCATACTAAGTCCTACCCAGACCCCTGCCACAACTAGGTAAGTGTCCTGATACCCAGCAAATTTGCCAGCTTGTTAAATTTTGGGTTATGGGTTGCTGAATTTGGTCATGGTCAAACTTCCCCAAATTTGGTTGTGGTCAAACAAGGGGTCGTGGGATTGATCTACGCGTTTAACCACGGCGAAGCAAGAGGAGCCTTCAGACCAAGTCACGATGTCTTGTCTGTGTATATGTGAGGAGGGTGGGAGTGGGAGGTGTCACAGAGAGACAGGACATGGATGTGTCACCAGCAGGAAGACTGACTGAGAAGGTAATGACAGGTGACGTGCAGCAGGGTAAAGTGGCACGTCCCCCACTCAAAGCATAAATCATGAATGTGGGATGGAGACTACCAGACCTGCAATGGGGATCAGTGGTGGGTGAGGGGGGGGGGGGGGGAGAGACCAGTACTAAGGGAAATAACATGGTATAATACTTCAAAGTATCATGTTATTGTCAAAACTAAAGGCGGATAATTGAGATATAAAACTGAGATTCATATTCTACCTACTTTTTGGAAGAGATTTTTTCTGGTATTTCAAGGTAAAGTCCCCCTATCCCCCTAAGTGAAATGATATTCAGGCTTACCGCATGCATGGGCTAGTATATTTTTGATTGTTTTCAGCACATTATACGTCTGACATGTATATGTGCACATCACATTTCAGGCTTGGAACTGGTATGAGCATGCATCATAAATTAATGCATGAATGCAGGGTATGTCAGTCTGTTTGTTATGATACCTGTCTCTTTTTTTCCTGTCTATCTGTGTGCCTATCTGTCACTGTCCCTTGCTTTGCACCCTCTCTGTCTCTCAGCTACAGACCCTATGTTGGATTCCGTTTGGTGGTGCCGATGTCAAGTATGTATGACAGTGTGTTCGTAATCTCTAAGGAGGCAGCACAGGGAGGAAAGATAAATTTTGATGGGTTGAAATCCCCAGCATAGGCACTCTCCAAAAAGATCTGTTGAACTCACTGGTGGATAAAGATTGTACTATTGGTGTATCAATACAGAGAGGTAATTGACCTTGCTTCACAATGAGCAGCTGCTTCCATCTGCTCTATATTGACAAGGACTGTCTCATTATCTCTGTCAATATGTCTCTGTGAACCCCCTGTATGTGTCACAGCCGGTGTGTGTATTTTATATCTGAGGTCTATAATCAGGGAGGGTGTGACAGATGGTGGGAGCCTCAAAGCGGAATGGGCAGAGGTGAGAAGGGAAGGGGAGAGAGGCTGTTATGGAGACAGGAGGAAGGATAGAAGAAGAAGAAAGACAGAGGTCTGGGAGATGAAAATGAACCGGGGTAAATGCAGTGATTGTTAAAGGTAAAACAAAAACAAAATGGGTGTTAAGGAACTGATGGGAAAGACTGATAACATACTGATAAGTTGTGACAGGATGGTTACAAATACATTATGCATTAATTCATGCATGCATCATGCCAATCCCACAGCCTCGATACACATCCAGTTGGCAATGTACTAGCCAATGCTGCATGGGAGCATCCCGGGGAGCATCATGACATCAAATGAACATAAAGGTTCTGGTGTCATGTGGCCTTAAAAGGGTTAAAATAAAGGAACTGCAGCCAGACTAAGACTGACTGAGTTGTGTTTGCAGCCATTACCAGATCACACAGTGCCTTCAGTAATTGACAATTAACCCACTCCCCACTCCCACCAAAAGACACCCGCTGCTGAATTACACCCAGCCCAGACTTGGAAATACCCTGAAACAAGCCAAGAGTCTTGAAGTACTATTTCACCACAAATTTAACTTCTTCTTATTTTACATTATGTGATTCACTGACACTTGATTATGTGATTATACCATGTTTATCAAACTTGAATTGATATCACAAAATGTGGCCATTACATTGTAAACTGCCAAGTTGACCATGTAAACCAGCTGGTTATCCATGGCTAAGGAACTCACCTTTGCCTGGCCCATGTACCATTGTATTAATGTGTTATTCCCTTACCAGTGAGCAGTAAACAAATTGGTGCTGCACAGTCTAGACCTCACAGGACCACAGGGCTACGCTGGTGGATAAAAAGTGAGTCTCTACATCGGGCATTAACACAGACATTTTCATTAGTCTGTCCGGGCTGTTCCTTCGTACCAAGATCCTTAGATGTAATTTATTTTCCCAGAGGAGAGATGGTTCTTTATCAGACTTTACATCTAGTCAGGGCAAGGCACACATAGGCCACCTGTTGAGGCAAGGGGGAACCACTGAAATACTATTTCCATAAACCATTGTGGCATATTTTTACCACAAGTCTTTTCCCCAAAACTATCATTAGGTTTCCCTTCCAATTTCTACTCTTTTATCTTTGACATAAAAAGTAAATTGACTTAGGGACATAATATATCTGGGGTTCAGTTGGACATCTATCATGTTATAGGTATCTGCTAGGTTGCCAGAGTATAAATGGTCTGTGCATCCCTGTTTGTCCTGTTTGTACACCATGCACCATTTCGTTCACTAATAATATTCAAGCAAATAGGCAGTGCTGCCTTCAACCAACAAGAATTAATTCATGTTTTGTGACGGTAATTAAACTGAAAACCTGCTGAAGTCAGCATTAATTACATGCAAAATTGTGGAGGTGTTGATTTGGTCTGCTGCTGTTGTGAATACAGAGGGGGTGGAGGCAGTCCAGGATGAGGCGGGAGGTGAGGCATCATATCTCTGTCACTGTCCTTGTTTATTTCTGTCTCTTCTCTCTACCTCTCTGCCTCTCTGATTCTCTGATTCTCTGTGTATCTCTGTTTCTCAGTCTTTATTTCTCTGTCCCTCTCTCTGCCTTTGTGTTTCTCTGTTTGTCTGTCTCTGTCTATCTGTCTGTATGTCTCGTCTTCAACCACAAATGTTATATTATCCCACATGATTGGAGAATCTCCATCTATTTCATACATTGTTGAATTTCCTGTGATAGTACCTCAAGACTCTTGGCTTGTGTCAGGGTCTGGCCAAGACGTGGCTGAGTGTAATTCAGCACTGGGTGTACTTTATTGGGAGTAGGGAGAGGGTTAATTGGCAATTACTGAAGGCACTGCCTGAACTGGTAATGGCTGCAGACACAACTCAGTCAGTCTTAGTCTGGCTGCAGTTTCTTTATGTCATGTCCCAATTTTTTTTTTAATACAGTGATAGCGGATACATCTCATCATGCTGACCCTTTGGGAGTGTATCAACCCTGTAGGGTCGCCATGATGCATGAATTCATTGATGCATTATGTGGTCCTCAATCTTTTCAGGACTGCATAGTGCTTTAATTCTCTGTGTTCTTCCTCCTTTCCCTCTAAAACTGCCTTTTCTAACTGCCCTCCCCCCGCTCCAATCAATCATTCTCGGGGGATTTTAAGGAGGGTCTGTCAGATCTCAAAAGTTCTGTCAGATCCCAAAGTAAGGTCTTAAATGAAGCATTATCAAGGTAGCAGACACTTAAATCTGTGGACTAGAGTACATGGTAGATATTCACTACTAGTTTTGAATTTGCAATAGACAGTTTCCTTTAATGTTATGGAAAAAATTGTTTGTCAGATTATTGCCACAATAGCAAAACTATACAATAAGGGCCTTTTTATTAATATTATTTCGATTGTGATTATCCTAGTAACTGCCAGCTGCCCAGATAGGGGTGGTGCCTGTGGACCTGGGGTACTAGTGAGTAGAATAGGTACTTGGTGTTGAGTCCAATGGTGGCACCTGGTGGATCTATCTGTAACTGAATACTTGGTGGCTCACAGCCACTCTCGTTCCCAAATCCTTCCAAATGAAGGCTCTGGTGACAACCAGTATGGCCTGGAACTTAAATTTTGCTGGGTTTAGGCATTCTGGTCACCAGAGGAAAGTAGCTCACAGGGGGTACATGTGAGATGAGACCTATGGTATTCAGCTCTCCATGGGCTCACTTCCTCACAGCTCAAGTTTTCAGATCTGACTTATAAACTGACCATTTTTTAACAACAGGGGAATTAAAGATTTCGACCCCTTCAATCCATTGAACATTAACATTTTTATTTTAGAAAATGCTCAATGCAATGCTACCACATCTGACAATCAACTTGTCTATAGAGAGACATTGAGCTAACTATCCTCTATGTGTCTGGTACACTTGAAACAGATATACATGCAGGGATATACAGGAATCTCATAGAATTTGGTATTCTGAAAGCCTACAGTTAGCTAACTTTGAGAAGGTCCTCGACACTATTCAATGGATCAAATATGATATTAGTAATGGACAGACTGATATATGATGTCATATAAAAATGATGGAGACTCGAGACTCTGCATTTCAGTACATTCATATAACAAACTAGTTTCCACAAACTAATCACCACAGGGTGGCATGCCAGTGCTGTTAGCTAAGCTGTTTGCTCCCATATGCCATGACATAGAAGGCACAGGGAACCATTAGTCCTTCTGGTTTCCAATATGACCCAGAGGGCTGTTTACCCCCTTTGATGGAGGGTGTTCATACAGGTCGTGGCTCCTCAAGCTGAGAAATGAGCCCTTGACATTCTTGTGGGACAGCCGCGTTTCATGACACCAACCAAAGGTTTACAATGTAGAACGCTATTCAAATCTACCAGGATAAGTACCTTATTAAATAATTATCACGCACCGTGGCCTGTGAAATTAACTCTTTACGGGCTGCATGCTGCTTGTATGCACCATACCCTTTGTCATCATGAGTATCTCGCTGGTGTTGCATTCAGGCATCACTCTGACCCAACAGTGTTAATACAGTCACAAAGGGTCGGCATGATGCATGAATGCAGGGCTGGTGAGTAGTCAGTGCTGCATTCATGCATCATGATGAAAAAGGGGTAACCCAGTAACGGGCTATGAGGTACTTAAAGGGTTAGTTTGGTAGTCGGGCTGTGAGGCTGTGAGACCTTACTCTGAATCGAGAGAGGACGTTCAGTCTGTATCTAGTGTCAAGGGACCCAACAGTTAGTGTTGTGCATTACACCATTGAGATCAGTAAGGGCATTAATGGCAAAGGTAGGATTTCTGTTACCAACATTGGCCCCCTTAATGGACATTTATATAATGTTTTGATATATTTTCCCATTGTCATCATTAGGCGCCTAATGACTTGATATATTCCCAAAGTGTTGACCTAATGCACCAGGCTGCATTTATGCACCACGCAAATCTTATATAAAACAGGCATGATGCATGAATGCATCACTGGTGAGTTTCTTTCCATGTCTGCATTAATATTTACAAAGGGTAACCTTTAAAGGGTTGACATGAACTAATATATTCACGTTCTAGTTGTTATAAAGCTTTGCAATATGACCTATTTTGTCTTTTTTTTAATTTCCAGATGCTCAACTGTTCCTGTGAATTGTCCAAATTTTTAAAGATTGTCTTTGTTGGGTTAGCATGCATAATCATTTTGCAACTGTACGGTGTAGGCTACTTATTTGATAATGCGGCAAAGAGATATGAACTTATTGCAAATATGGTAAGGAGGGAGGAGAGGATTCTAAATATATCAAACATGAAGGAGAGTCCACAGTATGCTATAGATACCCCAGCCTGCAGAATCCCACGTCTTGACCCATATGACAAAGAGGTTATCAACCTTGTGTCTCTACCTCCAATTCCACACTGTCAGACACCGCCAGCATTGACCTATGTAGAAGGAGAAGAATTGAAGTTCAATTTGACGGTCCTTCATGAAAGGTACAATGCTAACATGTCTTGTGAATATAAAGGTATCTTGGAGAACTATTTCCACACAAGATTCAGATCTATAAAACTTGGAATAAGCTTTAAACCTGGATATGAATTCATCAAAGTAATATGTTACTCAGGAGGAAAAGTGGTTTACACAGATTTACATGCCTTTCTGCCATTTAAAGCTGCAAAATCAAGACCATATAAGTATCCCTCAAAGGCCAAAAAATGGAACGTATTTCTGTTTAGTACTGATGCCATGTCTCACTCTGCATCTATTCGTTACTTGAAAAAAACGAGGCGCTACTTAAAAGAAGATTTGGAGGCATTAGAGTTCCAGGGCTATAATGCAGTGGGGCCAAATACATTACCAAACATGGTGCCACTATGGACAGGCTTAACTAAGGAGGAAGCATTGCCCAACAACACAATGAGACCTGACCATCTCCCTTTCATTTACAAGAACTACTCACGGGAAGGATACAAGACCCTGTATGTTGAAGACAATCAGAGTTGGACCATGAATTATAACCAAAAAAGTTTCAAAAGTCCACCAACTGATTATTACCCACACCCTTTGATGAGATTGGCTTATCCAGAGTCTTTTGTAAACTATACAGAATGTGAGAGGATACTATTACGAGCAGAGAAAGTAGGTGATTATTTAATGAGATTCATCAATAACGTTCAAAAAGAGAATTTTCTTATAATGTCACATTTCTCTACCCTCAGCCATATTTGGAGGAACTATACAGACTATGTCTCCATGACCCGGTATTCAGATGCCCTCTACCTACAACTGCTGACTGCTCTTAAACAACAGGGAACATTGGAGAACACAATCTTGTTCTTCTTATCAGACCATGGTGCACGGGGCTCAACAATTGCTCAAACCTTTATTGGAAGAATTGAAGGTCGCTTACCTATGATGTACATTGTCTTACCAAAAGCATTTAAGAAGATGTACCCACAGTTCTCCAAAAATGTGCAAACAAACATTCATAGATTAACTACTGCTTTTGACATGCATCAAACACTTCTGCATATTCTAAACCTCAGTAATAATGATAGTCATTACAAAAAGCCTTGGGCACAAAGTCTGTTCACAAAAATATCCAAAGAAAGAACATGCCACATGGCTCGCATCACAGACCATTTCTGCACATGCTACACAGAGAGGTATATAAATACACAGGACCCAGTGATACTTAAAGCGGCAGAGTTTCTAATTGATGAAATGACCAGCATCCTGGCAGACTCTCTGGATGTGTGCATCAGGCCAGAGTTAGATAAAATCAAAGATGCAGTCCAGTTATTTGGGGCCATGAATAACACCTATGCAACACTTGTGGCAGGTGACGATATTTTATTTTACCGTATTTACCGGATCACTATTACCACAAAGACAGCAGGAGGAATATTTTATGGCACGGTTTGTGTGAATACAAAGCGTTTATCAAGGAAAAGAAAGAACACTGTTTCTGAGAAAAAGAAAATATTCCAATTGAGAGGAGTCATAACAAGGTTCAATGCATACGGAGACACTTCGCTGTGTGTCAATGATGCCACAAAGAGAGTGTTTTGTTACTGTAAATCAAACCTGGAACATTAAGCATGTAAAAACATAATTGCTGCTGTCTAGTCAAGTGGCAACAAGAAAAATGTAATTGTTGCTTTAAGATCAACTGACAACAAGTAAAAACTAACTGTTGCTTTGAAATCAGCTGACAACAAGTGAAATGTAATTGTTGCTGTAAAATCAACTGACAACATGTAAGTAATGTAATGTTTTCTCCCCACATTTACGCTAAGACGCCCAAGAACTGAATTCTATAAAAAGAGTCCTTACTATAGGGGTGCTAGATGGTGGAACAAACTTCCAGCTCATACAATCTTGTACAGATAAAACTAGTTTTAAGCTGCAGCTAAAAAAACATCTGGGTACATATCTGAAAAGACCCAAGAGGAAAAAGAAAAGAAAGAAACCAATGAGTAAAGTATGAGAGAAAAGGAAAAGGAAAGGATAAATTATACTATTGCTGCTAAAACTATGTATGTTATACTATATTGATCTCCTGCTTACTATAATATTGACTGTCTTTGCATGTTTATGTATCACCACCATTGTATATGAATCATACACCATATTGTATATACCCCGACGAAAAATGAACGGAATTGTCCCATCTTGAGTACGCGAAACCGTGATGGGTCAACATGACCGAAGTAATGTACTGAAAATCATGGCAATAAACTTGTTATGAGTCATAACAAAAAAAAAAATTGTTGGTGTAAATACAACTGACAGTTTGTAAAAACTTAATTGTTGCCTTAAATCAGCTGACAATAATTATTTCAAAAAAATTTTTGATGCTGCACAACGTAACTTACAAGATATGAAATGTTAATTAGGCATTCAAAGTAGATTCAAGCAGAAACATTATGATCCTAAAAATAAGAATAAAAGCAATATGAACATAAAGTTATGTTGTTATAGTTGTATCTACTACTGTAAACGTATTAATTTTCGCTCAGTACATATTTTCGCGCATTTCGCGCACGTACCTATGTGCGCAATATATGATGTGCGCGAAAGTTTTGCACAAAAAATTAGCTTTCCAATGAGATTCTGTCTGGCACTCTATAGGCCCCTATTGCACTGCAGTAGAGACTAGGGATGTTATTGGTATCATAAGTATCGATATATTGACAACTTCTAAGATAACAGTCAAAATTTCTAAGATAACATTCAAAGAAATTCTCAGATACTCCTATTAGAGGCTGAGCCATGGTCATCTTTTTTTTTTCATGGGAAATCTACCCTGTATGTGTGATATAGCTAATAACTGATATATTGATATGACAATACAGGGCTACCCAGTGGGTACAAAATTCAGTTCAACATTGAACAAACGTCAAATCAACATTGAATCAACTTTGATAACCGGTTTTCAATGTTGATTCAATGTTCTGTGCCCACAGGGTATATATTTCAACAATAGAAGAATTTTAACCTCCCCCCCCCCCACCACCACACAGAGTTGGAAGGGGCTTGGGGGCAAAATATTCGAACAATAACTTTTGGCTGTAAAACCCTTAATAATTGTCCGATTGAAAAACCGTAAAAACTGACATGTAGCTAAGGATCACCTGATTGCAGCTGCGCGAAAATATAATTGCGCGAAAATGCCTAATGGTAAATGGAAAGTGTCCTTGATCTGTTTTACCTTTTGAGGTTCTTATTGAAAAATAGTATGTGTCTCAAGTGTTTTGAATGAACTATCTGATTAAAAATTGTGAAAACAAACTAACTAACTATGGGTGACTGAGTATCTAGAACAGCCATCATATGAAGTGCATGAAGTCTCCACTAGCCCGGTTTAAGTGGATGTACATGTATAATTATATGTATAAAATAGGCATGTTTCCATAACACCACCTCCTCCTAACTCAGTCAATTATTTACTATTTTTCAGATTATCGGCCGAATTTTGTAACTGGAATTTGACCATTTTTCCCCAATTTTCCACAACGATTCAGTATTCTGAAAGTATTATCCTTGACTTGCATATCTGATGATATATTTACATATTAGACAAGAAAGAATACAATAGATATTATTTGGCCGTATATGTCTGAAGCTGGGCTTCTGCCCTAATTTTATTAATCAATAGACATTTAAAAGAATTACTGTTCAAATTCCTTGGGGAATCAATCCAGTTAGCCTAAGGGGCACTGCTGTATTGCTTGACGAATGTTTATGTTTGGGAAGGTTTCCAAGTAGCAACCACTAGCCATGCATGGTTAACATTAGATAGGCTGGCCGGAGGATACATGATCTTGATACCATTTTACTAGAAGGCTCTGTTTAATTGCAAATATATTGTACAATGTATACGTTTTATATTAGATTAAACTCTGATGGTTTATTCACATGACATGAGATCACAGATGTGAACAACATATGGCACACATACTCATTCCTCAGATTCAACTGCGATTTAATACAAAACATGCCTACATAGGATGCAGCTTCCACTGGCTTATACACAAGTATGATACTAAATTGAACATTTTAAGATCCCATATTAGACTTGTCTGATCTGCTTATATGCAAGTTCAGCATGTTACCCCACAATTTATGGTATCAAATAAGATTTAAAACACCTCTTCTTTTCTCAAAATATATATGCAAAGCTGTTAATCAATTTCAAGCAGTATCGCTCTAACCTCTCACCTCATCCATTCCGATTATGTAGTCCCTGACTCAATATTTAATTCTTCCTGCTCACTCACATCTTCAATTTCAATATTCATATTTTCGTTATCACCAGTGTATTATCATGTAATTTGACAAACAACTCACTTTACAGGTTAGATAATATCTTATTCATTCAATTGATTTATGTACATCTATGTTAATTCATGTAGGAATATAAATTTAGCTAAAGGAAGAGTTTTCTGGGCTGGCTTCTTTGTTAGAACCTGCATTTCCCTCTAAAGGGTTAATGTTTTTTAAGTTTCAGGTTGAATTTACAGTAACAAAATAGTCTCTGTTCTTTGTCCTGGACACAGCGGGAAGTGCCTCCATACAGGTTATTCCGTGTCATGGGACCTTCCAGCTTGAACACTTTCCTCCTCTCAGCTGCAGAGCTATCTTTGATCTTTAAGAACCGTTTTGTATTCACAGAAACAGTGCCATAAAATATTCCTCCTGCTGTCTTTGTAGTAATTGTCAGCCGGTAATGGCGCAGATGAGAAATGTCTTCATCTGTGGAAATTTGTGCATTAGAGTCATTTTGTGCACCTAATAACTGGACTGCATCATTGACTTCGCCCAGCTCCGGTTTGATGCATACATCTAGAGCGTCTGCCAGGATGCTTGTTATTTCATCTATTAAAAACTCTGCAGCCTGTTGAACCAACAAATCCTTTGTATCTACAATCCTCTCTGTGAAGCATGTGCAGAAATGACCTAAAATGTGAGCCATATCACAAGTTCTTTCTTTGGCTATTTCAGTGAACAGACTTTGTGCCCAAGACTTTTTGTATCGATTGTCACCTCCATTGAGGTTTAGAATATGCAGAAGTGTTTGATGTATGTCAAAAGGAGTAGTTAGTCTATGAATGTTTGTCTTCATATTCTTGACGGACTGTGGGTACATCTTCTTAAAGGCTTTTGGTAAGACAATGTACATCATAGGTAAGCGAGTTTCAACTCTCCCCACAAAAGACTTTGCAACAGCTGAACCCCGTGCACCATGGTCTGAGAAGAAAAACAAGATAGTGTTCTCCAAGGTACCTTGATTTTTGAGAGTAGTCAGCATCTGTAGGTAGAGGTCATCTGAATACCGGGTGTTAGAGACACGATCTTCATCATTATTGAACATGGGAATATCAGTATGTGATAGTGTAGAGAAATGTGACATTATAAAATAATTCTCTCTTTGAACATGAACACTCTTGATGAATCTCAGTAGATAATCCCTAAACTTCTCTGCCCGTAGTAATCTCTTCTCACAGTCATTTAAGTTTATGAAATTATCTACAAGAGTTTTTCTTGCCAGAGGATGCCAGTAATAATCAGTTGGTGGAAAATAAAAACTCTTCCGTAAATAATTCATTGTCCAAGTAGGAGAGTCCTCACCATACAATGTCTTGTAGCCTGCCTTTGAGTAGTCCTTGAAAATGAAAGGGAGATGGTCAGGTCTCATCGTGTCATTCGGCAATGCTTCCTCCTTAGTTAAACCTGTCCAAAGTGGCAACATGTTTGGTAATGTATTAGAACCAACCACGTTATAGCCCTGCAACTCTATTGCCTCCATATTTTCTATCAAGTAGCGTTTGGTCTTTTTGAAGTAACGAATAAAAGCAGAGTGAGATATACTGTCTGTACCTAGCAGAAACACATTCCACTTCTTTATCTTTATATTTGGATTGGATTTCGCAGCTTTAAATGGCACAAATGCATGGAAGTCTCTGTATAGAATCTCCTCTCCTGAATAGCACTGAACTGTAATGAATTCAAATCCGGGTTTAAAGTTCTTCCCTACTTTAATAGGCCTGAATCCTGTCAGGACATAGTTCTTTAAGACGCCTTCATATTCACAGGACATGTTCACATTGTACCTTTCATGAAGGACTGTCAAATTGAACTTTAGTTCTTCTCCTTCTACGTAGGTCAATGCTGGCCGTGTCTGACAGTGTGGAAGTGGAGGTGGATATACAAGTTTAGATATCTCTTTGTCATATGGGTCAAGCCATGGAATTCTACAGGCCCATGTATCCACAGCATACTTGGAAAGCTTCTCACTGTTTCCCTTATTTTGAATCCTCCCTTCTCTATTTGACACATCTTGAATTTGCCCATCCTTCTCTGTCATAATTTGAATCCTCCCCTGTATCTCTTCCACTCGCTTTGCAAATGTTGGATTGAGGTAGTCCAAGCTGTATAATTGTAATATGGCTATGAATGCCAATCCTCCAAGGACAATGATAAAGAACTTCTGAGGAATGCTGGAGCGGTTGACCATCTAGTAATAAAAAGGAAAATATGTCTTTAGGTCATGCTTGAACAATTACATAGTATACAACATGAAATATAAATGTTAAGAAATCAGCTTTATATAAACATGAGTCACTCCATTGTCCCTGAAAGGCAGCGACAATCTGGTTATAATATACGTTTACAATTGAGAATGATGAGAGGTCCTGTCAGAGGTACAAACTTAGAGAAAAAAACACCTCAAATTTATTCAATTCCATTTCCTTGCAGTGGGCATCCTGCTACATCCTACAACTATGTCCTGAACCCTTTTGATATGCCCTTTATCATCATCATAATTATGTGAATGCAGACCTGGCAACTAACCTACCTGTGCTGCATAAATGTACCATGCCAACGCTAGAAGAGATCAGCATTATGCAATATTGCCTGCGCAAGTTAGAACTTGCTGATGCACTATGGCTGCATCATGATGACGAATTCTGAATTAAAGCTACATGTCATCCTTAACAAGCCCCCTTCTTTAGAATCACCACACCAGTGATAAGCACTGATACGAGGTCAATGATGTTAGTACAACCAGCATCAGACCTTTTAAGGATGACATGTTGCCTTAGCACAACACAATTGTCCTCATGCTGCATTCCCTACCAAGAGTGTATCATTGGCACTGCATTGATGCATCATGCCGTCAAATCAACCGTTAAGCATCTTGAGTATTCTAAACTGAGTTAAGTGTCTGTGGAAATCGTACCTTTGTCAATAATACTGCAGCTGGCTTCATTCTAGTGTAGCTCCTATTCCCCCAGAGGAGCACAGGATAACACTAAATATAGACTACCAGCACTCACCCCTCTCCAAGTAAGGCAATCACAAAGGGGAGTTTCAGGTAAGCCTAGCTGCCAACAGTGTGGTAGACCTCAGACGCAAGTACCAGAGAATTTGATACTTTTAGACAATTTATGGCATTTGTTTATGAACTAAAGATAAGTTTCCTAATGTTTAATGTCAAAAAATGAAAGAAACAAATGATATCTAAATAATTATATTCTCTGAGCATGTTGCCTGAAACAGGCCTTTTTTTATACTTGGCTTGACTTAAATGTGAACTATATATAGCAAGTTGATGGTGGCGGTCTGAATGCTACCCTAACTAGTTAATTACATGATAACATGAAGGGGTAGTCATCATTGAACATCGCATCGTGCATTGATGTACCATGCACTTGGTTATCATGATGCATGAATGCAGTTCTGGAGAGTAACAGGGTTGATGTATACACTCCCAAGAGGTCAGCATGATGCAGCAATACAGCACCAGTTAATTTGATGGAGCTGCTTTGGTGACAAATTACGTCTTTTAGCTAAATGCCACCCTTAAAGTGTTAAATCAGTGAATAGAGTAGTGACAAGTTGTATGTGTGAGCGTGCGAAGCATCCCTTTTCTGTGGCAGCTCGCACTTACAGTCATGGTCCAAATGCCTCTATAACCAGTTGATAATTTTATAATTACATCAGCCGCACCTAGAGTTCACCTCAAAACTTCTATGGTTATTTTTACCAATAGCATTGATACCGCTTTGAGAGAAGAGACAATTGTGTACGAATATCACCGATTATATTCTCTATAGAGTAGCCACAGTTTTTTCCACAGAGTGCCAAGCATGACATGTCTGTGTCATATAATAGCCCTCTTTTCATCGATAGCTTTCAAGGAAAAGACTTTATATGCCTCAACAGCGTGCCTATAGTTTTACAGTATTCAAACTGCTACCTTGTTATCCACACATATATAATCTTTACACCAACATTCCATCTTCATTGGATGAAAATCCTATATTAATTAGGCAGTTTTTACTAATCAATTGTCACCACTATAAGAGTGCCTAAAGTGGCCCAGGGACATAAGAAACAACAGTATAGGCTATCATATATGCTAGGTTATGAACAGGCACCAAGGTAATATATGAATGATCCCCTATCCACCCCCGAAGCAGAAATTGGCAGATGCCAAGAGGTTAGTGGAACAGAAGGCAGCCCCCAAGAAGGCAAGATCAGGGAGAAGACTTAAAGTGAAAATAGCTATGTGGATGAGGATATTTCATTATATTTTAATGGAACATAACTTTGTAATCACATATATACCAAATTACAGATCAATAAACAGTGTTTCTTAGAGTGGGCCACTCAAGGCACAAGTGGGCCACTTATGGTACCAATTCAATTTCCAAATGTTACTATATTTCAATCAACATTTTCACAATATATTACATAGAAATCAATATTTTCATTAGTCTATCACATTCCAAATAGTGTCCTGATGCATAGTGTTGCATACTTCATAAGTCTTTCTACAGGTAATCTATTGTCAGATTTGAAGTCAGTCTTTTAGGTTCCAGCTCCTGAACAGGACCACACATGGATGGTTTACCCTACCTGGTGTGTGATGGTGTTCATGCGTTGGGTTAACACTTTAAAATGGTCAATGATATATTCAAGATGCTGTTCTATGGGTGGCTGAGTATTTAGAACACATTCCCTCCGATCCCGCCCTCTCCTCACTAACCGTCTTTTTGAAGCAGTTTAAGTTCAAATCGTATTACATCTACCAATCTCTTCATCTTACGAGAGCAGGACTTATTGCGATGGAAATTTCATGGACATGCAAACACTACATATGTTATGTTATAATGATATTGTAGCATCAGCTCGCCATAGAGGGTTGCCACTCCCCCCGGTGATTTGATGTTTATATAAGGCAGTGATGGGCCCCCTAGGCCCTCTCACACAAGTCCCACTTATGTGTCCTCTTACCCAGTTATGTGCCAAACATACCGCCAGAGTCACCATGAAGAGAACTTTATTCAGTTTTGGATAAAATCCAAATTTGAAGTCCTAATTCAAAGAAAAAGGAAAGGGAATGAAGGTAAAATATTCTTTGAACTAATTAAAAAAACTTCCCCTGATGCCCAGGCCTGGTGCGGCTCCTAGAATCATGATTATATCTCATCATCGGATATGTGTATGAAATTTTTGAATATCACTTTGTGAATAAAAGTACCGTAAAACCTCATTTAGTACCCGTGGCTAGTACACGAGTCAGATCGTTAGTGCAGCTTATAGGATTGGCCAAAGGCTGGGTGTGGCTTATAAATACGCGAGTTATGATTGTGGGCCTACGCTAGGTGTAACAGTAGTTTGTTAAATTAAAAAGTGTGACCCAAATACAGCAAGACCAAAGGTAACTCAGTCTCATGGTAGCAATAGAAAAGGACAAGCCCTATTAGAATATCGATTTAAATATGTAATTATCATGTTAGCATGATTATGCCTATTATGTAGGCATGCAGTGCATGACATGTGTGAGGAGTAACACCAGCTTGATGCTCCAGGTGTATACCTGGGTCTGCTCTCATGTACTTCAAGGGCTGGGGGGGGGGGGGGTTATGCCAATCTGACATGTTGTTCTATGGAATACTTCAGGACCATTGGTGTAGCTAAGAGCAAACGTATAAAATTAAATTTAATTTAATTTTAAAAAAACAATGCAGTGTTATGTTAGATGAGAAAATGGTAGACCTTTACTCAAACCAAGGATGAAGAAGGATCATACTACTGTTAAAGGTAGAAGCCAGGGTCTATGCATACGGCACCTGGTGGCAAGAAAATTAAACTACATATTCAAAATCTAGCACTACGAATGATTTTTTTGCTTTTATTATATCATTATGTATCAAACTAATATAGTCTCAAGTGATTAAGAGACATTGTTGGTAGATCAAAATTGACTGAACCCACCTTTAAGGTAGCTGTAGTAGAGACCCTAATTATCTTAATGTCAGGAATGTCCAGAATGTTCCTCCTTAGGCTGTCATCCGGCTGATATAACCTGGTACACTACTTATAGTGATTTGCGATAATTTAATTCAATTTAATTGACATCCAACCAGACCTACTTGTGCAGCCTCTATGACTTATGGTCGTCTACAGCTTCAACATGAGGACAGTGTGACCCAGATACAGTTAGAAATTAGGTGAAAAGGCATCGAACCCTATTGAATGTAATTACCACCTGCTTATAATCATATAGGCATTTAGTGCGTGACGTGGGTGATGTGTGAGTCACATTGACAGGAACATCTGCAAACAAGTAAATAGCCATAGACCTTTTACTCCTTTTGACATGAACCAAACACTTCCTTATATTGCATATTCTGAATCTCAATGGAAATGATATTCAATACAAAAAGCCTGGGCCACAAAGTCTGTTCACTGAAATTGACGCTGCTCACGTTGCAGGTCAATCTGTTATCAAAGTCAGTCTTCTAGATTTCAGCTCCTCAACAGGGCCAGCCATGGGTGGTATACCCTATCTGTGGTCTGTTGCACAGCAAAATTATAACGATAATTATCATCAAAAGTCTTTACAAAACTGTCGACCATAATGCTATCTTTAAAAGCAGTCGTTATTATAGTAGGAGAAATCTTTAAAATTTGCTGTGCAAAAGCCTCCTGTGGGGTTTTGCACAGCCAACAACGATCTCGTTATCGTTTAGAAATGTTATGATGATGATCTGCTTCTAGTAATCGTTGCAAGTTTATTTCTCACTAATGGCGTATGATTATCATCAAAAATCTTTACAAAACTGACGATCGTAATGCCATCTTTAAAAGCAATCGTTATGATAGTATTAGATATGCCATTTAGTGAGAAATAAACTTGCAACGATTACTAGAAGGGGATCGTTATCATAGCATTTCTAAAGGAAAAATCTTTAAAATTTGCTGTGCAAAAGCCTCTTGTGGGGTCTTGCACAGCCAACAATGATCTCGTTATCGTTTAGAAATGTTATCATGACGATCTCCTTTTGGTAATCGTTACAAGTGTATTTCTCACTAGATGGCATATCTATCCTAAGGAATACTTTAATAACGGTTGCTTTTAAAGATAGCATTATAATCATCAATATTGTATTTATTTTTGACAATATCGTCATAATTTGCTGTGCAACAGCCCACAGATAAGTGGGGTTAAAATTGTCTGATAACCAGGTCAAAGTAATTGAAGAGGCAACATCATAATTAGAGGAAGGCTATGTGTGTGTGTTCAATTGTCTGGGTTGTAGGGCTACACCAGGTATTTGTGTCAGTGAATGTCCCTGTGAGAACCATCCATCCCACCATATAGGCCTACCGTAAAGTCCCACGAGAACATTATAGGTACCAGTAATTAGGGTTTCTACTCTAGCGAATAAGTAGCACACAGGGATTTAATGCATTGTGCCCTAAACACCTTTTTTGTCATACTACGTTTATAAATGACTTCTGGATTCATTTATCTTACCAAAGAGCAAATAATACTAAGATGGTCTACTTAGGTGTTCTCCCATAGGTTACCACTGTCCCTTATCAAACAAAATACCTCAAAATACCTTTTTTTTAAAGGGTGGTAATATTGCTTGGAGTGTAGCTCCAACATCCAAATATGATTATTCTGTAAACTTTGAATACTTTGAGTAATAGAAAGGTTGTTTTCATTGGATTACGGTATGTTTCTGATAATATATGGCCTGTGGTGCCCCCTGGTGGATGGAGACTACAGGCCACTGTTACCACCCAAGACCATATTAACTACTAACCCCCTGGAGCTACTATTCCTGAGTAGATTTCTTCCAAAGTCAACATGGATATTGAGAAAAACGCATAGAAAATATACACTCCATCCACCAGGGGGCACCATGGGCTTCTGGGGGACAGGAAATCGGCCAGTGAACCCTTTGAGTATTCATTATTACATTACTAGAGCTGAAAGGAGTCACCCATACTACACTTAATCACATTGGTTACCCTTTCTACATGTTTCAAACAAGGCTGGTGCATAGGTACGATTGATTCATTATCAAGGTTATCGGGGGTTGGGGGGAGGGCAGCCAATAGAAATTCGAGTCTATGCGACATTTGGTCCTGAAAATGTTTTATCTAGCAGGACCTGCTACATTTTTGAAGGACTGGATACCCACATATCTCAGGATCTATGCATTTTAAGTACAAAATAGCTTCGCCCAATAAAAGTACATTATATTCGGGAAGATTGATGGCAAAATAAGGATAGATACATAGTTCTACACATTATAATGACAAATATGCTTCAGCTTTAGAAACTGAACTAAACTCTTTTAGTTCAGAAAAGCCCAACACGTGACTGGACATTCGGTCCTGCTACACTTGTCAATCTGCTGGACCGGTGGCATTTTAGAAGGACATTGCCACTGTCCAGTATGTTTTCGCAAAAACTGTAGAAATGTTATTTCAATACCTCTTTCTGGGGAAAAACTAGGTAATCAAAGCTTAAACATGTTTCTAATATAATTGTATAATATGTTTTACATAAGTTTCTTTTGTTAAGTGACCTCATAGGGTAAATATATGATGCAATTTTCTTCCAGAAGGCAGATGTCTATGAATATGCCATGGGAGGGATGAAGCTTATGGCCGTGTCACATGAGTTTGTAACAATTGAAACGTCTTTGACCGGGTGTCGTCTTTGACCTGTGTCGTCTTTGACCGGTGTAGTCTTTGACCAGCAAGTTTTAAATTGGCTGAAATGGGAGCTGTGTACACAGAAATGGGGGGAAAAGGTTAATGGATATTTTAACACTATATACTACAAATTTCCCGGCATTTCTGTGTACATAGATCCCATTTCAGTCATTTTAAAACTTGCTGGTCAAAGACTACACCGGTCAAAGACGACACAGGTCAAAGACGACACCCGGTCAAAGACGTTTCAAGTGTTACAAACTCATGAGACACAGCCGTATGCGATCAAGTTTGAGTCTCATCTTTATAGTGTTGTTCTCGTCTTATATTGGCTACAATGTTGGTATATGGAGAGAGTTGCATGGCTCACATTACCCGAAGATGACATCTCACTGCCATACAACTCATACACACCAACAACACCCACAGGGGCACACAACACAGAGTACTAGGCCTTCTACGACCGAAGACCCTATTATTGCACCAAAGAAGCTAAATTTCTCATTAAAGGGAATGGCTAAGCGCTGGTCTCAACCAGTGGTACCAGACATTGTCCATTATGTTTGGTTCAGTCGATGGAGCAAGTCTGGGGAAAAGATGAAAAACATTTTACAATTTCACCATTTCATGTCAGTACTTAGTGCATACAAGTACATCAAACCTAAAACCATCTATTTTTGGTGTGATCATCCTCCTGAGGGTAGATGGTGGATGGAGGCCAGGAGAGCAGCACCTACCATAACGGTCATGAATATGTCTGCACCAAAGTCAATATTTGGACAAAGGATCTCCATCTATGAGCACATGACTGATGTCGCACGGCTTGACATTGTTATGAAACATGGCGGAATATACACTGATCTAGATTTTGTCGCTTTAAAATCATGGGACCCTTTCCTGTACTATGATACAACTATGTCAATCTCTAAGGATGGTATTTATAAGGGTCTGACAAATCCTGTAATAATCGCTGCCAAAAACTCGTCCTTTCTAAGAGCTTGGAAGGACTCATACCAAGACTACAAGAAAGAATATTGGGGATACAACTCCCTTGAAATGCCAGATCTGATTGCAAAGAAAAAAACTGAAAAGATACATATTTAAAAAAATGTTATTGAGTATCCACTATATCCATACCACAAATTCATCTATGATATAGGTGTTAAGTTAGACTGGTCTAAAAGTTATGGTATGCATTTGTTCTATCGAGCTCACAAGACGGAACATGATCCTGAGACTATAAAGACTCTCAACTCAACATTGGGGGAAATATTCCGTATGATATATTACAACACCACAGAGCTGATGTTGAAATAGACTTTACACCATGGTGCTGGTTCCCCTAGAACCCACATGGTTCATGGCTGCTGAGGCTACATGGAACAAAGGGGAGGGAACTAGTTCTAGCACATGCAAGACATGACCCGTTTCCATTCAGGCCAGTCAGAGATGGCACCCGGTCAGAGATGGCACCCGGTCAGGGATTGCACCCGGTCAGAGACGAAAACATTGGCCCAAGTTCGTGAGACACAGCCACATGTCAGGCTTGCAGTGCCCGCAGCCCTTCAGGTACATGGGAGCATGCACAAGTACATATTGGGCATCCTACAGGTATGTGTTGTAAATATGGGATAGCTCTCCCAGGGGCGCAGACAAACGTGAACAGCGCAATCATAATCTTACATTTTAAAATGTCTTATTCTAAGGCAGGAAGAAATTATTTTTTTTAATCGGGGGTTGGGGGGCTGAGCCCCTCATTACACACGAGTCCATTAACCTATCCTACAATAGACTGTGTAGTTTAAGATAAGATTAAGACTAATTTTAAGATAATTAAGATGATCTTACTTCTGTGTTAAGACTGCGCTGTTAATGTTTGTCCACGCACCCAGGTGTGCGTTCATGTGACTTCTCACAGATGTCACCCACTGAATGCTAACATAACCAGTTGATGACATAATTACATCGCTATTCTAATAGGGATTAATGTCCTTCTGACCTAATTTATTTAGTTATTATAATTCTTAGATCTTACTGTATCTGGGTGACACTGTCCTCACACTGAGGATGCAGGGCACAGGGGTGCACAAGTAGGTCTGGTTGAATATGAATTAAATTGATTAAATTTGTCTAATAACCATGTGAAAGTAGTTGATGTTATTGGAATAAAAGCTAATTCCCAAATTTAACTTTTCTGGTTTTGTGTGGATTCATAATTTACTCAAAAAGGGCCTTTATTTGTCACAGCATTGTCACAGTGCCAGGTGCACCGCAGCCTTATCTTTGAGAACAGAATGCTCTAGGGTAGATTCACCACTTTCAACCGGTCTGATCCATGTTTTTTATGAGCTACCTTTAAGATGTAATTGCTCCTAGAGTATTTTGTGCATATCCTTTAGAATTGAACCAAACTTTAGGTATTGCTCTGAATAATAACACTCATGATATCTTACACTGCCATATATCAGTTTATACAGTGTAGTATCTATTTCCATGATTTATCAGAGAATTCAGAATTGGCCCTTTTCACCCTAAGTCAGCCAAAATGTACCTTGAGTCAGCCATATTACAGCCACCAGAAATGTGTGAAATAAACCACTAATTTCGAGATTTTCATCAATGGCCTGACTGATATGAATACATGTATCATATATCAATATGTTACAACTAACACCTGAGAGGAAAACAATTTATTGAACATGGAATAATCAAGACCAAGTCAGTACTGTACCTCAGGTGAATACAACTGCATTATATGCCATCATTACAAGTATATATTACTTGTGTGAGCAGTGAGGACTAAATATAATGTTATAGACATGCAGTATGGAGTTCTATTGAATATATCGGGGGCTCTGCCCCCTCAGCCCCTCCCCCCCCCCTTGTTGTGCATTTCACCATTGCTTGCCCTCTATACACTACACAAGTAAGCCTGCTATCCTTTAACCCTCTAGTAGAAGAGGGTATTCTGGGAGGAGGGAGTATTCACAAGGGTAGTGGGAGGGTTCTTAGACAAGAATTCCATATGAGAGAATTCCAGGGGGGATTCCAGAGAAGAAAAGCCCATGGTTGACTTAGGGTATGAGGTGGCTGACTTAGGGTGAATTTGTGGCTGACTTAAGGTGAAATGGCTATACCTCACGAAATTAGTCCTAAATATAATTTAGGAAATTAATTTTGATCAATAAAGTGATGATTTGTGTAATTTAGATACATATCCAGGCCACAAAGCCAATCCACATTGTGTATGAAAGGGACAAATACTTCAAATCAACTACCAAAGAGTATGAACAGTGGAGAGATTCTCATTCTCTGTTTGTCAAAACGGGTCAAACAGGGGTACTTTTGACTGATTTTACAGTATGAAAAAGAGTGAATATACGTATGCAATGTGGAGTATATATTTGTAAAACACTTCGATTCTTATATCAGATTCAGAGTAAACTGGTAATTTCATGTCAGAAGTGGTTGACTCAAGGTATGAGTTTGACTTAGGGTGAACCTACCCTACATTCACAGCAACAACACGTCATGCTCCACTTCCCGAAGTCTTTACCTAAATTAGAAGCATGGCAGTACATATAGTGACATACCGACACCTGTAATAGGGGTGGTACCCTACAACTTTGTAGTGCAGGAGGGGCGGCAGGATGACAGCAGTGGCACTAATTCTTAGCCATAAACCTACAAGGTACCTGCCATTTCTTCATTTACACAATTTCTTCCCACATCTAACCTGACAAGAATAGTGTCATCCTGTTCCTGATAATGGGTGCCAAATTGTGAATTACCCAGAGGGTATTGAGAGAAAATACCTTTGACAATTTTGTTGGTTAAACCATGGAACCTAAGGTACATTATTATATGTTCTTCGAATCATATATATATAAGCTACATATTTGGATACTATAAGAACTTAAACCCATCTGTTTCTTCCTCAGGTCTACTGCAATGGCGACATACAAAGGCACTTTTGGCCTTTTGGTTGCTGTGGCCATAATGGGATTCTTTCTCTGGGGTTATGACCCACTGTGTCAACATCATGTTCAACTATATCAAACTCCCACCAGAGGGATCTACTCTCAACTGGCCTTCCAAGCAAAATCTTGGCTGGAACATTTCTCAATGACATCATGGGCAGATAAGCAGAAGAAACAGTTAGCTTGTTCCATCGCCATATCAAACAGAGGAACAACAGTCCTGTTCACAACTGGTTTATGGGCAAACAGGGTCATGTATCCAAACTGCACAGTTAACAATAGGCCAGTACCTGGAAGGAGGATCCAGCGGGATATATATGAGTGTACACACACATCTCCACCTCATCAAGATGATGTTTTATCCATTCAGCTGTCAAATGGTAAAAGCGTACCCTCATTATCGGCATGGAGTGACAGGACACCACTGAGTATAGGAGACCACCCTAAGATACCTGTGTGCATCATGACCCAGATGAAGGATGAGGAGGGCAAGATTGCAGACTGGATAGAGTACCATATCCGACAAGGAGTGGGACTATTTCTAGTCTACAACAACAACAGCACTGACAACACACTCCTTGAGCTGCAGAAGTACCCGCAGGTGGTGGTTGTAGATTGGCCATGGAAGAAGTCACAAAATGTTGTAGTTTTGCATGGACTTCTACATTTGAAAAATGTCTGTGACTGGGTGTTTCACATTGATGTTGATGAATACATCTTTCCTTCAGTAGACAATGCAAGCTTGACTCTTAAAGAAATCATGCATGACTTCCCAAAGTGGGTGAACAGTAGCGGGAATGTCACTGACCATGCTGTAGTTGACCAGGTGTGCTTGGCAAGCAAGGCAATGGGAACATCAGGATACATCCGCTGTCCTAAACTGTCGGTTACTGAGGCCTACATTAATTTCCACCGGTGGGATATCAAATTTGGCAAATGTGCCAATAGACCTTCACGGGTTTTGGTGGGTGATGTTGGAGCACACTTCCGTAAAGTGAAGGGTAAAACTGTGTGGTTGATGCAGAATGCTGCTCATGTGGTGCACTATACATACCAATGTTGGGACGATTTTGTACGAAAGTTTGACAAAGGGAGATCATCTGCTTATGTGGACGACTGGGTTAAAAGTAAATTGGATAAAAATAAGCCAGGGAGACCTTGGAAGAAGGCACCAGGGCCTCTGGATACAACCTTCAGAGATTACAAGAGAAATGTAGACAAATGGCCGTTGTTGTAATCAGCTTGTTAGCCTTGATAAGTTTAGGGGACATAGTAACAAGCAGCAGTGAACAGGGTTGCAGTCTTTGCGAAAACTTTTTCATCCCCCAGGACATTCAGTCCTGCATATTCTCAATGTTGCAGAACCGGCTGCATTTCTGAAGGACTGGATCATGACAGGGGCGGATCCAGGATTTTGAAAAGGGGGGGGGGTCCACCCCAGAAGTATGAAGTTTAGTACACCTAAATTACAAGCGCGGCGTGCATCAAAAGCGACATCTTTTGATCATTTTAGGGGGTTTGGGGGCATGCCCCCAAGGGTGAGAAATTTTAGAAAATATAGATGTCAATTGGTGCAATCTATAGCATTCTGGTTTACCTCAAGGCTGAAAAAAAATGGAAATGTACTCCAAGGCTGAGAAAATTTTAGAGAAAATGAATGTTGATTGATGCAATTTAAAGCATTCTGGTGTACTCAAAAGCTGAGAAATTTTTGAGAAAATAAATGTCAATGATGCAATTTAAAGCATGGTGTACCCCAAGGTTGAGAAAAAATTGGAAATATAGATGCCAATTGGTGTAATTTAAAGTGTTCTAGTCTAACCCAAGGTTGAGAAATGTTGAAAATATATTTGTCAATTGATGCACCTTATAGCATTGTGGTGAACCCCAAGGCTGAGAAAATTTAGAAAATATAGATGTCAATTGATGCAATTTATAGCATTCTGGTGTACTCCAAGGATGAGAAATCTTTTGAGAAAAAAAATGTCAATGATGCAATTTAAAGCATTCTGGTATACCCCAAGGTTGAGAAAAAATTGGAAATATGGATGGCAATTCTGGTGTACCCCAAAGTTATGTTTAGTTTAGTGGGTAGATGTGATTGACCTAGGCCTGTCAGCAGTTGTGCTCATGCTCAGAAGGGTATTTCACTCACCCGTCCCTGCATTGAATGGGGATATGGATCTTTGGGAGGGGGGGAGGGAGGGGTCTGGAGTATAATTATGTGACTCCTACTGGCCGACCACCCTCAATGAGGATTGTAGCAGTGTTAACATGCTGGGAGAAACCACTTCTGTATTTGGACAGTGCCATTCCAATGAGTCTGCACATATAAGTTCTGTGTTTGTGTGAGAAAATTTTGAAAATGTTGATGTCAAGTGATGCACTTTGTAGCACATCTGGGGGTGGACATCAGGGGTGGGTCAAAAGAGGGGGGTCCACCCTCGGCAAAGTCTATTTGAACAGCCTTATGGGCAGACCAAAAGGGGGGGGGGTCCGGACCCCCAGGACCCCCCCTCCCTGGATCCGCCCCTGGGATGGTCACATATATACATCACGATTTATGCATTTTAAGTATAAAATGGTATTATCCACTTAAAATACATTATATTTGTAATCATTTATGGCCAAATCAGGATAGATACATAGTATTACACAGTATATTATTGACAAACATATTTCAGCTTTAGAAACGCTACTGAATTCTTTTAGTTCAGAAAATCCCAACATGTGACTGGACATTCGGTCCTGCTACACTTGTGAATCTGCTGGACCGCTGCCATTTTAGGTGGACATTGCCACTGTCTTGCATGTTTTCGCAAAGACTGCACAATCTAAAATATTCTTTTCAACCACAAGCACTGATGCTCCAATATGCTCCACTTGATAGTTTTATTCATCATTCTATCTGTTTTCAAATGTAGGTTGAGTAGAACCTCCCTTGAAAGTTTGCAGTAACAGTTCAAAGTTGACTAATTTTAGGCTTCCTAGACAACCCAATGTCAACTCAACTAGCATAGATTTCTCTATTTGCATGCATTGACATTCCTCTAACATATATCTGACTCAAAGGGTTAAGTCTTTTTGTTTTGATGTGGATGTAGCATTGACTCCTTAATTGTCGAAAGTGGTAGTATTAGAGTATTATGACATCTTCTCAAACATCCTAACAGACTTACAGATCAGTGGGCAATGTTATGCATGTGTTTAACACCAGGTAGAGCCGCGGCATTGCCCCCTCCCCGCTGATGGTATCATAATTCTCACTCATAAACGTTTTGTCTCAAGTCTCCATCACTTTTATAGGACATCACATATCAGTCTGTTCATTGCTAATATTATATTTGATAGAGATCCACTGAATAGAGGATAGTTAACTCAATGTCTCTCTATAGACTAGTTCATTGTCAGATGTGGTATTATTGCAGTGTGGTGATATATATAGGGCTAAGTATCACCAGATCAATACAAGTTGATAGTCCTTGACCAGGTGACCTCTTTGACCAGGTGACCTCTTTGACCGGGTGACTTCTTTGACCGGGTGACTTCTTTGACCGGCAAGCATATAATTATAACCAATTGAAAAAGAATTGTAATATGTAGCGTTGAAATATCCTTTAATTTGTTCCTGGCATATCTCTCTACATAGCCCCCATTTCAGCCGTTTTGACGCTTGGCAGTCACCCGGTCAAAGACTATCAACTTGTATTGATCTGGTGAGCCATATATGTATATTGGCATGAACACATTTAGGTCCACAAGACCAACTTTAGTTCACATGTTGCTTACCCCAAGTCCTCACACTGGAACCCCCTTCCCTGGGAATAACCAAATTAACAACATTTTTCTTTTTTTTCTTCCTTTATTTTGTAAACAATGAAAGTTGAGAAATATAGTTTGTGTAAATGTAAAAAATAAAAGTCTGTGAAGATATTGCACACAAAATAAAAATTTGTCTTCTGAGAGATTCCACATTGTGCAATGCAAACTGGTGCATAGAGAAAAAATAAGAACAATCAAGATTTTCCGTTGCGTGTCGCTTATACACTTTTTGTATCTCGAGTTTAAAACAACCATTCCCTCAGTTCACACATATTTGTCTGTTCGCTATTTCTAACAACTAAACCTCTGAACACAGAACATTTAAAATAAATATGTTAATGTGGAAAGGTTGCTGGATGGTAAGTGGTACACATCACCCTAATTAACAAGCTAGACAAAGATTTACAAAATGAAATTTTGTAAAAAATATAACACATATAACTAACTAAATGACCTGACAAGGTACAAAATCAAATCATTTTCCCTGCTCTAATCTCAGGATCACAGTTTATAAAATTGGAATAATTGATTGATACTTTATCATAAACAACTGTTCACAATGCGACAAAGTGTGAATCAAGAGCAAACCGCTGGGCATATTTGACGGACGAGTGGACACTCACTTGGGAGCATCAACAAGAAAATCTGTCCAGTCTTAAACTATCTTAAAGTCTTAAAAACGTTAGAATATTGAAATTAATGAAATTAACATTGATTTAAGAATGTCTATAATATGTCTACAGGCCCTACAGCAGTTAATAAAAGCAAGTGTGTTGGCAAGGTTATTTTTTTTAAAAGGAAAAAAGGGAGGTTCGGGGGCAGAGCCCCTGATATAGACAATAATATTAGCAAGTGAACAGCACAACATGTGTCCCCATTATTACTGGTGCCATCTTGCAGAGATAGCCAGAACCGATAATCTTAAATAAATGTTAACTTTAAGATTGTCAGTATAGATTTTAAGATCGTAACATTTTTAAGATTGGTCACTTTAAGATTGGACAGATTTTCTTGTTGACGCTCCCATGTGAGTCTGTCCCAACGAGCATATTCGACAGTTTAGTCCTTGCTGAACAACGGTCCCCTATAGGTAACTACAGGACTTCGTGCCATGAAGAAATACAGAAATCAAGAAAAAAAAACCATTTCATCCCTGATTATAAAATATTAAGAAGAAATATTCTCCAGGTATTCGATATGCCAATTACTACAAATGTAAGACACCTGTATCATCACACTTTGAGAAGTCTCTGGACGGATTTCAGTATAATGTATCACAAAATATCACAATAGTTGTCGGTTATATCCTAATTCAGTTCATGTACCTTTTCTAACCATTCCGTGGTGCTAGTGTGTATGTTCCATCCACCTTTATAATAAATAACATAGGCTGGGTGCCGTTTCTCCATAAAATACGGACATCCGCAATTTGCGGACAGCACATTCTGTAATTTGTGGAGAAAATGAAAATAATAAATAAAATCATTTCTATTACCGCAAATGGTACTTATACAAACAAATATGGACGTCCGCATTTGAATACGGATGTCCGCTCTTTCTGTTTCTCCACAAAATATAGAGGACCATATTTTACAGAATTGGCTTAAACTGATGCTGTTCATCAAATCCCATATAATACGGTCCTTCTTATTTTGTGGAGAAACTGCATTCTAGGGATTAAAACTAGGTGATCACGTAGATGCAATTGAGTATGGTCAACATCACATTCTAAATCAGCTTTGTCAAAGCAAGACATACTGGAGATATTCGATTCCAGATTCAGAGGTACAGAATACCCAGGCACCGCGGAGGGAACGACTAAATCAGAGTGTCCAGAGGCTAGCAGGAGGGTCAAGCTGTGCAGTGTGTTAAGTTGAACGAGTGCTGGAGTGCAGTACTGTAGTGGTATTGTGTTGGGTCAGGACGGGCCGCGGGTTTGTTCACTCGCACCCGACTCGTTCACTCGCATCCTCCCCTCGTGCAGATCTCGTTCAGCGCGTGATGTGCCTCTTTGACTCCTTTGGAGGCAGCGTGAGCTATCAGGCGATGAGGCTCGCTGAAATATGATAACCGGTAATTGTAAGCTGAAATATGATAACTGGTAATTGTACACTGATATCCTAGGAATTAAAAGTAAAAATTTTAAAACAGAGCTCTCAAAGCGAGTGAAACGAGGTTTCAAAAGAGCTCTGGTCTTGTATACTAAAGCGCCCTGGGTAGAGTGGTCACAAAATAGCTTTTATCCAATGATATCTGATTTTGAAGATTATATGAATTAAGATTGGAAATTTTTCTTGTCCACACTCTTGCTTGAGTATGCCACTCGTGCCTGCATCAATGCATCACGAAAACCAATGCCGTCCTTAAAGGGTAAAGCACGCAAATACGACCTAGCTCACAAGACAGCATAGGTAAAAGTTTTGAGTATGATCTTAATCTGAAAAATCTTAACTTTAAAGTCTCAATAATACTGACCAAATATAGATGGCGCCACTATCATATATGTGGTCTTACTTTAGACTATAAGTAAACTTGAAAATATCTTTAAAAAAAATTAAGATTAAGATTTATTAAGATTAAGATAAGACATGCTTAAAACGTTTGTCCGTGCACTCTGGTAAGCTAGGCCTGTCGAGCGTCAAACACTGCGTCTATGGGCGCTAGCTGCAGGTTACTCACCCCTTGTCCAGCATGTCCGTCCTGATGCCCTGGAGGTGTCCCACGGCCAGGTTGTAGGCGGCGTGGGGGTGGCCCTGGTCAGACGCTAACCTACAACAACACACAGCACCACAGCTTAACATGATACTCAAGGCAAGTGCAGCAAAGTTATCATTGTCAGTTATTGAGTTTTAACCCAAGGGGAAAGGCTTAGATAATGGAGTTTGCACCTTTGGTATCCGTCACTAAGCTCCATGTGCCATGTCAATTTTAAGAAATGGCCATGTCGCCATGTCGATTTTAGGGGTCCACCCCCCATAATATTATTTAAATGGTTAAAGTGCACTTACTTGAACCACTCCATGGCATGGTGCTGGTCTTTGTTCACGCCCAGACCTACAAGTGGAAATATCACATCACAAACATATCAAACCTTTAGATTAAGGGGAAATAGGTACAAATGGTATATAGGTGCAGAATGTCAAATGGTGGATTCTGTAGATTTTACTGGAAATATTTTTTTCATTTTCTCAAAAATCTAGAAATCAGCTGACAAAATATGACAAATCTTTTTTCTAAAACTTTTAACTGATGAGTGGAACCCTGGGATACATGACAGTTGGACCCTAATCCGTTTGGACCCTAAGCATTTAGACCCTAACAAGTTGGACCTTAAGGTCAGCTGGACCCTGACCAATTGGAGCCTAACCAGTTTTAACCCTGCAGTTGGACCCTTGACTATTTCAAACACTAAACAGACCCTGACTGTATTGAGATCCGATTTGTTAGGGTCCAACTGGCTGGGGTTGAAACAGATTGGGGTCCCAGTGGTTAGGGTATAAATTGTTAGTGTTGGATACTTGCAAGTAAGCATTTAAGTCCTGCGAAGATTGAAAGGTTCTTTACTGGAGTGACCTTGAAAACATGTCTTGTCATTCAGTACAGGAAGCCAAACTCCCCAAGCACAAAAGGTGCAAAGTGTAACCCACTACAACCATATAGTTCTCAGCTTTTACAGAAGGTGGCAGCACAGGTATTATCATTCAGGTCCATATGGCTAATTCAGGGCCGTAGCCAGGGGGGGTGCTTGGGGTGCTCAAGCACCCCCCCATGCAAACACAGTGATGAGGAGTTCCACCCCCCCCCCCCCCCAAAAAAAAAAAGGAGGAAGAAATTTGCGCTAAGCCATAGGCATTTTTTCAGAAATAGGAGTGGGACCACAGTAGGTGGAACTCTTAATGCGCAGAAATGTAGCGTAGTACTGTCTACCACAGTTAGGGCCCAAGAGGTTAGGGTCCAACGGGTTTGGGGTCCAAGTGCGGAGTCGCCAGACCCCCGGTACGTACCGTGCAGGAAGCGCTGCCCCACCTGGTGCTGGGCTGAGCTGTAGCCCAGGTGTGCGTAGCCTCGCGTCACGTTGTAGTGCAGGTGGTCGAAGTAGTAGTACGCATACAGCGCAAACGCCAACGTCAGGATAATCACCAACGCCTGAAATACACCAACAAAAACTTATTCACTGGACCTTTTCACTCCCACAACCGTAAAACATCGCGTATAAGCCATACTCTATAATAGATTTTTAACTTTTCATCTTCTATACATGTTCTTAGATTAGGGATGTGGAATGGAAAAAATGATTTCTTTATGATACTTTAACAGTACTAGACCAAAAGTTCATTTCATTCATTTTCTAAGTCCCCCCTTCCCCCTACATAAAGGGAAAAATAGTTTCTCATTGGATCTGGACGAATGTCAGAAACAGCCCTGGGGAAGATAAAAACCTCGGAATTCCGAGTATCCTCCGACATTTCACACCCCTGTAGATATTGGTATTATTTGGGTATCAAACACTGTACAAGGTGTTAATACCACGAGGTGTTAATTTATATGACGATATGTAAACCTTAGATCTGTGGTTATAGTCAGTGTGTCGTGTTAGTACCCCGCGCAGCTTGTTGATCAATAACCGTGCAGCTCATTTGTTTACTCCGGGACCAGAGCCCTCCACCACCCAGGCACACACTAAGGGAGTGCTCATTCTTTAATGAGGGGGCGGAGGGGGGGGGTGAGATTCTGAATTGTGCACGTTCCCATCCCTTTATGGTTTGGTTATGCACTGTTTTGTTTTTTTTACTCAACACAGGTGGATTTTTTTACCCCCTCCCTTCTTGTACATCTTTACCAACCCCCCCCCCCCCCCACCCCCAAAATCCACTCTCCCCCCCCCCCCCCCCACCCCACACTGTTGTTATAACATGAGCACTCCCTTACACACACACCCCCCCCCCCCCCATCCCACAGCACCACACCACCACGCTACCTGATCAACACCAATCAATGGATACTAAATTATTCACCGCGGTACAAGTTGGTACTGGATGGCTCACGCTGTGCAACATGGTCTCACTAAGTAGGCCTACTAGGCTCACTAATATCATTCTTCACGCCTCTAGTATGCATGAGTGCATCTCCGATGGATTATCACATTGTGCAGAATTTCCGTAAAACCCCACCTTTAATGCAGCCTCACCAGGCTTTAAAGCTACTCCTACCACGACCGTGCCATTCCTTATAGTTGACTATGATAATACTAAGAAGGCCAGGTATTGACTCTTGCTGACAATTCTGCTATAAGACACCCCTTATCAGAAAAAGCATAACTCATATAGATCCCCAAAACAAATCCGTCGTTAAGTCCTTTAAGGACGGCATGTTGCCTTAAAGGCGCACTGAACCCACGACGTCATTTGCGTACAAAACTCAGTGCGCCTTTAATTAATGCATCATGCCTTAGGTCGTCATGATGCATAAATGCACCCCTGGCAAGTAACTCGCCAGCACTGCAAGAAGCACCGACCTTATGAGGTTAAGACACCCCAAAGGATCGGCATGATGCACCAATGCAGCACCGGCGAGTTACTCAAGGGGGCTGCATTGTTGCATCATTGAAACATTGCTATCGTCAGAGTCAGGGATTGATCTGGAGAAGTTAGTGCAGGCTTACTTACTGTTAGTATTAGATTATAGACACAACAAAGGTATAATACACATGACATTGTATTCTGATTAGTCTATCAATTATTGATGATGCAGTTGATAGGATTACTGGGTTAGGCTACCTTAGAGAAGAGCAACATGTGAGATAAATGTGTGTGAGCAGGCATGTAGAATCCCTGCAACCATGGACTGCAATTTACTCATCAGTGCTGCATTTAGGTACCAAAACTACCCTTTGTGAGTGTATGAACCCCGTAGATTGATTGATTGATTGATTTGTTTAACGTCCAGACGTACATCAAGTACCTCACGGGACATCTCAAGTTGGCAAGGAGTCATCCACAAATAGTGGTAGTCTGCCTTGCAGTAGTAGGACAGATATTTATATGCTGCTTGCCCAATACAGCAGTGACCGCATCTATCTGGTCGTATGAAATGAATGACCACATCTATGAGGTGAGGGAGAAAACCGCTACCGGCACGTGCATTAACTAGGTCATTCCATTCTCCAGACAGATGTTCTGATATGTTACTAACAGTGTGGGAAACCATTTGACTACCACCTGCTGTGTAGGGCGCACTAGGGACAATCTGAGTGAAATTAGATGCCCCAAATGGTGCAGACCTTACTTATATCCTGATTCAGTTACACACTGCTATTCCAGAACCTAAGAAGTACTTTATATTTAAGATTTTAAGCATTTTTGTGTTTGACTACCACCTCCTATGTCATCTAACAGGGGGCAGTGCAGACATTCAGAGTGTCCCACACTGTACCTAACTATAGGCAACCTCCGTTGTGAGAGTGTATTGACCCAGTTTATGCACTTGGCTACCGGGGCATGTCCCCTACTCTTTTCGAAGGATAGCAAGTGTTCTTTTATTTGCCTGGCCCTACATACCTGGGCTAGTACCATAGTAGGCAGGGGCAGACAAACCACGGCCTTTGATATCTCAGACGTGGTTCACTGAGGAGGGATCCTATGCCAGACCACCAGCAAGAAGGCCCGGGCCCGCATTCATCATCCATTAAGGCATTATGCCGTCTTTAAAGGGTTAAATCACTATGCTGTCGTTACAGGGTTAAACAGGTGGTTAGTAGCCTGTGGGTTAGCCACATCTAATCTGACGCGTCACCTCCCACAGCCGGATGCCGCCGTCCTCTTCACGTTTGGGTAGAAACCGTAATTTCCTCTTCTTCCTTTTCCTGTTTCCTTCCTACATGCAGGTTACAGATTTACATGTCTCAGTTGTTGTTTGGTATATTCAGGGAATTAAAGATGAACTTTATCATGAATAACATCTCTAATATATATATACATATGCACATGAGCTACATGAGAGGAACAGGGCCTGGCTATTGAACGTGGATAGGCCTATGGCTATGTAATAGATAGACTATGGTTATGAAAGGGTATGTAGAATTAACCACAGCTTGCTGGTGGGGGCCAGACGAGGGCGAAGCCCAAGTCGCCCTACCAGCAAGCTGTGGTTAATTCTAAGACCCTTTCATAACCATTGTCTATCTATTTTAAACCACAGCAGTAAGGTTATGTGAGTCTAAGTGGAAATAACCAAGGTGTGAATTCCTTTGTCTTAGCCCTCCGCTGTGGTTTAAGCAGGATAAATTAACGAATACCAACCAACTTTCTACGTCTGTGATATAAGTGATATATGGGAGTGTTCATTTATTATTTACAGGGGGGGGGGTGGTGGGTTTGGGGGGGGGGGCGTAAAAATTTCCGACCCCTTCTGAGGGGGGGGGCGTAAAAAATTCTGACCCCTCTTGAGGGGGGGCGTAAAAATTTAAGCCCTTTTTTAGCCAAAAAGCCTGCGCGTTACTATAGTTCAAAGGGGGGGGGGGCGAAAAATTTTCGGCACCTTCGGCGAGGGGGGGCGCGAAACGTTACACGCGCTCTCGAGGGGGGGGGGGCGTAAAAAAATGTCGCCCCTCCGCGCGAAATCTCACCACCCCCCCCTGTAATTAATAAATGAACACTCCCTATCATGTATACGTGCATAGACATATCAAATGGAAATTACCCAGGACAAAGGCCAAGGTAAAGAAATTTAGGGAATGAATGGGGGAGGGGGTGGGGGGAGGGGGAGACGAACTAAGGGAGTGTTCATTTATTAATTACAGGGGGGGGGGGTGGGCGTAAAAATTTCCGACCCCTCCTGAGGGGGGGGGCGTAAAAAATTCTGACCCCTCTTGAGGGGGGGGGGGGCGTAAAAATTTAAGCCCCTTTTTTGCAAAAAAGCCCGCGCGTTACTATAGTTCAAAGGGGGGGGGGGCAAAAATTTTTCGGCGCCTTCGTCGAGGGGGGGGGGCGCGAAACGTTCCACTCGCTCTCGAGGGGGGGGCGTAAAAAAAGTTCGCCCCTCCGCGCGAAATCTCACCACCCCCCCCCCTGTAATTAATAAATGAACACTCCCTAAGAGAGGAAAGAATAGGGCCTCGATGACCAGATGGTTGTGGAGGCCTAAATTAGAGACCAGGGCCGGGTATCATGATCATGATCATAATTTAATGATTATCATGCTAGCCCTCGTAGGGCAGATCTGTCTGACAAAGTGAAAAATTGAACAACAAAATATGCCGTATACAGCATGTTGTGTAGGCCTACTTTAACATTGTAAATGCCAACACTGAACAGTTGAAGCAGCGAGGTCCCTTGTTGAACAGAGCAACAGGTGCCCAGCTGTGAGGCAAGTCAAGTGGACGCCTACCTCGATGACGCGGACGTGCAGAGGGTCGGGCTTTTTCCGCCTTGCTAAATACACTTTTCCTCCATAAGGCAGGTCGGGATCCCAGTCTGAGCCCGGCTCTGGTATCTGCTCCCTCTCTCTGGCCACATTGTCCTTCCCAGTACCCGTTCGTTGTCGTACAACGCCTTCCTCAGCCAGCAACGGCGTCCTGTCACTGCCTCCGTCCGCCATGTTGTTTACACTTGTTGCTAGCGTCACGTGACCGCTGACGTTATCCGGCAGGTAGCGTCCCACGTTTCTCGACTTTTCCCGCGTCCATATTCATGAGCTTGTGGACTGCATGGAAGTCTTGAATTTCTAGAATCGTCGTTCCGTCGCGGGAATCGACGTAGGGCTCAGAAGAGATTCTCTATTGTTCCGATGGTAGACTACCATATTTTAAATTATGGAGTAAGCAGGAGTGACCTCGCTGCACATTTCATAGGAATTCTTAAGTGAGTCTTAATCAAAGTCTTAATCTGAAAAGTCTTAATTATAGGTACCCACCTAATGTAGATGGCATCATAGGCCTATGCAGATATCTTGGCTCTGCCCCCCAACCCCCGTTTTTTGTTTTATTTTCTTCTTCTTTATCAATGGTGAGTAAGACTCATTAAAGGCGCACTGAGTTGAGGACCTTAGTTACCCTGCCGAGTTGTGTACGCAAATGACGTCTTGGGTTCGGTGCGCAGGGCTGGGCAACTGTCGCAATGTCGCAAAAAATGTGCGACAGGAGCCTTGGAAAATGCGACAGGGACATTAGGGATAGTATGGGCTTTCTAAATCAGAAAGAATTTTGTAAATATTCCCATTAGAACAAAAGTTAAAAGTGATTCAAAAGCCTTACTCTACATATGTGCCTCTACATGGGTAAAAATCGACACGTGCGACACGGGGGTTTTAAAAATCGACACGTGCGACACGGGGGGTTTAAAAATCGACCGACACAGACATTTTTATTAGGGCATAGTATGACATATACATATAAAATTTGACACGCCGACACGGCACTCTTGCTAAAATTCGACACGGCGACACGGTCAAGAATGTGGGTACCCATGTAGAGGCACACATATGTCTACAGAACGCACCAATCTGAAAGTAGTCTTTTGAGCAGGATGCCTAGGTTTTCTTGGATCAATATATATTTATTATGTCCCTAAACTCCTCAAAATATATACCAGTCTAGAGATAGAGTTCTTTACAGCAATATTCCCCAAAAAAAACCACAGAACACACTTATTTAAGTTGATATTTCTAAAATTCCCTGGTGCAGTATATTCTGATACCCATTAGAGGACATCTATTTAACAATAGCATCTCTAAATTCTACCTAGAATAATTCTTAGGTAGAATTTCTAAATTGTTGTTTTGCAACATGCTCAGAAACCCATCAGAACACATCAAGCTAAATGCTAGAATTTCTTAATTTTCCAAGACTAATGTGCCCGAAAGTCCTCAGAATACACCAATCTAACAGTGAATTTCTAAATCTTTCTGGATCAAATATATCAGATTCTGAAACCCATCAGAAGACACCGAATTAACAATAGAATTTCTAATTTTTTGGAACAATATACCCAACTACCCAGAATAGGCCTACTGTAAACGTACATATTTTCGCTGGTACAAATTTTCGCGGATTTGCTTCAAAGTACAATTTCGCTGGGATTTAAATTCGCTGATATTGAAATATTGCAGTTATATAGCTATATTAGATAAATTTTCGCTCTGTACATATTTACGCGGATTTTAAAATCTGCGAAATCTGCGAAAATATGTACAGCCCGAAATAAAACACGTTTACAGTATACCAATTCTAAGAGTACAATTTCAAAATTGTCCTGATGCAACCATCCTAGTACCATCAGAATACAGTAATCTAAAGATATAGATATAGAATGCAAATGTGTTTTTTGGAACAAAAACTCCACAGAGCCAATCAATTATAGATAGATTTTTCAAAATTTTCCAATGGGCCTCCCCCCCCCCCCCAATCCTCGGAATTCACCAATCTAGGGGGTAGTTTCTCTTTAAGTTCTCTCCAGTAGTAATATGCTCAAAAGTGCCAAAGTCTCATAATTATCTAGAATTTCACACATAAGAATCCCTTGAGACAGGAGAGGGTGAGGGGTGGGGGTGTTAATGTTTACCCTCCTGAAATACTTTGCTCCAGAGATTTCTAGGTTTGCTCCAGAATATGGTTACATGCCCAGCCCTGGGTGCGCCATTAAGACTTAAGACTTTAAGACTAAGATTTATTAAGACTTTGGCTGAGAGTGCCTGGCATACATATTTCAATGGTAAAATTGAATGGCAAAACCGGAAATTCACTTCTTGGTGCATTACACTGTTATGATGTTGTGTTGTGTTGATGTTATGGCCAGTGATCGATGACAACAATCCAGGTTCTTGCAATTAGATGGTTTATTGCAGTATCCTCTCAGTTATACTCCTACGTCTACTCTAGGCCCCTCTATCCCCGCAACTCCTCGAGCTTCGAGCAACTCCCTGAGCTGCTGTTACTATTTCTAGCGTTCTAACTACTCCCCCATATTTGGGACATGGCCACCAACCTGGTGAATCTACTGTATGGTGGTGCCCCCTACAATACTACCATATTACTAAAAGCATGCTATTTTCTACTATGCTACACCACTACTAGGCATGAATTTCCAGTTTTGTCATTCAATTTTCCCATTAAAATATATATGATGCACAGCCAAAAATAAGTATCTCATTTCAAGAAAGTAAGATTATTAAACTCGACTGGCGGACAAACCACTTGTTTTAAGGGGGAAAAAAATTCTTAAAACAAGTGGTTTGTCCGCCAGACGAGTTTGATGATCTTACTTACTTAAAATGAGATAATTATTTTTTTAGCTGTACACAAACCCTCATGTGTTCAATGCATAGCCAAATATGTCTTCAATAAGCATACATTGTGTTTAAAGTACATTTCAGAAACTTTATTCTTTGAGCCTTATAATACAGGTTTTTTAATGCATTTTCTATTTCTGTAGCTCTTGCCCAGTAAATTCGCGTCATTGTGCGTCATGATTGATGATCCATGGTGAATGGATTCTGAGTGATAAGGCACTGCGTCATCTTGAGTCATCTTCTGTAAGCTCTCACTTAGTATGGCACATCAAACAGGGTTCTCACTCACTGCATGACCATGAGCCACTCCTTGTTAACCCTCAACTATAAAGGAACAAGGAACACAGATATGGGCAATTAGTCATCATCATACAATAATGCATGACCTAAAGGTGACCATTACCGGTCATTCTTATAGTGATATTACATAGCAGCAGCAGTATGTGATATCATGATTGAACAATAGGTGCGACACAATAGTTGTGACACACTTAGGAAGTAATGCAGTCAAGGCATATGAGTAAGTACCAGAGTGTGACATCATCTGCAAACACAGAACATTAATTAGGACCATATAGTTGATTTTATACATAGTAATCGGGTTACATAGGTATCGCGTGGGCTATTAATAGAGGAAAATAAATATGGCGATGGTCCATCCTGGGTGACCTTATTGGGGGCAATTTCATTAATATGCTCATTGAAAACGAGTTGAAGTATAATGACGAGAAATAAATATGGAGCCTTGGGGCATTGTGTCGTTAAACGGCGAGAGAGCAGGGGGAATGTCCATATTACAAGTGCTGTATGCTGTATTTGTTATACAGCTAAGGGGAAACAACGCTGAGACTTTAATGGTTCATGTTCTATTCCTTTTACCAATTATTAAGTGGTTAGATCTGGCTATATTGGGTTCTATTGTTGCATATCTATTCTGTGGTATCAAATATGAGTACAACTTTAAGTCAATTCTTAAAATTAATACAATATAGCATAGATAATTGAGGAAATGACGGTTCTTGTCCACAGAAAATGAGACTTTTTGAAACTGTTAAGAAACGGTGCTATGAGTTTATTCCTTGTGGCAATGGCCATTTATCTACGATTCTCTTGTAATCTCTGAAGGCTATGTCAAGTGGCCTTGAGGCATTCTTCCAAGGTTTCTGAGGCTCATTCCTGTCCAGCTTACATTTATCATAGTCCTTCTGATGTGACCTCCCTTTTTCATATTTAGTTATGAAGTAGTCCCAGCATTGGTATTTGTAGTGAACCAAATGAGCAAAATCCTGTTTTAACTGCACAGTTCTGCCCTGCACTGGAAAGCGATGGATCCATATGTTCTCGATTAGGTGCCTGGGTCTGACAGCGCATTTACCAAGTTCAATAAACCACCACTCGTAAAACTCTATGTAGGCCTCAGCAACTGGCAGTTTGGGACAGCGGATGTGTCCTGAAGTCCCCATTACTTTACTCTCCAAGCAGACCTGATCAACTTGGGACTCAATTTGGGAATTATACATCATTTCCTTGATAGTAAAGCTTGCTGTAGGAAAGATGTACTCATCAACATCAATGTGAAACACCCATTCACAGACTTCCTTCATGTGTAGAAACCCATGTAAAACTGCTAGGTTTTGTGTCTTGTGCCACGGCCAGTCTACAACCACAATCTGTGGGTACCTCTGCAGCTCAAGGAGTGTGTTGTCTGTGCTGTTGTTGTTGTAGACTAGAAATAGTCCTACTCCTTGTCTGATGTGGTACTCTGTCCAGTCTGCAATCTTACCTTCCTCATTCTTCATCATTGTCATGATACATACAGGTATCTTAGGGTGGTCTCCTATACTCAGTGGTTTTCTGTCACTCCACACTGCTAGTGAGGGCATAACTGTACCATCTGGCAACTCAATGGACAAGACATCATCTCCATTAGGTGAAGATGTCTTCTCACATTCAAACAAATCTGGACCAATTCTCCTTCCTTGTATTGGCTTGCTGTCAATTGTGCAGCCTGCAATTTCTCCTTTCTGGAAACCAGATGTGAAAAGGATGACCTTTCCTTTATTTGATATGGCAAGAGAACATACTAACTGGTATTTTTCTTTATCTGTCCATGAGACCATTGAGAAATGTGTCAGCCATGGTTTTACATTGAGAGGTACGTATGAATCTTCCCTGGTGTAGATTTGGTATAGCTGAGAATGTTGATGAAAACTCCAGAGTAATAATACTGTCACAGTAACCCCAAAGGCAGTAGTAAGTTTAAGTCTAGCCATCTTGGATTGTGTTTACCTGTAGGATAAAAATCACATAATATAGTGGTGAGTATGAAGGTATAATGGCAAATGTAATGGACTGACCAGAAGCAGAGAAGTGGTGCCCACATGGGGCTCCTAATGTTGTACTTGAAGGGGTAACCCCAATCCCATGACCTAGGGTACACCTGTCAATCATCCCAGGATATAATTGCCTAAAAAAAGCACAATACCTGAGAATAGTAGGTAACATAAAGTCTCGCGTAGAAGCCGCTGAGGACACCGGGATGCTGTTTATATGCGATTTTGCTACTATACAGACAAATGCCAATGCCCATTGATACTGTCTCTGATGTATTTCACGAGTGGGGGATAGGGCTGCAGGCTGAGTGGGATGCACTCCAGGCACGAGTGAGATACATCAGAGTGGTATCAATGTAGTTGACATTTGTATATATTTTTTATATTTGAAGCCATTTAATGAAGGAAATTATCACGTTGATATGTCATCCCTTTCATAGAAAATGTACGGGACCTGTATTGGCTGGTACTGTATCTTTAATATGTTAATACTTCATACATTGATATGTACATTAATTGGAGTCTATAGGTTTACTATTTCAGCAAACGTTTCATAGTTGTATGTTTTCATCTGCCATATACTTTCAGCAAACATGTTTTCTCACCTGTTTCTTTGTTGGCTGGGCTGTCATGAATTGGAACACGATGCACCGCACTCAAAAAGTAAACTTGTCTCCAGACTCTTCCAAGTGACGGTCATAAAATAAATCAGTAAAAAACCTGTCTAAGTGACAAGGAAGCACATCTTCTAGCTGGAGATAGAAGACCCACTTGGCATGTGCCAGCCCAAAACCCGACATTTGCCAGCTCCAGATTCCATTTGTGGGATGGTAGGCTGATAGGTTAGACAACTTTTGACTCGTTTATTTTATGATAGTCAATTCGACGAGTCTGGAGACAAGTTTACTTTTTCAGTGCGTTACAAAAATTGGCATAGCCCTTTTTTAAGGCCGAAAGGCCCCGGAGGGGCCCTGGTGGTGAGCTTGCGAACTACCAGGTTGAGGCATTATATTGTTTTCATTTGACAGGAAGTCAGTACGGGTGCCGCCATTTTGTTTTAAGGGGTGCCGCCATTTTGTTTTAAGGTGTCACAACACAAATTTATACATATAATAATAAAATTAATATTAATCAACCTTCGATCCTGAGGTTGATCATAAGCATACCTGTACCCCCTAACATGGACCCAAGGAATTCAATGGTTCTATTGGTTTGTTGCTAAGACAGCTGGTTGCCTAGCAACAGCTATTCGAATTGTTTATCTGGCTAGCAACACCCATTTCCATGCTCCTGAGGTTGATCATAAGCATACCTACCCCCCCTTACATGGACCCAAGGAATTCAATGGTTCTATTAGTTTGTTGCTAAGACAGCTGGTTGCCTAGCAACAGCTATTCTAATTGTTTATCTGCCTAGCAACACCCATTTCCATGCTCCTGAGGTTGATTATAACCTTACCTACCCCCCCTTACATGGACCCGAGGAATTCAATGGTTCTATTATTGTGTTGCTAAGATGGCCGGTTGCCTAGCAACAGCTATTCTAATTGTTTATCTGCCTAGCAACGCACATTTCGATGCTCCTGAGGTTGATTATAATTGTACCTACCCCCCTAACATGGACCCAAGGAATTCAATGGTTCTATTAGTTTGTTGCTAAGACAGCTGGTTGCCTAGCAACAGCCATTCTAATTGTTTATCTGCCTAGCAACACCCATTTCCATGCTCCTGAGGTTGATTATAATCCTACCTACCCCCCCTTACATGGACCCGAGGAATTCAATGGTTCTATTGGTTTGCTGCTAAGACAGCCGGTTGCCTAGCAACAGCTATTCTAATTGTTTATCTGCCTAGCAACGCACATTTCGATGCTCCTGAGGTTGAATATAATTGTACCTACCCCCTCTAACATGGACCCAAGGAATTCAATGGTTCTATTATTTTGTTGCTAAGACAGCTGGTTGCCTAGCAACAGCAATTTTAATTGTTTATCTGCCTAGCAACACCCATTTCCATGCTCTTGAGGTTGATTATAATTGTACCTACCCCCCTAACATGGACCCGAGGAATTCAATGGTTCTATTGGTTTGTTGCTAAGACAGCTGGTTGCCTAGCAACAGCTATTCTAATTGTTTATCTGCCTAGCAACACCCATTTCCATGCTCCTGAGGTTGATTATAATCCTACCTACACCCCCTAACATGGACCAAAGGAATTCAATGGTTCTATTAGTGCTGCTGCACTGGTGGCCACCTAGTGGCTGTATATTACACTAAATCCCTGTAATGGCATGTTTTCCCCTGTTGTGTCACATCCGTCAGTTATATCATCCTCCCGCCCTGTTTATATGGTGTCTTGAATGGGTCCCCTACAAATATACCAACCATGTAGACATTATGTTCCGTCAAATGCAAGAATTGAGGTTGTTGCCGCGTATAAAAATGCCTGAGGCATTTTTTTACGCGGCAACAACCGCAATTCTTGTTAAAGGCGCACTGAACCCAGGACCTAACCCTGCCGGGTTTTGTAGCAAATGACGTTGTGGGTTCAGTGCACCTTTAAATAGTTGTAACGCTGTAGTGACTATTATAAGACATATTGATTTACTAACCTGTCTCTGAATACCTCCAAATGTGGTCACACCTGATCTAAGTGCTCTGACGTTTTGCTACTCTATAAATACCCATCGGCAAAGCCTATAAATATCCATAACTGCCTCAACATTGTTATACTGTATCATAAATAGAGCATGATAATTACATTATACTTCGTTACGTGCGCAATGAGATAATGTTTATGACCCTTCTGTTTAGCTGGCTATATGTTTAGTAGAAAACGTGTACATGAAAACCCCTGAGGACAAAAAAGGATAACTATGATGGGTAAATGTACTCTAATAATGTATTTAACGTTACATACTATAACTACCATAAATGTTTATTGGGATTGCCCAGTGTTTAAACATATGACATCTGGTGACAAAAAAATGCACTGTTGAAAGTAGGTGGTGTAGCTGCGCAATGTGAAAGGACGTATATTTCAAATAGTTCCTATTTGGAGATGTAGAATATGGTAAATAATAATAACTCACCTCAGAGGTTATGTACCATATTCTACAACTCCCTCCAACCTCTCCACTCCCTCTCCATCTGGTTGCTGGTTATAGGATTCGAATCTGAATCTTCAGTAACAGAAATGTACATGTACAGCAAAATATCCTGTATTATGTTTTACTTACTGCACATTTTGCTGTTCACGAACAACAGCTTTTTACAGTGTAAGCTTACTAGTTGTCTTGTCGACTAGCCTTAGGTAATGGTCCTACCTGGCAATTAACAGTTATGATTGGGAAATCACTGTATCATGTCAACATTTTGAGGCAAAAAGTTAACAACCTGCAATCAACCCGTTGTTTTTGTTATATTTCAGTTTATTTAGGCAATAAACAGTGTTTCAGGTGCATTCTATAGTTACATTGATTATAATACATTGCCATATCAGTGATTATATGTAAATAATCGACAATGACATTAGTAGGGTGTCAATGACATCCCTGTGAGACACCCTTCCTCATAAATCAGGACACAGACACATGCATTGTCTCTGACTGCTGATTATATAAATACTTATTTGGGGATAATTGGTGACAAAATGGACATGCCTTGGATACCGTTACACTGAAAATCCATAGGTTGAAAGGGTTAGTCAGTACTGACTATCCTAGGTTCGTCATAGGTGTGTTAGTCACAATGACAAAGTTATATTCAAAAATGACTGAGGGGTGTGTACCTTAGTTGTTGCATCTGTATACCACTATCTGGTGCCACCTATAAGATACTATGATATCCACTCAGTGGCTCCCCCTAGATATTAAATGACTGAGGTGGGTTGGTCAGTACTGACCAACCTGGCAATATTAACTTACCTACAGGTTGGTCGTATAGGGAGCCTAGGAATATCAGTGCAGGTGGCAACGTTGACTCTAATCTTGTTTAGAAAATTTGTGTAGAAATATGGTACAGGAAAGTCTATTCCGCTAGATGATCACTGTACAGCGCCATTTTGTCTGGTACCAGTGCTCTTTCCTCTGCTAACTATAGAAGCCTGCTGCTTAGCTGAAGCTGGTTCCTGTCATGACCGAAATTTGGTGTTTTAGGGGTCATAAACCTTTCAAGTATAGGCCTCAATTGTGGGTCCTTAGTTCACCTGTTCAGATTGGGGGAGTGGTTAGGACTCTCACCTACCAATCCATGCATCATGGGTTCAAATCCATGTCAAGGCAATTTTGTTCACACACAATTTTAAGATGTATTTTGGTAGGTAAAAAAATGTGATAGTATACAACTCGGTTGTAAAGATCCTTAACACCTAAAATCTAAGATTTAAAATGGTTTTGTATTGTTGCATTGGGTTTTCTTTGTAAATAATATTACTATTTCTTACCAACTATAAAAAAAGATATGTTGCCTTGGCATGGATTTGAACCTATTACCCCTGGATTGATTGGCCAGTGTCCTAACCACTCCCCCAATGCAACCAGGTGGCATGAGAAATATTCAAATACAACTGATTCAAAACCATTTTAGATTACACTATAAATATTGATCTTGTGTAAAGGATCTTTAAAACCGAATTGTATACTATCACAATTTATAACCTACCAAAAATACATGTTAAAATTATGTGTGAACAAAAAAGCCTAGACATGGATTTGATTGGTAGTCCAGAGTCCTAACCACTCCCCCAATCTGAGCAGATGACCTAAGGACCCACAATAGAGGGCTATAAGTGAAAGGTTTATGACCCCTAAAACTCCGATTTTGGACATGACAGGAACCAGCTTCAGCTAAAGGTCTCACAAGGTAGAATTACTGCATCCTGCTAGTGCCCTATAATATTTTATAGTGGTAGTGGTAGGCCTATCATAATTCTCACCCCTAAACCTCCCTTGAGTCTCCATCACTTTTATGGGGGTGCAGAGGGTCCCCCCCCCCTCAGGTCGGAAAGTCGCCGAAATCAAGGGCCTCAGGTCACAAAGTCACTTTTTTTGACCATTTTTACTATAGCCAAATCTTTCCAAAAGTCGCCAGGTCACTAAAATTATCGTACCCGGTCGTCAGGTCGCCTGGACAACGGCCCAGGTCGCCAGGTCACTTTTTACCCCTCTGGAGCCACTTTTATATGACATCATATATCAGTCTGTCCATTGCTAACATTATATTCTCAAAGTTAGCTAACTATGGGCTTTCAGAAGACCAATTTCCAAATGAGTTTCCTGTACATCCCTGCATGTATATCTGTTTAAAGAGTATCAAACAGATAGAGGATAGTTAACTCAATGCCTCTATAGAGTAGTTGATTGTCAGATGTGGTATTATGTATACATGTACATATAATATAGTGACATAAAATTATTTAGGTCCACAAGACCAACTTTAGTTCACATGTTCTTCACCCCATGTCCTCACACTAGAATCCCTCCCCGTGTGATGGATTTACTATGGTTTGACGAGCTTCTATTGCACATAGTTTAACATGGGTAAGGTGTTGCTCAGGAGAAGTGTATCATTCAGGTCGATTGAACAGCTGTTAAATGCTATAACTATCAACCGTTAAAGAGCAGCATGATGCTTAAAGTTGCATGTATATTAAATACTCCCTTCCGCTGTATTGATGCATCATGATGACAAATGTTGTCATCATGATGCATCAATACAGCGGAAGGGAGTAGCTCACCAGCACTGCATTAATGCATCATGAAAACTGTTTAGTATATCCACCCTGTGGCACTAGATAGTGATTAGGAAGAGGGGCATAGTGCATTAAAGCACTAGGCTTTCATTAAAGGGTCCTCAGCTGTACACCTGTTTGGTTCAGTTGTGGAGGTGCAGAAAGCCACCAGTGCATATAGCAGTGTACATGTGGAGCACTCTGCACCTTCTGTGAGTATAGGTTTACTCATATATCTGTGTATAGCGCCTATGATACAACAGGGCATAGAGCACTAATACAGAAAGATTAATTAAATAGTAATTACAAATGATATAAAATTGGAATCAAACATGCAAGTATAAACTAAATATTGTTGACCATGCTGTTTAATGCCATTCCTCTGTTCATTGGACAGATGGCACCTAGCTCACGCAATAAGCTTTCGATTGTATAAACCACTCACACCTCTTGACTCAATTGAAAGGAGTAGGATTTCCTAGAAATATACTAAAATGGTTTAAATCTTATCTTGGAAACAGAACGCAATGTACTAAAGTCGATGGTACGATCTCGGTACCAAAAAAGGTCTGTTATGGAGTGCCTCAGGGTTCTGTACTGGGCCCGGCTCTCTTTATATTCTTTATAAATGAAATTATTAACTCACCAGTAATATCGCGCATAAAACTCTATGCGGACGACATAGTTCTGTACTCCGCTCACACAAATCCGAATGTTGCATTACGCCAACTGCAATCTGATTTAGACCTCCTGTCACAAGTCTGTGTAAAGAAAGGACTCACAATTAATGCAAATAAGACAAAATTTGTCTGGTATTGTGCAAACAATCAATTTCATAGGTGCCCGGAGGCTGTTCCAAAATTAAACGGCCAAGATATAGCCTTGGTAAAATCATTTGTGTATCTAGGAGCTGCTATAGACAGAGGGCTAACCTTTGAAGACCAGGCAAAGCTAGTTAGGGATGCTACTAACTTCCTGAATTTGAAACTAGGGAAGATAGCATTGCGGCTGAAATCGCTATACTCATTTTCAAACAAACAATACTCCCAAAGTTTGATTACTGCTCTTTTTTGTTAGATGGGTGCAACCAAAAATGGCCCGATAAAATAGGCAAAATTCAAAATAGATCCCTAAGATGTTGTCTGAAGGTCAAGGTCAGAGGGAACCCTATAATTAAATTACATCAGGATTGTTCTACTCCTCTTCCTGCATTGAGACGAAAGGAAATGTTAGTCTCAATGTTCCACTCCAGAGCCAAGAAACTAAATCCGAAACTGAATCCTAGAACCAGAAGTAGCTTTCTGCCAACCTTCCCTCTGATCAGACCTCGTACTGAATTTTATAAGAAAAGTCCTTATTATAGAGGGGCCTCTGAGTGGAATAAACTCCCACCAGGATTGCAAAAAATTGATGAAAAATCTAGTTTTAAGCTACAGCTAAAAAAGCATCTCGGTACATACTTCAAAAAACCCAGGGGCAAAAGAAAGCACTAAAACTCCCTCTCAGTATGTCAAGGCACTGGGTTATATTGGTAATCATTTATAAGATATTATATATTATTTATTAGGAACACATTGTGTTGTGTAGATAAGTAAATAACTGTAAAAATGTACATCTTCACTGTAAATTAATCATTCACTGTTGTTAAGTGTCATATTGTAAATACCCCATGTTACATACTGCGTGCAGTGAAAGACGGACAACAACGGGTCCAACCACGAGTCAGTTCGACCTGGTTGGCACTCGACCCTGGATGTACTGAAAATCATGACAATAAACGTGTTATGATGTGCATAACAAAAAAACAAAAAAAAGTAATTGGGGCTCCACTGTTACTAAAGAAGGGAAGAAAAGGAAAAGAAAACGGGGGATTCAGAGTAAGATAGTATATACATTGGCGACATCTATAGTATTATTAAGACAGTAAGTAAGGCATTTGTAAGACTGGGGTAAGACTCACTGTAAACGTTTATCCGTGCACTCACGTGAGCTAGGTCGGTCGTGCCTTCATTGGTTATATCCTACATAATTGGTTGCCTTATATACTTATACATTCTTGCCTTCAAAGCTGACATTTATCTGGGTTTATCTTTCCTACAGGAAAAGAAAAGGGATCTTCTATGATGGCTCAACGTAGAATGACTGCTGCCCATGTGGTTGCCATAGTAATAACGGTTTTCCTACTGTGGAATTTCATCAAATTATTTCACTTTCATTCAGAACTTTATCAAGTCCACACTAGGGGAAACTCTCATCCACTTCTTAAAGGAAAACCATGGCTGAAACATTTCTCAGTGACGTCATGGGCAGATAAGCAAAAAGACCAATTGGTTTGTTCTATTGCAATAACAAACAGTGGAAAGGTCCTTCTTTTCACAACTGGTTTTAGAGAAACGAAAACAAAATTCTCAAGCTGCACTGTTAACAATAGAACAGTAGCTGGAAAGAGAATTGAGCGAGATGTATTTCAGTGTGAGCAGACACCTTCACTTGATGAAAATTATCTTTTGTCAGTTCGTCTGGCTAATGGTACAACTGTGCCATCACTAGCTGTGTGGAGTGACAGGACACCACTGAGTGTAGGAGACCACCCTAAGATACCTGTATGTGTCATGACAATGATGAAGAATGAGGAGGGTAAGATTGCAGACTGGACCAAGTACCACATCCGACAAGGAGTGGGACTTTTTCTAGTCTACAACAACAACAGCACTGACAACACACTCTTTGAGCTGCAGAAGTACCCACAGGTTGTGGTTGTAGATTGGCCATGGCACAAAACAAATAATGCAGCCATTTTGCATGGATTTCTACACATGAAGGAAGTCTGTGACTGGGTGTTTTACATTGATGTTGATGAATACATCTTTCCCTCAGCAGACAATGCAAGCTTCACTCTTAAAGAAATAATGCATGATTTCCCAAGGTGGATAAAAAGCAACACAAATGTAACGGATCCTGCTGCAGTTGACCAGCTGTGCTTGGAGACTAAGGTGATGGGAACATCAGGATACATCCGCTGTCCTAAACTGCCAGTTGCTGAGGCTTACATTGACTTTGACCGGTGGTGGTATATTGCCTTTGGTAAATGTGCTGTCAGACCAAGGCACCTCATAGCAAAGGATATTAGTTTCCACTGCCTTCATGTCCAGGGGAAAACTGTGCATTTTATGAAGAAAGCTGCCCATCTGGTCCACTACAAATACCAATGTTGGGAGTATTATTTAACTAAGTATGACAAAGGGAGGTCATCTGCTTATACAGGAGACTGGGATAAACGTAAACTGGATAAGGACAAGCCACAGAAACCTTGGACGAAGGTATCAGGACCACTGGACACGACTTTCAGGGATTATAAGAGAATCATAGATAAATGGCCATTGCCATAAGGGATAAATCGGTAGCACTGTTTCTTAAAAGCTTTGAAAAATTTACTGTCTGTAAACATGAACCTTCAGGCATCATACAGACCTTAAAGGGTCAGCATCTAGTCAAGCATAGTTCATAGGTTGGAAACAGGTAGAAAATAGGTAGGAGTTCTTGATTCGCTGAAAACCCAGAGGCAGGAGCCTCATCATTATGAAGACCTAGGTTGTCATAATGAATAATGACAAGTGCTCTAGAGAATGTAGGGTGGTCACCTTGTAGTTGTAGTTTGTAGTTTGATTATTTATTGACCATAAAAAATCACAAACGTGGGGCGCTTTTCATAAATGGCCAGGAGGATACATAATCGAGCGATTAATGCAGTAGAGTCTTATAATATATTACTAATTATGTTAACGATGTGATCGATGGCGATTGGGCCCATGAAGTCTTTGTATGTGCTATATAGCGTTTAGGAAGTCTTTCCTGATTGTCATATTTTGGACCACGTCGTCCTTGACTACCTTAAGTTGTCAATTTTGGTATTGTCAAAATGACGACCCTGAGGTTTTCAGTGTTACATATGAGTAGTATAGTATGTATCGGAACGGGACTATAGTTAAGTACTGTTTATTACTCAATCGACATGCAGCCAATCAGAGGCCTCCATTTGGTCACGTGACCGGAAGTGACCTACTTAAGGGATTAGTGGTGACGTCACGTGACCTAGTTAGCCAATCAGAGGCCTCCATTTGGTCACGTGACCGGAAGTGACCTACTTAGGGGATTAGCGGTGCATTCTGGGTAACCCTGCAGCCAATCAGAGGCCTCCATTGGGTGACCGGAAGTGACCTACTTAGGGGATGGTGCATTCTGGGTAACCTACTGACCTACTTAGGGGACCGGAAGTGACGTCATATGACCAAATTTAGGATCACGTGATCGGAAGTGACCTGATGAGTCACGTGACCGGAAGTGACGTCACACGACTTAATGGCCAATCGGAAGCGACCTGATTGATCACGTGACCGGAAGAAGAAGAAGTTTTTTTTTTGTTTAGGATCCCGTGACTGGAAGCGACGTCGTCACATGAGTGACGCTTTAAGAGACTGCGCGACTTACTAGTAAAAGAAGCCGTATGATAATAAAAACACAACAATATTTTCTTTTAATTTTTTTTTATTTTTTTTTTTCAATCTTGATAAACACTCTATTTTTGAAAAGATGCACACGCTTATTTTTTTTTTTTTTTTTTTCATATCTCTAAAGGACTCGTTGTCACACCGTCAGAATGCACGCGACGCTTATAATACAAGTAGCGCACGCCGTCTTTCTCTATGGTGTAGGTGACCATTTTGTTTCGCACCACTTTGAAATTTCTATTTACAGCAATGAGAGTTTTTCGTTGGCGAAGAACATCCAAGAAGGCGTCTGGTTCCTGGGGGTTTTGTTTCTTCTGTACGCCTTTTGCACTCCATTTTTTGGATTTTCTTTCACCGGTGTCGCTGACTCGATCGTAGCAAATGTAAGTCTTAGGGTTGAGACTTAGGATCCCGTCACCTTCCCACTCCGCTTTCATGAGCCCCGAAGTTCTCAGATCGTGAAGGTACCGTCTCTCACAACATCCGCCGGGCGGCGCACACCATTCTCGCACTCTTTCCGTTTTTGTCTTCACGAAAAGCTCTAAGTGCTCGTCGCACACCGCTGTCGGAAGCCACTTTCGTTTCTCTCTGAAGTACGTCTCTCTCAGGCGAGGTTTCACTAGGTCATCCAACGTGGCACCGCTGAGAGCCATGTAAAGACTGTCGGTGTCCATTTGACAAAGGGCATAATCGCGCCGATCGACGAATCTATCCAAGAAGTCGTATGTGAACTCTAACATTTTCAACTTCGCGTACTGGTATACCATGAACCCTATCTGAATAGGGAGGTTGTTCTTGACCGTTTTCGGTTGTAGTTCGACTTCAAACAGATCGGAAGTCAACTCGGACGCCTTTTTGAAGCGCCACGAATTGGCCAATAGTTCGAACTTCCGACTGTCAGTGTATCTCACCGCCGTGTGTTTTTCTTTGTTGCAGATTGTTTTACCGTACGTAGCGTTTCCCATTAACTTGTAACAGTCTGACAGAATTTTCTCGTTCTCGTTCACGTCGCCACGTCTTCGCGCCGCCGTCACTTCGTCCGCGAAACCGGCAAAGGAGCGTTTAGGTAGGTATTCTACCACCAGCTGCACTTTGGTGACTATCAAACCGTGCTCTAAATACCACTTGAGAAGCGGCGTTCCCAAGAGAATATTTTTTCCGTGGTAACTCCCTATCAGACATCTCTGAGGCGTGCTCAACAGCTTTTCTTCCTGCGCAAAGTCTGACATGTGAGGGCCTATGTCCGATTTTGAAACGGTCGCGTTCTTGAAAACGGGGGTCATTTCTTCGAAGTACTCTCGTAGGTGAGGCGGCGTAGTGATGTCCACTTGAACTAAACCGAACATTTTCTCCTCTTTCACAGCGGAAAGGATGTCGCTCTCGCTCATCGCGTTTCGAGACACTTTCAAAGCGTCAACCTTCCAGCGTTGTTGGGAGGCCTTGACCCGCTCATCTCGACGCTTCATCTCTCGCCATTCGCACTCCCACACGACGACCAGCTTGTAACCTAACGCTTTCAAGTAAGCGCTTACTCTGGTCGTTCTGTCGCGTCTCTCCTCTCTCAGTGAAGCGCACTGATATCGGTGCGACGGTATGCACTCGTGAGCGTGGAACCAACACCCGTGAAACTGGAAAACCGTATTAGAGGCCGCGTGAAATCCGTCCACGCGAATTCTCCGACAGCCTACCGCCATCTCGCCGCCGTTCAGAGCGTGGCGCAGTTTCACGTCGCGGTCGTGCTCTACGAAGCGTAACCACTCCAAAGCGCTGTGAGAGTTTCTTTGCCTGATTTCGGGCTTGAACTCGGTCTCGGGCCGTCTCACCGCGTAATAGCCCGTGCAGTGCGCTTCGCTCATGCAGCGCAAGTACAGAGAGTTAGCGTCTAGTCCTAGGATGTGTTGGCACGGTCTCGCTTCTTCGCCGTACTTGTGCTCCCTTATCCGCGTGGTGCCCTTCTCGTGAAATCTATGGAAGATGATGGAAGGACCGCCGACTAGATTCTCTTTGATCAGAGCGTGGAGGACGGCGTCGAACTGGGGAAACGTTGTGAACGCGTCTTCTAGGTTTTGGAAGAGGAAGCGTAAAGTCAAACCGGCGAGAGAAACTCCGTCTTTCAACATGTCGATGCCGCGATCTTGGAAAAATTTAGCGTGATTTTTCAGAGCTTCTATGAAAGGTTTCACGTCTTTGTTGTTGTAGTGGATCAAGTAGTCTTCCATAGTTTGCATCTTCTCGTCGGACCAAACTTTCTGACATGCGGCGTAGTCGGATTCGGACATTTTGACGCCCGTCAGCTCGCTGTCGAAAGCCGATCTCGGCGGCAGCGTTCTGTTTGCCAGTTTCCTGGTAGACGTCATCCATTCGTAAGGAAAGTGACCTTTCTCTTCGTTCCTGGTGAAAGCTCGCAAATAGGTCGCGTAGTTGTAACCGGGTGCCAAATAGTTGACTACGTCCAAGAAAACCGTGTGCTGTGTGTAAACCGCCAAGTATTGATTGCTTCTCTTTATGACGCTGAATTCTTGGTTTCTTCGGTCTCCGGAGGCGAAGAACGAGTGAAGGCGTATTTTGATCAGGTTCAAGTCGTAACGCCCCGAGTTGAAGCCCACCACTGGAGCTTGACGGATGTATCTCAGAAGACGCTTCTTCAGTTGAACTAACGGGTGTCTGGTCTGAGCCGCAGCGAAGCCGCCTGGAGAAGGGGTGGTGAACGTCGCCTCCTCCAGCAGGAGAGCTTCACCTATCGCCGCATCTAACTTCGCTAACGTCGGTCGGTAAAGTTCTAGCACAGCTTCCCCGATCGCTTTGGCGTTCTCGTTTATGTGATTTAAAACTCGGTCCAACAAGGGGTCGGAATCTGCGTCGGACGCTCTGACGAAGCAGACGGGCCCCTCCCACCCCGGAAAGTCGGATGCGACGCTAGCCGACAAAGGGACGTGATCCCACAGCAGGGACACGTGCTCCGTCGACGGTTCTTTGCACGGTCTGAAGAAAGCCTCGAAATCGAAGGCGATCTTGTAAGGGTAGATTCCGGAATGTCCGTCGGGGGGAAAAATGGAGAAGTCTGCTAGCGCTTCGAAAATCGTTCTCGAATTTTGGTAGATGCCACCTACGTAGCGCAACTTGACTTGTCGGCAAGAGGAAAGCTGGTTCCTGTGTCTCTTCAGCAAGAACTCGGTGGTGAACGCCGCCTTACACTTGCAACATTCGTATATGCCCGCGTACGCGTTGAAGTCCGTGACGAGAGAGACGTGCAAACCGCCTTTCGCCGTCAGGTGTAGGTTGACTTTACCTCGGGCGGCCACAGTTCTGGAAGGCGGTCTGATCAGAGTAACGCGTCTTCTCAACTTCCGCCCCGGCACTTGACGCGACGCGGTGTAAACCGCTATTTGTACGTCAAACAAGTTCTCTAACGCGGGTAAGTCGCGGATGTTCAGACCCGGAAAGGATTCAGGTGTGGCAGCGGGACAGAACTGACGTAACAAATCTGAAGCGCGCTTGCTGGTGTTGTATAAGTGAAAGGAAATGCAGCGGAAGATGCAGAGGTTGTCCTTGTTGGGAAAATCTAACACGCCGCTTCTCTTTCCAACTCGACCGGCCTGAGTGATCCTACCGCCTATGGGGAATTCCCCCGGTCCCATGTAAACGCAGATGTTCAAATTGGTAGGAAAAAGAACGTGCCACTTGGTGTCAGCGTCGCAAAGTTTCCGTACCTCCTCGCAAGCGACGGTGTTTTGCATCTTTGAGAGGAGCTCTTCCAAAGTTTCTGAATTAGTTACAGTAGGGAGCGGTTGTATGAGAGTTGCGTTGTTCTGGGAGGCGTGGAAGTAGCGCAGTTTGCTCTTGTCTTCTCTGTGTTGTAACAGTAAGCCTACCGAGAAACCCACTTTGTATCTGAATCTTTGTGTCAAGTGAATGCGACGCATAGTATCTACAGCGTCACTCAACTCGCCGGTTGGTAGCCTGAAGTTTGTTACACTCACGCGAGTCCCGTGCATCCTGACGCCCGTTTGTATCGCAGGCCAATTCGCCGTGAACGTTTCCTCCCCGTTCGGTACAGCACATATGCGCGGAGGGACGGTCACCCCGTCCAGAGATTCGCGTCGACAAGCGCTCTTTCGGCAATCCCCTTCGCCGCATAGAGGGCAAAACTTAGCTACTACTCTACAATTTTCTACGTGTCTCTCGTGGTTGTACGCTCTTTTAAACATTTTGAAACACTTTTCGCATACGTACTGTGTCATGTTTTTTTTCACTCGGTCACCAACTACTTAGCCGTCTAACTATCTATCTATCTATCTAGCCATCTATCAATCTGTCGTCTATGTAACTATCTTTCTGTCTGCTGTCTGTGTATCCGTCTGTCTGTCTGTCTGTCTGTCTGTCTCATACAGCGTACGTCAAACGCTGTGTGTGTGTGTGTGCGCGCGTGAGCGTTGAGCGTCTCTCATTCCGAATCTATGCCGAGATATTTCAGAATGATCTCTGTTTTGTCATCCAACTCTTTGAGCGCTCTGGCGGACAGCGTCACCCCCTGCTGTGTGGGTTTTTTGTCAGGACCTTCGTACTTGCGCACGTGGACGAGGTTCTTACCGCTGTAGTAGCTCACAGCTGCGTACACTTCGCCCGCCTCATCCAGCACTGCGAACCAGGGGGTGTGATTAGGTTTTCCTTGCGCGGCCGCTGTGTCGCGTATGCGCACCATTGCGCGGATATCGGCGATGCGTGCTATGAGCTCGCGCAGCGCGTCGGCCGTGAAGTGCACTCGCTTGCTTCTGGTCAGAGACGCCTCTTTCACCTGGCCGTCTTTTGTGTAGCGCGGCCTCCTAGACAGTCTAGCCACGTCCTCCCAGATCTCCAGCGTCAAAGCTCCGTCTAAGCAGAACTCTAACCCGAGTGTTTTCTCTGCTTCTTCTCGTCCATCTCCTTCTTTTTCTTGTATTTTTCTCTTCTTAGTGGGCCTTGTTGTTCTGGAACTCACCTTAGAACGTTTCACACCCGCAGGATGAGTAACACCATCAGCGTGAGCTGAATCAGCAGCAGAACCGATAGCAGGAGCAGCGTCAGCGCTGGTGGTATCGGAGGTCTCGTTGTTGGAACAGCGCAGCCACACGCCGTCCGTGCTGTGTGTAGCGGTAGAAGATGAAGCGCCGCCGCCGCCCTCGTAAGGTGGCGGTGAGGGCAGTCGCCACGGACCGGACGGGGGGGCGCTAGCAGTGGAGGAAGTGAGGTCGAAAGGTCGAAGAGGGAAGCCGAAAAACGTACCGCTCACCCCTTGCCCTTCGGGTTCTTCGTACGCCTCGTCGTCAGCGTCGTTCTCTGTCTCACCCTGTTGCTGCTCTTCCTCCTCCTCTTCTTCTCGGTTCAGGGGCTGAGTGTCCGAATAGCTGTAACTCTCAGCGCGAGCGGCGTCGAGGGCGTCCGTCGATGTAGTGGTGGAGGAGAGGGGCTGTGCAACGTGCGGCAGGTCATCAAAGTCATCAACAGTAGTGGGGAGGTAAAAACCCGGTTGCCAGTACTGCGCTGTGCCAGGAGCGTTGTCGTCAGTAGTAGTAGCAGTAGCAGCAAGTGCAGCAGAAGCAGCCGCAGCAGGCGCAGCCGCAGCAGACGCAACAGTAGCAGGCGCAGCAGCAGCCTCAGCAGGCGCAGCCGTAGCAAGCGCAGCAGTAGCAGGCGCAGCAGCAGCAGCAGCAGCAGCAGCAGCGGCAGGCGGGACGGCGGTAGCAGCGGCAGCGCGCTTAGCAGCAACGTGTACCGTCGCGAGTGTAACAACGTCGCTAGCACGACGACTGCTACCAGTAGTACTACTAGTACTACTACCACTACTACTACTACTGCTACTACTAGTGCTACTGCTACTACTACTACTACTACTACTGCCGCGAGCGCTCGCTACAGCAGGAGGGTGATAAGACCAACCGGCTGCGGCGGTAGTCTCATGTTCAGTAGCAAGAGCAGGCACTGACGCTAAACGAACGCTGTTCCGCGTAGTCTTCTTGTTCTTGAACGCCGCTAGCTGTTGTCTTTTGCTCATGGTGGTGACTGTAGAGAGCAGCAAAAAAGAATGAGTGAGTGAATGGAGGTTTCCAAGCCCCTTATATACGCCTTCTCGCTTCTAGAGCTAAGCTACTTACCGACCCTGTTCAGCTGCCGCCGGCTGGCCGGCGGCCATTCACAAAGAGAAACAAAAAGACATAAGGCATGACGTTTTCAGCTGGATCCCTTTCCCCCCCCCTCTTTTGAGAGATCGACTGTGATGATGAGCTAAGCCGCTTACCACCCTGTTCAGCAATTCAACGCGCATTAGCTGTATAAAGGGTTAAGCGGTTGCTGCCTGCCGTCGACTGACCGGCGGCGGCCATTCACAAAGACATAAGGTATGACGTTTTCAGCTGGATCCCTTTTTGAGGGATCCACTGTGGTGAGCTAAGCCGCTTACCACCCTGTTCAGCCATTCAGCGCGCGTTAGCTGTATAAAGGATTAACGGTAACGGTGATGAGCTTACAGTGTGTATACAAAAAAAAACTACAGGAGGCGTGTGGCGTGAAGCAGGACCCCCCTAAGACGAACGTGTCTGTCTGTGAGTAGAGGCGTGTGCATGTGGTGAGCGACTTAAGTGTAAGACAAAAATCGCCACCTCCTGCCGTGGTGAGTAGACCGGGCCGGCCAGGCGGGCGGGCGGCCGGCTAGTTCAATAGGGAGGGGTGACAGCTGCCTAAGGCTGTGCATGAAAAAAAATCCGATTTTCACCTGACCTCTGACGTTTGTTACAATGAATGTCAGAGGGAGGGAGACGTCCTCGGGTAGGGGGTAGGAGGTATTAAGGCTATGAGTGAGGAAAAAACACCGTTTTCAGCTGGTCTCCACGGATAGCGATGCCACACCCCCTCGTCATCTAAGCTCTTAAGGAGCGGAGCGGCTGAAAAAGCGTCATGCGGACAGGGTGCTAGACAGCTGGAGCGCTGTTGGAAATGGGATTAAACTCCCTCTGTATAAAAAGCTCTCATTTCTGTTGGAAAAAAAACATATCACCTCTGACCCCAGTAACGGCTACTACCACCACCACCGCCACCACCACCACCGCCGCCACCGCCGCCGCCGCCGCCGCCGCCGCTGCCGCCGCCGCCAAGACGAGACGAGATGGCTCAAGCTATTCCACTTTCAAGCTCGCCTTCACCGCCCGGTGCGCCTGAAAAAAAGTTAATGCGGCTTGACGACGTGAGACGCGGCGCGAGGCAGCAGACCGATGATGGGGAGACCCGACAGGTAGGACAGCGGCGGTTAGCCTATAGCGACGCCTTGCTTCGTCAACTAGGTAAAGAGTTGAGCGGCTGTTGGAGAGAGTTGGGCAGTAGCTTAAAAGTCAGCGCCGCCCGTATGGATGCTCTAGTAGAGCGCAGTGTCAAGACACCGGAGGAGCTGTGTACGGCGATGTTCCGAGTGTGGTGGGGTGAAACCCCGCATCGTCATAGATGGGGCGAGCTCGGTCGCGTCTTCACCCGCATAAGACGCATGGAACTGTTGGCTCAGTGGATGGCCCTTCTCCACAGACAGGGGTTGGATTTCGAAAACCCCGACTCGCGCGCGATGCATAAGCACTTGGGCACCCTCGGCAGACGTCTGGGTAGCAGGTGGAAAGAGGTGGGGGACCATTTAAAATTGTCGCCTGAGAGGTTAGATAAGATCGCTGAAGAATGCGAATACGGAGGAAGTCCCGCTGAGTGGGCCTTTCGAGTGTTGAAAATGTGGCAAGATGAAGCTGACGGCGCCGGCGGTACGCCTTTTGAACTCCTTCGAGTGTTGACTGAGGACATGGGAAAGTTTGGCCTCGGCATCGCGATATTACTTGACTTTATCAAGCAAGAAACAACGAGAACGACGGACATGTGAATTGTTGTGTTTTATTTTCATACGTCTTCTTTATTAGTAAGTAAAAAAAAAAATATCATAACAATTAAGACGCGCGATCTCTTAAAGTGTCACTTCCTCCAGTCGCAGCTGATCGCCTCATCGCAGCACGTGATAAACAAAAAAAAAACGAAGAGACACGCTTCTTCCTCTCGAGAGGAAGAAGCGTGTCTCTCGATTGAAATCTTTTTCTTTTCTTTTTTTCTTAAAAGAGACAAACGCCCCTTAGAGTGCTCCCCCACCCCCCTAGAGTGCCCCCCTCCCCCCTCCCCCCCTCCCCCCCACCACCCGCCCCATGCATCCTAAAAGCGCCCCCCTCCCCATGCATCTTAAAGAAGCCCCCCTCCCCCCCTCCCCTCCCCTCCCCCCCTTATACACTCTAAAGAACGCTTCTACCTAGTTCAATAAGTCACTTCCAGTCGCTCGTAAAACAATAAAAAATGAAAAAAAATGAAAAAAAAACTTATATCGTAGTGTTTTTTATTAGTTTACCGAAAAAAAATAAGAGACTCGCCTCCTCCTCCAAAAAAAAAAGATATCACATTTTAAAGCCCGTGACCCCTTAAAGACGCTCATCTCTTCATTAAGTCGCGTGACGTCACTTCTTCTTCTTCTTCTTCTTCTTCTTCTTCTTCTTCTTCTTCTTCCGGTCACGTGATCAATCAGGTCACTTCCGGTCACGTGATCCTCAATGAGGTCACTTCCGGTTGGCCATTAGGTCATGTGACGTCACTTCCGGTCCCCTAAGTAGGTCAGTAGGTTACCCAGAATGCACCATCCCCTAAGTAGGTCACTTCCGGTCACCCAATGGAGGCCTCTGATTGGCTTCAGGGTTACCCAGAATGCACCGCTAATCCCCTAAGTAGGTCACTTCCGGTCACGTGACCAAATGGAGGCCTCTGATTGGCTAACTAGGTCACGTGACGTCACCACTAATCCCCTAAGTAGGTCACTTCCGGTCACGTGACCAAATGGAGGCCTCTGATTGGCTGCATGTCGATTGAGTAATAAACAGTACTTAACTATAGTCCCGTTCCGATACATACTATACTACTCATATGTACTCATATCTATATTATATTAAGCTGAAAAGGCAATACAATAGTAAATACAAACAGAATTAAACAACAATAACATACAGAAACCTTCCTTCTTCCTCCAGAATAAATAATAGTTCAGAAAAATCATACAGGATGACATCAATAGTTGCAACTTCTGCTTTCTTCCCTGTGCCATCATCAGAGGTGTGGCAAAACACTTGTTGCCTTTCCAGTAACAGTCAGAGCTGAGCGAGGACCAGCACTCTGGACCGTTAAAGAGGAGGTGGGGCTTTAAAGAGAGACTGTTGAATAGAATATATTGAATGAAATGTATTATGGTTTCAACCGATATTATCATCATTGGTTGGGGTATTGAGGGAACTAGTCACCAGGTGGCTCCCTACAGGTGTCAGGACTGAAACTCTTTCTTTTATTATATATTTTCATTGCCTGAAGAAGATTCATCACTTGAATCACTATATAGCTAATGAATAGGCCAGTCCAGTAAGGCAAATTTTAGGCCTAACTGCACTTAGAGTGAGCCATATATCATATTAATTCCTTGTCAATGGTACTGTATATAATTATGCTAGGTGGCTGTTGAAACATGACATGAACTTATAAACGTGTACCCTTGATGAGAACTAATCATTATATGCTACTATCCAGACAAGTTTCCTCCTGCATTAGTGCCATATGAAGAATATATGTTGTAGGGGGTCGTGAAAGTATGAAGTGAACACAGGTTCCAAATTTGGTTTGAATGCAACAGGCGTGTTTATTCAGGATTTATTTCCGAACAGGTAATGATCTCACCAAAGGTATGAAATAGCTCTATGTATAAACACGGCCACTTAGGATAAATGAACAACAACGTTTCACCATAGGCTAGTTCAAAGTATGTAGCAAACAAGGGTGTAGGGGCCCTTTGGTTGCAAAGGGTGCAAACATGGTCTGAGCTTGTCCTGGGACGAACTTCCCTAGGTAGTTCTACCCAGTTGCGAACGTTCTATTCCCAAGTTCTGTTTGATATAAATTATTGGCTAAATAAAGGACACAGGTCTGGACTGCTTGAAATCGGCCGCCATCACGAGATGGTCCACATGCTCTGTTTAATCAACTCTGCGCATGCGCGAACATACAGGATGTACATGTTATCCGGTTTGGTTTGGCGCTCAGAATATAATCAATGGTTTGTCTAATCTCAACATAAATAACGTGGAATTCCACAGAATATGACACAGTCAAAAGCTGTTCACATATTCTCGTGCCAGATATGTGCACAATTCTCGCAGGGATCCCGAGTTGTGACTCAAGAACCGCACGAGTTCTGCCCGAGATCTTGTTTGCAGGGCTGCTAATACAAATCTACATCTTGCTACTTCTCATCAACGTTTAAGGATTTGGTTCTTATCAATTTGAACATTTTTAAAAATGAAAAAAATAAAAAATAGAACTAAGTGACTGAAATACACTATCAATTATTTTTTCAATATTTTACCAGATAGCTCACAGACTTAGCATATTGTATCTATCAGTTACTATTGTTGGTCCAGGCTCGGCAGGAGCTTAGGAAGAGGTGGGTTAACCATGATAGAGAAGGATTTTAGATGATTTTCTGTGCGTAAAAAGTTTAAATATGTGGTTTTTGGCCCCAAGCAGCCCTCTTGGATTTTTCAAAACTTCCGAAATTGCTCACTTCCCAGCTAGCAAAACTCATGTAAATTACATCATTTTAACATCATTTTCTGATTGGTGGTGACATCATTGGATGATGTCAATTGTCGTTCCGAAGATGTCACATATGCAAGAAGTTTTTACGTGTCCCTTTGCATGGGTATTTTACATAGGTATATTTACATTCTAAAAATACATATTAACGATATGTTTGAACTTAATAATAATGACGTATATATGACCAGCTGTAAAACATGTCTGAAACGTATAAATTTAGACATGTCAAAAAGATGTGATATGGAGATATGTACATGGCATGTTGCAGGGATGACATTTATACCAGTTTTGAGTATACCCCCCTCCCTTAGTGATTATAAATCAGACAGGATATTTAGGATACCTCTGAGAGAGATTGTAGACATCATAAAGTTATGTCCATTTTATGTCAATGTATGACATGTCCATAGGCATATTGCATAGGAAGCAAACACCTGCTCTTTGAAAGACACTTTACAGGCATTTTCCATTCCTTACAGACACATTTATCCTAACCAGGAGGCCCAGATGTGATATCAGCCCAAAGCCAGAATTTCTTCTTATACAATTCCAAAGGACACAGAAAAGGTGTCCCATTATGTGCCTTGGCTGTCCAACTATAATCCACCAAGTCACTGTAACACACGTAACACATTAAATATTACTGAAGAAATTTAGTCCAACTTTGACTCTTAGTATATAGAATTAATTTCATCCAACTTTTAATCAAGAATGGGGGAATGCTGATCAAAATGTGATCACATTGCAAAATGAGACGCCTAGTGTTGGAGATCAGAACTATAATAGGATATAGTAATGTTGACTTATAGATGTCATATTCTGACAAGATTGTGATGTCATAAATATGTTATATTGGAATAAATCCATACTCCTATTATTTTGATGTCACAATCTTGTCAGAATATGACCTATTATAGTTCTGAACTCCAACACTAGGGGTCTCATTTTGCAAGGCTATCACATTTCAATCAGCATTCATTCATTCTTCATTGAAAAGTTGAATCAAATTAATAGTATAACTGCAATGAGGGACAAGGTTGGACTAAATTTCCTCTGTGATATATAAGGTTTCACTTGTGTTACAGTGACTAGTTGAAATATAGTTGGATAACCAAGGCACATGGGTGGACACCTTTTCTGTGTCCTTTGAGATTGTATGTGAAGAAATTCTGGCTTTGGGCTGATATCACATCTGGGCCTCCTGGCTAGGATAAATGTGTCTGTAAGGAATGGAAAATGCTTGTAAAGTGTCTTTCACAGAGCAGGTGTTTGTTTCCTATGCAGAGTGCCTATGGACATGTCATACATTGACATAAAATGGACATAACTATATGATGTCTACAATCTCTCTCAGAGGTATCCTAATTATCCTATCTGATTTATAATCACTACTGGGGAGGGGGTATACTCAAAACTGGTATAAATGTCATCCCTTGAACATGTCTCTTAGATATCTCCATATCACATCTTTTTGATGTGTCTACATTTAAATGTTTTAGACATCATTTAGAGCTGGTCATATATATGTCATTATTGTTAAGTCCAAAGGTATCACTGATTAATATGTCTCTTTTATATAAATATGTTTATATAAAATACACATAGATATTTACATCAAGAACCCATGCAAAAGGACACGTAAAAACTTCTTGCATATGTGACATCTTGGGAACGAAAAATGATATCATGAAATTACTAGTTATTTTTATGTAAGGTGCTAGCTGGGTTTGGTGCGGTATATCTTAACATTCCTCCTGGAGGTGATTTTGTACCAACAAGGTGTTGTAGGACTGAAATAGATATCAGAATCGAACTAATTAAATATTTTTTACATTTTAACATATCATTTGCAAATGTTGAGGCACAGGCTGAGATGTAGTTCCTTCTTGCGTATTTTTTTTTGTAATGTTCCTCATTACCTTTATTGTTGCGTTTTTCAGGTACAAGATTGTGTTCACTGGTCTAATAACAATATTTTTCCATGCTTTATAACTACAGATTACATTATTTTGGCCTCCCTAAGTACCTGATAAGAGTATGTATATTATATATGAGCTATCTCTCAACTCGATATAATACAAACAGAGCATTCCTTTTGTTCTCCCAGCCAACTGTGGTTTAAAAATCAACCATAGGAGGCACACTGTTATAGACAATATAGGGTAGGTTCACCCAAAGACGGACACACACCTTAAGTCGGACACGTTTAACATTAAAAAACTTAAGTTATTGTTAAATCTAAGCCCTCAATGAAAGTTCCACAGTAAATTCGAAATGTTTTTCTTACCAACAAAGCAAAGGACATATACACAGACCAGTGCTATAAATGTCTAATCATGACCTCAACCAGGCCTATTTTGGGGTGGGAGCTGAAGCAAGCATATGTATAAGTACATTGCACCTCATGTCGGACAGGGTGTTGTTATACTAAATCCTCCTGTTCTCAATATGCCCAGGCATTATATACGGACCTAGATAATAAGGTATATGTATTTCAAAGTATATTTTAGCAAAAGCATACATGTAGATTACCAGGAAATTATATTTAGAGACCTTTCAAATCCATGATATAATTACTCCATGAGTCGGACAGCACTGTGCACTGTATCTTTTTCTTTGCACTAGATATAGAGACAGCAGATCCATTACTATTCCAGTAGATATTATTGAACCCACATTACTCAAATTACATTCTCAAATTACAGTGACTACAAAATTTTAACTTATCTCAGCATCAAGGGGAATTATATAGATTGTCTACATGGGGCACTTTTAATAGGGTGAAAAACATATTTCAGAGATCAGTATGGATAGTATCTTTAAGAATAGTCATACCTGCAATAAGTTAGATAACGCCTGTCATGCTAGAAACACAGTTTAGTCATTATTACTGGAAAAAACAAAGGGAAACCTAAAGTGTCCGACACCAGGTGAAATTGAGACATTTATTTTCCAAACTTTGATGAGAGATATTTCCTATAAAATGCCAGATAATGCAATAAGATATTGGCTGGCCATAATCTTCCAATACCCCTCTTTCCATATGTACCTTAGTGATAGCTATTTGAGGAATATTGACATAGCCACAGCTCATAGAAAAGGGGTCGCGTTTGCACTGCCAACGAGCGTCCGAAAGTGGTGAATCTACCCTATGTGCTTGATAGAGTTGGCATTGGTGACTGATCAAAGGTAAATAGCATACCATTGCATTTTTTAAAGTGCCATGATTTACTCAAGCTTCCATCCGTCTTTTTTTCCTTCTTGCAACGTGCAACCTTGAAGGTAACCATTTTGCAGTACATGTAATTTGGGCATGGCCCATGCAGGTGCTATTTAACAGTATCTTCCATTATCAGCAGAATCGTGTTGGTAGATTAGCAGGCTTACATCTTGACAATTTGTCTTCTAATCTGTTTCAGTTCCCATCAGGAAGCAGTTCAGGATCATGAATCCATTGGTCACACCAATGGCCATTTGTCTACAATTCTCTTGTAATCCCTGAATGCTGTGTCCAGCGGGCCTAATGCCTTCGTCCAACGTTTTGATGGCTTATCATAATGCAGTTTACTTTTATCCCAGTCTTTGGTATGAGCAGCTGACCTCCCTTTGTCAAACTTAGTTATATAGTAGTCCCAGCATTGGTATTTGTAGTGGACCAGATGGGCAGCATTCCGTGATATCTGTACTGTTTCCCCTTGTACATGAAGGCGGTGTATCCCTATATCTTTTGCAAAAAGTTGTTTTGGTTTAGAAGCACATTTGCCATTTGTGACATACCACCACTGCTCAAAGTCAATGTAGGCCTCAGCAACCGTCAGTTTGGGACATCGAATGTGTCCTGATGTTCCCATTACCTTAGTCTCCAAGCACAACTGGTCAACTGTAGCAGGATTTGTGTTTTCAACCACCCATTTTGGGAAGTCACGTATGATTTCTTTAAGCATGAAGCTTGCATTGTCTGCCGAGGGAAAGATGTATTCATCAACATCAATATGGAACACCCATTCACAGACTTCCTTCAAGTGTAGAAACCCATGTAAAATGGCTGCATTTTTTGTTTTCTTCCATGGCCAGTCTACAACCACAATCTGTGGGTACTTCTGCAGCTCAAGGAGTGTGTTGTCTGTGCTGTTGTTGTGGTAGACTAGAAATAGCCCCAATCCTTGTTTGATGTAGTACTCTGTCCAGTCTGATATCTTACCCTCCTCATTCTTCATCATTGTCATGACACATACAGGTATCTTAGGGTGGCCACCTATACTCAGTGGTTTTCTGTCACTCCACACTGCTAGTGAGGGCACAACTGTACCATCAGACAGACGAATAGACAAAACAGTGTCTTCATCAAGTGAAGATTTCTTATCACATTCAAACATATCGGGGCCAATTTTCTTTCCAGGAATTGTGTTCTTGTTCACTGTGCAGCTTGAAAATGTGTCTGTGTGTTCCCTGAAACCAGCTGTGGAAAGGATAACTTTGCCTTCATTTGATATAGCAACGGAACAAACCAAGGGGTCTTTTTGCTTATCTGCGGGTGATATTGTTGAAAAATGTTTGAGCCATGGTTCCACTTTATAAGGCCCATGTGAGTATCCCTCGGTATGTATCTGATGCACTTGAGGAGGGTGATCTGGTGGTTTGATGAATTCCCATAGAAGAAGTAACATCATTGATACAGCAACTGCACAGGTAATAGTATGTAACCTACGTCGAGCCATCCTGGAAGACTTTCTGGCTGAAAGGGAAGCAGATGTAAGTGAGCTTGAAGGTTATAATGGCAAAGACAATGTCAATTGCTGAGTCAGTCATTGTTTTCCCTCATATTGAAGTATTTACATGGATGGAGGAAGGGGTGTGTTATATCACAGTGGTGTCTACACACTAAACAACCAGAGAAAATGTACTGCTGGAGCTTTACGCGAGCTTTACACCAACCTCCGGCCGCCAATCACATTCCCTCACGGCCACCCTACCATCAATAATGCAAGCTCGGACTAACTGAAAAAAGGTGCCTTGACAAAAAGCATATCTCACATAGTCTTGAAAAGGCATGTCCTCCATATTCTTAGACGGCTCTATCCCATTAAGATGGCGCAACGACATGAACATAACCTCTCCCAATACAATGGCTAATGGTTATTATATATCTTCTTTTCCCTTGTCAAACTGTTAACACAACTATAACCGAACCGATTTATGTTTAAGACTATTCATCATAGTCTTTGTTCTTCAGTCTTGAGGTGTCTCAGAAAGTTAGGGGGTAGCGTTTTAAAACCATGCGAGATATGCCTTAGACTAAACAAGATATGCTTAGAGGTGTCTCAGTTCCCGGTATGTAATAGGGGGCTCTGCCCACCCCACCCCCGTTTTTCCCCTTTTCTTTTAGATGTATATGTTGTCTCATCTGGGTGTAGGGTATATATACTATACTAAGGCAAACTGCAGGTAGCATAGTTTGGGCATGTGACACTAGGTGGAAGGAGCTACACATTCAGATAAGATTTAATAATATAGATTAAGATAACGCTCTGAACGTTTGTCCGCGCACCCTGGGGAGCTATCACGTATTTGTCCTTTTTCAGTTGGTCCCTGGTTACATCACTCACCTACCCTTACCGACCCTCACCCGCTTGGCAATAGCTCAGCATAATGTGTATACATAACATTAAATAAACCCCTCAAAATTGATTGAATTAAATGTCAGAAAAGCAATCTTGTTTGTTTTAACATGCAAATAAAGCTGTTTTTCTTTAATCCAGAGGATAGCCAATGCAACTTCAAAATCACCCAAATGTTTAAGATATCGTTTTTGGGGATATTTTAAGCTATTTCTAGGCCGCTCTTAAGCTTAATATAATGAAATTTCTTTTTCTGATAGGTAGCTGAGGACTGTGCACTGCAAAAGCCGGCAATACTGTATACTGAAAATACTGAATTGGAAATAAGTGAATCAAATGATTATTGATGTAGTTGTTACTTACAAAAGATGGTGCACCACGACCACGATACTTCGGACACAAAGACATGGACCATTGGTACTGCCTGCCTGCTGTCATGACGATGAAGATGAAGTTTCAAAGGAGTGTTAATTTAATAGTTGCAGGGGTGAGGGTGAATTTGTGGGGACACAAAAAAATTCGCTCCTCCTCAGGAAGGATCGAAAAATTCTGACCTTTCTTGAGGGGGCAAGCCTAAAGCTTATGCCCCTCATAAGAAAAAAGCCTAATCGTTAGTGTAGTTCAAAAGGGGGGGGGGCAAAAATATTTAGGCGCTTTCGATGAGGGGGGCCTGCAAGATATTCCACATGCTCTAGAAGCGGGGCGTAAAAAATATCTGCACATCTGCGCGAGATTTCACACCCCCTGTAATTATTTAATGAACACTCCCTGAATACTGGAGCCTTGGATGGGGGTGGACCCATAAAATCGACAGGGCGACATGGCATTTTCTTAAAATTGACAGGCGACATGGGGCTTAGTGACAAATGGCATGAGAAATTAAAAGATATTGACAAGGGACATGGCCTTTTCTTAAAATCGACAGGCGACATGGAGCCTCGTGACAAATAACAGGAGAATTACAAAGATACTGACGAATGACATGAGCATTTCTTAAAATGGACAGGCGACATGGGGACCCCCATCTAGACCCTCCCTGGGCGCACCAGGCAGGACCTTGATGTAGCAGACCCACGGCTCCATGTGGGGGTTGATGGCTAAATTCGACACGGTGACATGGCCATTTCTTAAAATCGACATGCGACATGGAGCTTAGTGAGATGAGGAAAAGAATAAGTGACATGACATAGGGTATTTCCTAAAATCGACATGAGACAGGATAGGTTCTTAAAGACGACATGGAACATGGGGATTAAAGTGACTGGTGAGATGGCCATTTCTTAAAATTGACATGCGACATAGGGACACCCCCTCCCCCAAACACCCATCTAGACCCCCACTGTGCCAGGGCACCAAATGTGCCCCACCCAGACTATTTAACCACTCTAAGAACCACAGTGCCGCTATTGTAGTGTATTGTGTGACAAAGGATGTTTACCTTTAAGGGTCAATAGTCCTTTAATGCATCATGCTTTTTATCGTTTTAATACTCGAATGCATCTCTGACGAGTCTATACGCGTGTCATGCTGACACATTGGGAGTGTATCAAACCTATCAGCCCCACAGAGTCGGCATGATGCATGAATGTAGCGGTTACTCACTGGGCTGTATTCATGCATCACACCGACAAAGGACATGGCACATTGAAGCACTATGCTGTCCTTCTTCAGTGCCAGGCCCGGCTAATTGTACCGCCAATTACCCCGTCTGGTGCATGACCAGGAGCTCATCAACACTAATCATACTTAATTGGAGCTAAGCGGGCTATAATGTTCTCTGTGATGCTGTCTCGGATGCTGTACAATCTCTGGGTTGGCGCTAGGGCATTATATGTGTTAGCCAGTCTTACGACTTTGTGCCAAAATATATTAGCCAGATTAATGATGAATTCGCCAGATTGAAAATAAGAAAAAGGGAGACCAATTCATATTAAATTGTATTAATCCAAAGGCATTTGGTTACTATAGAAAACTCTTGTTTCTCTATATAAATAGGAAGGTTTTTTTTACATTTTTTACAGAAATTGTATTGTTAGTGGGTACAGGGGGGTCTCATTCATGGCCCTAGAATATTTTGGAATTCATCTATTATATAGGTTCATTCGGGGGGGGGGGGGCTTTAACCAACGTAAGTAGGCGGTAGGTGAGTCCTCACATTTCAGCTGTTGACTCTAGGTCAATTCCTCTTTGCCCAAAGTGCCTTAAAAGTTCCCTGTATAATTACCCCTGTGAAACATATCTGCTCTCTGTACTCAATTCAGTTCCTTGGCACGGTTCAGGGACCCACATAAATTATACTTTTTTTTAAAATATTGGCAATGACTTTCAAATGGATGGACAACTATCGCTCTAATTAGTGCCAAATTAACCCCTTTTTTAGTATGTTTTTTTTCTATTCTGAGACTACAAGCACTACTAGGACCAGCACTACACCAGAACACTGTCCTACGACTAGAACACGGTTTAAAACAGTACAACACTGTAAATAGTTAGCGTAGGTACACATGTATACAGTAGAATCTACTGTAGAATGGATTTACAGTAGAATCTACTGTAGATGTACAATAGATTCTATGTTTACCTACAATGAACTGTGCACATACAGTAAAATCTACTGTACACCTACAAAAATGGCAACCAAATTTGTACAGTGGATGACAGGGCCTGGGTCATTATACTTTCGTAAACCACATTACCTACTAATCCTAAAGCGTATCCTACGTTTTTGTAATCTATGTTTTACAATATTGGACATGTCTTGATTTTTCTACTACTTCTAATCATTCATGAATGCATTTCAAAAATTATAATATATACATAGGATACCTGGGAGTTATACAGCCTATAATACAGGCCACAGGGGTAGATGGTACACTCAAAAAATAAACTTGTCTCCAGACTCTTCAAAGTGACGGTCATAAAATAAACGAGTCAAAAACTTGTCTAAGTAACAAGGAAGCGGGTCTTCTAGCTGGAGATAGAAGACCCACTTGGCATGTGCCAGCCCAAAACCCGACATTTGCCAACTCCAGATTCTATTTGTGGGATGGTAACCTGATAGGTTAGACAACTTTTGACTCGTTTATTTTATGATAATCACTTCGACGAGTCTGGAGACAAGTTTACTTTTTCAGTGTGGTCAGAGGGACAAGTGCATTTAATGGGGAAGTATAGTTGAAACAATGAGATGATAGTACTTCTATTGATTTATTCAAAGACAATTTGGAAATGTCACATTCTCAGAATGTAATATGAAATTCACGTGGCTGTTATATATCTTAGCTTTCCAAAGATATACCTGAGGGACTTCCAACTGTACCTTCATAAATATCTTTGGTAGAATTCGCCAGTCTGGCGAATCCAATAATAGGAAGGTTCGTAGATTGAGATTTAATTCGCCACTGGCAATCTGGCGAATGGCTAGCGTGAACCCTGTCTAAGGTCAAGCCCACTCTTATATTTAAAGAACCACATTTTTGGTATAGAACTGTTTTCTATCATGTATTAAATCTTTAAGCACTATCATGTTATCTTTCAAACCTATACGGGGGAGAGCCTATGCTGGTGTAGGGGCATGCACCAGGAGGCTCAGGAAGTCGTGTGTCAAGCCTCCATTTGGCCTCTTTGTGTAGTTTACTTTAGAGGGTTCTCTCTCATTTACTATCTATCTATCTTCTTTATAAATTTGATGCATGGATTCTCCATGAAATGGCCGTTAATTTGATAAGCTTAAAGAATGGAGAATATCTTAAATCTCAGAAAGATAGAGCATTAACAACTCTTTGGCTGACTACATGTCAATCAGTCAGAGTGTGTTCAATGTATTGTCTCCCAATCAGGCTAAGACCCTCACCTAACACCTGAGACAATGGGGAGGTGATTAAGGTTATCAGGATAAGGGTGGGATGCCACCATTCTGTTGCAAAACACCTCCAGAATCTGTACATCACAAAGAAAATTGGGAAAAAAGGAAGTTATACGTCATAAAATAATAGATTCTATTCCCTTGAAAAAAATCAAGAAAAAACGAAATTGTCCCCCCAAAAAAGTGAATATTCGTAGAAGCTAATTTTTTACATTATTACATTTACTGCATCACTTTGATTCCTTTTCAGTAACCAAAAAAATAATGAGAAGATATGTCACTGTTTTTGTCAAAATATTCAGCATGAACGTAATATTTCGGTGTGAACTAAAATTAAAAATGAGAAGAGATATAGAATACCGTATTCGAAGTAATAAGCGCCCTCCCTCTAATAAGCGCCCCCCCCCCCTTTTTGGGGAATTTTTAGACTAGAACAAAGGCTCCGATTTCACGATTTTGGAAACAATTAAACTCTTAAGTACTAAAATGTCATACAAAATAATTTTATAAGCGCCCAGGGCGCATATTACGTCGAATACGGTAATCTTGTTAATGCATGGATGTTATAGCTCTATAGTGACATATCCCACTCCTTTAGTTAACATTTGTGATGTGTTTTCACCTAATCAATCACATCTCGCACATCCTGGACCAGAGATAATCAGGTCAAAAGGTCAAAAATATAATTTAAGTGAAAATTCACTTTATTTTATGTTTGTATTAATTATTATGTTCACTTTAATACTGTTGAAGGGTTAATGCAAAAGTTTATCAGAAATTACTTAAATTGGTTGATTTGATGAACATTGCGGCTTTTCGCTCTTGCAATTTATTTCAAATACATCCGCAATATGATTGAGATTCTCAGATTTTGCATATTTTTTACCTAAAGCTCACCTCAGCATTAGATATCTACAGAAAGCCACACGTTTTCTCTTTACATTGGTAGTACTAGTAGGCACATTTTATTTGGTGCTGATACTATAAAGAGGCATCCCTGTTTCATGCGTACTTATACATTAATATAAAACCCTATGTTTAGAGCTCCAATATGGATAATCTCTATCCATAACATTTTAACTTTGAAATTCACCAAAAATTGGAAAATATAGATATTTTGGTGAATTAAAAAGTAAGGTGGAGCCTTTGATGTGCTCTCTATGAAAGCAATATAATCCTGAAATCGATTTTTCTTACATGTGACTGGTTAGGTGAAAACACATCACATTTGTGTTACTCTATAGTAGTTACAGTCTTAAACCGCTTTTTATTGCAGTCCACATGATCTCCAGAGTTCATAAAAAGAAAGGGCTGTCAGAACAACACTGTAAGAAGTAAGCACTGTACACCTACAGCAGAAGTTGCTGGCAACTCTTGTTCCAGTAGATTTTGCTGTAAGTGTAGGCCTACAGCAACTGACTTGCTGTACATGTACAGCAACTTCTACTATAAATTTACAGCAACTTCTACTGTAAATTTACAGCAACTTCTACTGTAAATTTACAGCAACTTCTATTGTACATCTGCAGCAAAAGTTGCTGGCAACGTTTGCTCCAGTAGATTCTGCTGTACATGTACAGCAACTGGGTGCTGTAAAGTTACAGCAACTTCTACTGTAGGTTTCATATTATCGTTGACATCAATTAATATCAATTACTATGCATGCATGGAGAGTACTTTCCTGCATATTAGCTAGGATAATACACACTACACAATGTAATGGCTTAATCCTGCTTTAATGTGATACCAGCTTTTTCCCAGGCCAGGCACTTAAGCATTTAACTTTTCCCACCAATGTGGTGACTATTCTATAGTTTTGCTGTTTTTTTGTATTATTCAACATAATTATGCAAATATCAATACATTTTATGATAACTGCATTCAGTCTCTTTCATCCATTCTTATTCTACAATGGTTTGAGAGTTTGTGAAGCTTTCTTTAACTCGGAAATGGGTTGGGTGGAATAATTACTACAAAAATGGTATACTACTGCCACCTAGCGGCAGAAATCTACAGCAATGTATTGTAAATGTACAGCAACATTGCTGGAGACGCAATTTACAGTACATAATGGTGTAATTATACAGCAAATAGTGCTGTAATACCAACTACAGCAAAAAGTTATGTCAATGTACGGCACATTGTGCTGTTTAAATACAGTAACTTTTTACAGTGAAGAAGCACTTCTTATAGGAGATTATGCAACACGAATTACAGTTTTTCCCTTAAAGGATTAAGGGACGAGTCATATATTACTAGCTGGTGGGGGGAGAGGGGGTGGCAGGGGGGCTTGGTAGATTTTCCGACGACAGAATTTTTTTCTGACCCCAGCTGAAAACACATTACCCACCTTACTCTTATACATGGCCCTGATTATATCTCTAATTGGTTCCCATATTACCTCACCTTACCCTAATGCATGGTTCTGTTTGCCATACTATCCAACCATACCCTAATACATTACCCTTTTTACACCAAGTGGCTCCCCTATTACCTCACCTTACCCTAATGCATGCATGTCCCTGTTTATACTCCTCCAAGGGGTTCCTAAGTACAACACCTTACCTGAGGTTCTTGATGGGGAGGGGGGGGGCATGTCCCCTGTCGATTTTAAGAAATGACCCATGTCATTATAGTAGATATATCTACTTTTTCTTCATGTCCCATGTCACTAAGGCCCAAAATGGCCCATGTCACATCCAGATTTTGAGTAAATAGGGCGACACTGGGGGTGCGTATTGTGAAACTAACCCCCCGCCCCCTCCTTGCAAAGTATCTATAAGAGGTTCCAATATTACCTCACTCTACCCTAATCCCTGGCCCTCTCTGTACCCCTACAGCGGGGCCCCCCACATGGCCACCGCCTGCTCCTCCCACCATGTCATAAGTAGTTGGTGTGAGGCCTATTGTACTGCCCTGCAGGCCACGTGGTCGCCAGAGGGGCAGCCCACGTGGTCTTATTTAGCTGTCTATGTCTTAGACAATGTGAGGATATGTAGTATAATAGGTCAGATGACTCAGGGCAGGGAATTTGTTTCCATTTTCATCAGTTTTTGCAAAAACATGGAGGACAGTGGCAAAATGTTTTCAATCTTAAGATGTTTCCAATCTCAAAATGGATAATATTAAAATGGATAAGTTTAACACTAGAGAGCACCACTGTCATGGTAGAATGCACACTGCGGGCTCCCTCCTTCCACATAGCTTAAATATTGATTGATTGATTGGTTATTTTATTTGGCATAAGAATTCACAAGCATGGGGCGTTTTTCAACTAATGCCAAGGAGAGTAAATCGAGCGATTTTATCTCATAGTATAGGACTATCTTAATCTATGACGTTATCTAGCAATAGTCTGTCAGATATTATGCTCTAGCCTATGATATAGCCTATATGATATAGCTTTCATAAAGTCTGCACATGATTGAGTTCTTTGGATATCAGGGGTGAGCTCGTCCCAGAGTCTGACTCCCCTGTACAGTGGGCCCTTGGTGAAGATGTCTTTCCTCGCGCAGGGTAGTTTTAGCTTCAGGCTGGCGTGCCCTCTCAGGACACGGGCTGGCACGAGAACTTGTAGTGGATCCTTGGACAGGCGGTGGAGTTGGGACAACAATTGCCGTCTTCTTGCCACTTCTAGATAGGACACTCAGTTTCTGGTGTGCAGGTCTAGTACATGCATGTCCTGAGCAATTCTGATACGTTCACACACCCTTAGGCAGTCGTTTTGTAACGTCTGGAGCTTTCTTGAGGCCCAGACCGGGCCACCCTCGGCAAGGAACGCACAGTAGTCAGGTATTGGGCGTATCATGTGCTTGTATACTTGTACACTAGTCTCTTTGTCGATTTTTGTTCTGATCCGTCTTAGCTGAGGTAGGCGGAGTCTCATCAGTCGGATCTGTTTTTTCAGCTGATTTGACAGGGTCAGGTAGGTGTCTACTATCACACCCAGGTAGTTGAACTCACTGACCACATTCAACTCCGCGCCATTTAGTGTGTAGTTCAGGCCCTGTAGGTCTGGGATGGAGCCAGGTGAGTATACCCAGAGAATCTTGGGTCTTTTCCGAGTTGACGGTGAGTTTGTTTGCAGTGCACCACTCACTAATCCTGTTGAGGTCTGATTGTAGTAGGGGCTTCATACAGGCTGGGTCCCGGCCCGACACCACCACTGCCAGGTCGTCGGCGTATAAGAAGCTGCTCCCATGGTGGATTGATACTTCAACATTGTTGATGTAGACCAGGAAGAGTAGGGGGCCAAGTACTGACCCCTGGGGCACTCCTGTTGAGACAACATTTGCAGACGACAGGCTACCATTGGCCCCTGTTTGTTGTAGCCTATGTGCGAGATAGTCCTTGAGCCATAGGCAGGACTGTTCATCAACGCCGTATTGGTGTAGCTTGTGTAGGAGAATGGAGTGGTCGACCGTGTCAAAAGCCTTCCTCAGATCGAGGAAGACCACGGCCGACCGCTCCTGCCTATTCCTGGCATGATACAGATGGTTGAGCAGATTGAAGATGGCATCACTGGTTGAGCATCCCGCTATGAACCCGGCTTGGTTGGGGCTGATGATATTGTGGTCTACTAGGTGGTCCATGAGTTGCCGGTGGACTGCTTTCTCTGCCAGTTTAGAAGCAATTCAGCAGGCAGATTGGTCTCCAGTTACTCACGTTCTGCAGATTTCCAGTTTTTGGTAGTGGGATCACAGTGCCTATCTTCCAAGACGGGGGGACCTGGCTCATAGGCCATGGTAAGCCTACATCAGAAAAGCTAAAGGCAATTAGGTTTGGTTATGGATGTGTTTTCGAGAAATACAAGTAGCACATCAGGGCTGAGCTGCATTTGTAAACAAATGTGGTAAATGCAGTCCACCCCCGCCAGGCCCCCACCCGAGGAGTCACTATTTTTCCCCCTCCCATCAGCTGCTCAAAAACCAGTGATATAATACATTGGATGATATTATCTTAGTAATTGTATAACATAATGTGAAAAGATGGATGGATGCACAAGATCACAACTGAATGACAACCCAAGAAGACATCTCCTAACAGCTGTAGAATGGAAACACCTGAGCCATCCTAGTTATTTTTGATTTCATATGAGAGTTAACACCCTAGGCTTTCAGAAAAATGTAAAATGTTATGTCTCAGACAAATATTTTTTGAGTTCAGGCCCCTCAAATCTGAAAAAATACCCCCAAAACAGGGTTCCCACCTACTTCTTAATTTTTTCGTAAGCCCTCCATGACAGAAACACCATTGGAACCAATTCCAAACAGCCTAGTTTACTAGGATCCACTCTCCTCCAATATAATAGTAACTCCCAATGGGTAAAATCGAAAAAGTGATTTAAAATGCCATCACACCAGGGATAAACTTTAGTTATCAGCAAAGTATATGGTCCACTCTCCTCAAATTCTCAATACTTAAAATCGAGAAGGTGATTTAAAATGCCATCACACCAGGGATAAACTATAGTTATCAGAAAGAAATATGATCCACTCTCCTCAAATTTAATGGTAACTCCCAATAATTAAAATGTAAAAAAGTGATATAGAATGCCATCACTCCAAGGATGAACTATAGTTATCAGAAAAGTATATGGTCCATTCTCCTCAAATTCAATGATAAATCCCAATAGTTACTATCAAAAACATGATTTCAAATGCCATCACACAAGGGATGAACTATAGTTATCAGCTAAGTATATGGTCCACTCTCCTCAAATTCAATGGTAACTCCCAATAGTTCAATCGAAAATGTGATTTAATGCCATCACACCAGGGATAAACTATCAGCGGAAATATCTACATTTCCAGCAGCTCGCAAGTACTGCATCCATGCATGATGCCAACCTTAGGGGGTTAGGGAGTGATCATTTTTTAACAACAGCGGGGGGGGGGGGCAAAAATATTTGGACCCCTTGACCGGGGGGGGGGGGCAAAAAAATTTGGAACCCTCTTGGGGGGGGGCAAAATAATTTAACCTGTTTAACCCCCCCCCCCCCTGGCCGTAAGGGGGGGGGGTAAAAAAAATTAATACACTCCAAAGGGCAGAAATATGGACGGCTGTAAGACAGGCACGGAACGATGCTGTCACCTGGTGGTAAATTCTGGAAAATGGCCAAAACTCAAATTACCAAGTGATTGCCACTGCACATGGACTCTCCCTCTGGTTATGAGCAGCAGTCCATTTTTATGTGGGAGATGGAGGATGTAGTTGAAAAGAGATTAGAAAATGCGTCAATCCTATAGGAATTTAAAATTGGGTTTATACCCCATTATATCACGACAAAACCACTCCTAGTGGTCTTTTAAAGATGCGCCCCACATCAAAACTATGAAAAAAGTCTCCAAATTTCTTTTTGAGTTGGCCTTAACTATATATACATGAGGTAAATCAGCATATATAACGAGCTAACACCAATGTTAATAAATAAGCCTTTATTGGTCTGTGAACACCTCACGTTCCCCCTGCTAACAAAGGTCTTCACCAGCTCACGACGGCACACACCGGCAGAAAAACGTCCTTCAATGCCTATTTTCAACATCCGTACAAACTTCCTATGCTGTCCTACTATTTATCATATCATCATTATAATTATGGCTTAATCATTTTCGACTCTGGGAGTTACATGCGGTGTTTTTTTCTCTGTAGACCCACGCAGGGTCAACTCAAGGACGGCCACTCCAGCAGGGAAACGTGTAAGGTACGATTTGTGATAAAAACTTGTTCTCTTAGTATAACAAAATGTCATATTCTTACATCTGTATGACCGGGCGAGCCCAACATGGATGCGATATCACAACACCACTACTTAAAGGATATCCGCATATACCCTCGAGTATTTGAATGATTCATAACTTCTTTTTTGTACCGCGGTATGGCCCATTAGACCTATGGCAAACCTGAATACATATGAATATAGACTTGTATATTGGATCGATTCACCAAAATTATAAATGAAAGTTTTTTTCTTAAATTTCTGGAAATTATTGTTCATCTGAGACCGATTATTAGGTTTACAGGTTTATTAGGTGTTTGATAACTGGCTTTAGAAGCCACGAACACACATTGTACCTCATAATAGGTGATTTTCATGATTCTTAGTAAATGATATTTATGATTTACAAAGTAGGCTTACGGAGTAAACCCGATATCGTCAGACTCCTAACTCCTCCATTCTCAATAATAAATGCAATTGGTGGGTCGACCCACTCTATGGCTATAGCCATATATCGACATATTTAACTTTCCGCTGACAACATTGTTAATACTTCTGGCTCTATCTCAGCTCACATACCATTCCAGTCACATCAACTTCTACAATCGTCAAACAAGGTAACAGTTCATCTTCCCAACGTCTTCTCGGATCAAGTGCTTTACAGTAACAATGTGACGCGTATTGACGGGAAAGACTCCGGATAGTGACATATTGCTGGGAGTCTTATTTGAAAAAATAAAAGTAAACGCAGGAAAAAATATTATTTTTAATTACCCTAATAACGAGACCTGTCACGATTGCTTAACCGGCTGAGCTCCCCATAGTCAGCTGTAACACACAGGTATTAGGCCTAAAAAAGGTTTGTTTCAGGTAACATGGAAAGAAAATGAAAAAATTTTAAAACCTTTTTTTTTAAATATGAAAGTACTACTAGTAGCTAGCCTCACCGAAGACCCTAAAATTGACCAAAAAAGGGTAAACATGCAGAACTTTCTTCAAAATTGAATTAAAAAAAACGTAGGGTCGGCCCTGTTTTGATAGAGTCGGTCGGGTGACCTGAAACAAACCTTTTATTTTTTGGCCTTACCGTCACAATACAAGGAGACTGTTAGCTGCAATATGATACAATATAAGCCGCTGTAGGTATTTAACATTGGGATTGTTATGAGGCAAATTATGGGACTTTACAGTGGGCCATAGCATGCATAAATGATAACTCTATAATTGTGATAACTTCCAATGTACATTTATCATGACCAGTTTTGCACGTCTCCCCTAGTGAGCCCTCATGATGCCTTGCAGTTAATTTGTCGTCATGACGCACCAATGTAGTCACAATGACTAACTCACTGACACCGCCCTGGTGCATCATGTCCACTCTTCGGGAGTGTATCAATCCGGTAGGGTCAATATGATGCACAAGTTACAAGTTGAGTTGCGAATTACTCGGTAGGACTGAATTCATGCATCATAACGACAAAAGGGCACAGTGCATTAAAGCACTACACTACCCATAACGGGTTACACACTGACAAAATCCACTCCGACTGTAGATCAGCGCACATATCTGTACTATGCATAATACCCTCCTGTATGATACCCTCCTGTATGATACCTTCCTGTGTGATACCTTCCTGTGTGATACCCTCCTGTGTGATACCTTCCTGTGTGATACCCTCCTGTGTGATACCTTCCTGTGTGATACCCTCCTGTGTGATACCTTCCTGTGTGATACCCTCCTGTGTGATACCCTCCTGTGTGATACCCTCCTGTGTGATAACTTCCTGTATGATACCTTCCTGTATGATACCCTCCTATAAACTATAATACACAACTTTGTCCATCAGATGGGTCTCGGCTTGATACAACTATTGTAAGTAGACAACTGAACACTATTTCCTGTACTATTGAGATGATTCTTCACATGCATTTAAAGGGGAAATACCTCAAACATTGAGGCATACTTCTATTAGACTTAACTATCATATAGTCTGTATGATTTTTAACTTTTTATTTGTAAAATATATTCTGACGATAATTAAGGAAATTTTACCTCACAGTGTACAAAAATGGTAATGTCTTGTTGCCCTTGGTAACGGTAATAAAGAGGGACCTTATTCCCACGAGCTGCAAGGGCCACTTAAGCACTGTCATGTTCGGCCTGCTGTGTTACCAGGGCAACAAGGGTTCAGCCACTCCGCTGCTCTAACTGTTCATGTTGTTGGTGGCAGTCTAGTCCTCAGACATATCGACTCGGTCCAAGATGTGCCGGTATTCAGAGACGAGTTCCTCGAAGGTTTTATCGAGGTACTCGAGTCGTTGGTCCACCGTCAGGTTGTTAAGGGTCGCTGCCAGCTCGTTAGGGTTCAATGCACGTTGTAACTTCTCAAAGTCACGGCCATTTTTCTGTAATGTACATTCAGGGGTGTGAACTGAGAAAAGGCAAAAACTCTGAGGGTTTGCCCAGTAGAGGGATGGCAAGAGGAAACAACTATATTGATCTACACTATGGCATTTCCTCATGGAAAAACAGCAGTATTAGTAATTTTTAGGGACAATTTGGGTGATGAAGTGAAACAGATTTCTCATTGGATCTGGACGAATCACAAATCACAAGGATGACCAATTTAAAGACCCAATGATCTGAATTCAGATTTTAATCTGAGCTTTCATAGCCCTAACATTGTAACTTTAGTGTAGGATGAGATAAAGGGATGGAGTGTCATACTACCCCCATCAATTCTCGCGTATAACTGAAGGTTGTATGCAAGTCACTCAGATTTAATTTGATATCAGCATACCTAAATAGGGTGTGGCGTATACAAGTGTTTTTTAAAGAATACTACAGCACTTGATTGGCTATTTTTAGACCCCCTGTGCGGCTTATAGGACTTATCAAAGTTAGGAGTGTGACTTATACAGAGTAAGGCCCAAACACAAAAATCTGCAGTAGTTATTTTAATATGACTAAGGTAAAATTTGGTAAATTGACACATATATCTTTCCAACTTGATTTCCTGATTGCTTATATCTGTTATAAAAGGTAACTTCTAGCTATCTAGCCCCACACTAGTCACCATATAAACCCATAATTTAACAGACATTTAAACAATAATCTCCATTGAAATAATAAACAGATTTTTTGTAAAAATAATAAAAGTTGAGTACCTGGAAGGGTATGTTTATCCGCTTTTTAACGTCGAGTCGGTATGATTTGTAGTCGGAGGGGCTCGCACAGTTTGTGGCTCGTAACCGCAGAACCTCGTAAACCCGGCGTGCTTGTTTCTGAAGGACAAGCAAAGTAAAGTATATAAACTTCTGTTGTACACCAGTTTGAAGACTTTTGAAACTTCCAGAATACAGTTTAAAAAAAGATTTCATCACCAAGGTCTAAAAAATATTAACTCACGGCCTAAAATGTATAGGATAATATACGTTTTTCATGACCAAAATTAACATTTTAGTAGTTAGAAATTTATTGATCTCTAAAAATGAGGAAATTTAAGTTATTTCTATCCCACTGCATTACTGGCAGTATAAGTTTTAATTTGATACCAAATATGCCAATATTTGTCCACTTTTAAAGTGTTTTTCATCTGAAATTAGAAACAAATATTGATGCGCGCTGTGATGAGAAACCATTTTATTTTTTTGAGTGGCCTTACATGTTAAGTTACATGTATTAAACCTATGTCTAAACCAAATGTTTTCTATATACATGAACCAGTCTGGAAAGCCAGGGACCAACCCGCCTTTAACTACTGGACCCTCTCTATATCTTGTGCTATAGGTGTGTTTAGTGTCGCTTATACTTCTCACACTACAAGTTCACACTGCTTGACAAACTGCGGGAACTCTTGTTTTTGGATAACTTTCTGTGGGAAATTAACATAATTGAATTATTGACGTACCCTGTTTATCTTGAGTTTGGTGCGTGCCTCCATAACCATGTCCTCCGTGAAGCCCCCGCGCAGACAGGCCGGCTGGAACTGAGATAGGCGCGAACAGTTCCGCACATCGACAAAGTCACGCACACGCTGGAAGTTCTCTGACGGGTCTTCAACTGGAAGCACAAGCAAAGATGGATTGTGTGATATACATCACAAATGACCCAGGGCTTGGTGGAGATGCGGAAAGAGGATCAAAAAGAAAAGAAGGTCCACATAGGTCAAAACACCACTACTCCCCACCCTAAAGAATGGACCATGGCCCCAGGTGCTAAGACCCCGGCTAAGACTATTCTAGGTCTGGTCATTCTTCAGGGGGGAGAAACAGGGTGGACCATAGTGCTTTATTTCTGGACTTAGGCCAAAGAAAAAAGTGGAGGGATTTTGTTTCAGGTAACATGGCCCCCTTTTTTCAATTTCTTTTGGGGTCGTGTTACCGGAAACAAACTTCTTTTTTTTTTTGGCCTAAGTATCCTTTACATGCACCGTGGTGGGGGGGGGGGGGGGGGGGATTCCTCCCTCTCCCTACATGGGAATTTGCCATTGTGCACACTCCTCCTCCAAGGTGAGGTGAGCCCCTCATACATGTATTCAGACATGTCAGTTGGGTACTGGCCCAACAATTGAAAATTAGTTGGATAGGTCTACCGAGGACCACAAGCGTAGCGCCTTGGAGCCGCAAGCGGAGGGCTGCGGCAAGCAAGGGGGGTTTGGGGGCATGCCCCCCCCCCCCCAAGAAAATTTTGAAAATATAGAATTTAAATGATGCATTCTGATGCATTTTCTAGCATCATCTACCCAACAGGAAATCAATATGTAGGCCTACCATATCCAAAGTATCCGAAAAGAATGTCAAATTTTGCAAAGAGAGACATTTTCTGTCAGGGCACACGTTTATTAACAGCAGGTGGTTGGGGGGGGGGGGGTGTCAAAAAGTATGTTAAAGTATACTGTAGACAAGGATGTGCTTTCTATAAAACTTTAAAAAAGACAAAAAATATTTCTTCATATTTGACATTTATAGGGGAGCCGAGTGTGTCTGCATGAAAATCCAGCCCCCTCCCCCTACGTTGCTAAAGAGTGACCACTTCTTTACTAAATAAGCAATGCATATCTATACAGCTAATTTGGCCTTTACAGATCACCTGGTCCCCACTGACCTTTCTTTAGGGTTGAAATGATACCAAAATCGTCTCATAAAAACGTCTCACCTCCTATTTAGCATTGAGCTCTATGGGTGTCTGTGTGAACGTGCATCTTTTAAAGTCAGGATTCAAGGTCACTGGCCTATCTTCAGCATTAGTTCGCACAGACCTGTTTTTCAGCGTCTTTTTGACAATTTAAAAAAATACTTTTTCATGGGGAATTTTTTTTTTTTGGACACTTTGACCATCACAGGAAGACAGACATTGTTCCAAAGAATCACATCAGCTTTCTGTTGTGAAGAAACAATCAAAAATAGAAGTAGGGGGAATGTGCAAAGTCAGCTGACCAAACAACAATTTCTGGGGGAAACCGTCTCACAGAGACCCAGGGTCCCCTGGGTCAATTAGCCACGCTGTATTCAACATACATTGTCCACTCTGAGCTAAAGAAATATCATAAATCGTTTAATTGGGATTAGAACTTTTAAGATATTTTGGGTTTAAATAGTCTAAAGATCGGCCCAAATCTCGTTATTAATACAAGGTAGATACTGGTACTTGATTTGTAACATTTATCTGTAGGTCTATTCTGAGCATGTTTTGTATTTTCGTTTATAATGTAGGAAAAACGTTAATATCAAATTATCAGGATTTCTGTGTTATGCCCTTTGTCTTCATGATCCATGTGAAAACCTGATGAGTAACTTGTCAGGGCTGCATTCGTACATCATGTTGATCTAACAGGGTGAATGGCCTGCAGAAGGATAAGCATGAAGCACCAATACAGTGATGGCAAGTTACTCACTTGCACTGCATTGGTGCATCATGACGACCCCATAGGATCGGCATGATGCTTGAATGTGCAATGCGAGTTACTCGCCAGGGCTGCATTGAACATGGAACCCTGATTAATCAGGGTTGCCACCGACAAGGTACTTTTAAATTCCCTGACTTTTCCCTGACGTTATATCAAATTTCCCTCACAATCGCGACAAACCCTATGCCTTCAAATGCCCTCCCACTATGAATACCCAGTTTTTAAAGTCATCTTCTACCTAGTGAGTGGTCATTATTTAACAACAGGGGTTTTGTGTATCACGTGCGTGCAAAATTTTGAACCCCTCTTTTTTGAGGATTCAGATAATTTTCTCCCTTACAATCGTAGTAAAATACAGGGGTTTTCAAAGAAAACGGGTGAAATTTTTGGGTATTTCAAAGATTTTCCCTGACAAAATATCATTTTCCCTGACATTTTCAGAAAATATAATTTTCCCTGACATTTTGCCAAAAAATCTTCCCTGACATTTCTCTGACCTGGAAGGAAAAATATTTTCCCTGACATTTTCCCTGACAGTGGCGACCCTTTTAATGCATGAAGTGTTGAGGTCCAATGCTGAGAGGGTGTGTGCCTTACCGGTGATGTCGAGGACGTCGTTACGAGCGAGGCAGTCGTTGTAGAAGGTCTGCAGCAGCTTGGCACCGTGCCCCTGCCGCTGGAACGGGGGCATCACCAGCACCTGACTGGGGACCGCAGTTACAGAGTTACCACAACAACAAGGGATCTGCATGCATTGTAAATTCTCGTATATAAGCCGCGGTTTGTCAGACTCCACTTCAGTTTAATACCAAGCATCCCTATATAGGATGTAGCCATATACTAAATTATGAATTTTCAGACCCTCTTAGAAATTTGTCAAAGTTAGAGCTGTGGCTCATACACGAGTTAGGCTCAACTTATACTCAAGCATTTACGGTACGATGTAAATATAGAAAAGAACTCATCACTGAAAATCAGATCTACTCGCTAGAGCTGCATATATGGGGGTCCGAAGGGAGTATAATCCTGTAGGGTCAGCATAATGCTTAAATGCAGTCCTGGATGATGCACAAAAGCAGCAAAGTTTCCACTATTTTTCATTCACAGTTTTAACTTTTAACTGACAAGTTTAATACCCTAATTTGTTTGTGTATAACCCGCATTTTGCATATAACCGGAACCAGACATTTTTGAAATCTAGAATTCAAAGGGTGCATTCTGGTGTTTCATACCATTAGGAAAATGTTGCTCAAAATATTTTTTTAACTGTCTTTAAACTGCCATTTTATCAAAATCTAGAGAACAACTAACAAATATGATAATCATATTTTTAACTGACATTTAACTGACCTTTAAAGCAAAAACAACAAATCTGACTTCTACCTGACTTATGGGAACCCTGAGCAGTGCTAAATGAGTCCTATGCGTGCTTACCTGACGCGGGGCCGCACCTTCTCTGGGTATGCGTAGTAGTTGTAGCATGTCATGTAACCAGCGAAGGCGTACATGGGGTTACCGTTACTCTTGTACTTCTCCAGTCTGTCAACCAACACAAAGTCATTTAGCCGAAAGTACCGTAAAGTATATCATCAGGTATGTACGTGAATCAGAAACAGTTTTAGTTTCATGCCAAACTTGCCCATATGGCGTGCGGCTTCTACATGGGTTTTCGGCGTGTACTACATAGCAGTAAATAAAAGTGGCCAAAATAAAACACAAGATTCAGCTCCTAGAATTTTCCAAAGTTAGAGAGCGGCTTATACGAGGGTACAGCTTAAGCGCGAGACTTAACAATATACAATCATTGTGTATTACGCGTATTTCAAATTTTACCATCACTTACTTTCAGAATAGTCAGGCCTCGATAGTCTAGCCCTTGATTGTCTGGGGAGCATTTCAATTTGAAGAATTCTTTCTTTTTTCTACCTCTAAATAATTGAAAATGCGACACTTATAACTGGTTATTTAAATGCTCAGAAACACAGATATTATATTAGATTTCTTTACGATAAATAGCAGATATGTATTTCCTTACAATAAATAGTAAGTCCATCGCTCGTCGTCGACATCTATAAATGATGCAGCGTCGACGTAGAACATGAGGAAAGGCTGCAACCGCTCGTGGTAGTCACGGAAACCGGGCGTCACCATCTTGGTTTTATACACCTCAAAGTGACGTTCCTCACCACCTGCACAAGCAATTGACGATTTTTACAATGAGAAAAATAAGAAGAAATTATAAATTCATTTCTGGTCACTATGATTCTTTCAGAATGTTACATGATCTCACAAATACTTTTGTCTCCACTATCAGTGACAGTTTTAACCGTTTTTTGACTGGCAAATATTATATCTTAATTAAAAATCAAAATGGCAATCTAGGATGGAGATGAAACAGTGTTTCATGTTAATAGTGTCTCTTGTTGGAACTTGAAAATGTCGCATAAAATGATTTCTACCGGCATTTTCTCAAAATCAAGAAAATAACAGACAAATTATTATCTAACTGACATTTCATTTAACTGACTTCTAAAGCAAATAAAAGATAATTGACTTTTAACTGATGGACGGGAATCCTACAGCATTCACTGCAGACGCACTGAGGATAGTACTTCAAAGGAACAATAAATCCATCCCACTTAAAACTGACATGTACCTTTTTTTACAGTATAAGCGTGAATCTTCTCCCCGTACGGTTTAAACGTGGCGTCTTTGCTGATGGCTGCCGTGAAGTCGTCAATGTTGGTGAGAAAACCGGGCTGTAGACAATCACCCAGGATCTTCAAGATGTTATCAGCCTGAAATACGCACATCAAGTTTTCAATATAGGACTCAACTTCCATTGGTTGAAATGAGGACCCGTGATCTGTTCCAAACTAGATGGGGCTTCAAGTATTACAGATCCCTGTTTTCATACATGTTTTCTACAGGTGAGAATACATGTATGAAAACTGGGATCGCGTTTACCTGGACTCCTTGAAGCCCCATCTAGTGTAGAGCAAATCTCATTATCCTACGTGTGGATCCCTGTGAATTATTGAACTCCCTCTGGCACCCAATTATACGGTACAACACCAACAGGCTGCACAGGGTAAGCCGGCATCACAGTACCCATGGACCCCAAGTTCGGCTCCCTGTCTACCCTAAACTCTCAAGTATATGCTGAACCCAGGTATAAGCTATACTTCTAATCCTATAAGCCCGCACAAGGGATCTGATTATTGCGACTTTAGTATACTTGTAAGAAGTAGAACCCTATATTGAATTAAAGCTGGTATACTGTAAAGTCTCGGGTTTAAGCTGTGCCCTCGTATAAGCCGCTTAATAACTTTGGAAAATTCTAGGAGCTGAATCTTGTGTTTAATTTTGGCCACTTTTAGTAATGTAGTACACTCCGAAAACCCATGTAGAAGCTGCACCCATATGGGCAAGTTTGGTATGAAACTAAAACTGCTTCTGATTCACGTACATACCTGATGATATACTTTACGGTACTTTCGGCTAAATAACTTTGTGTTGGTTGACAGTCTGGAGAAGTACAAGAGTAACGGTAACCCGATGTATGCCTTCGCTGGTTACATGACATGCTACAACTACTACGCATACCCAGAGAAGGTGCGGCCCCGCGTCAGGTAAGCACGCATAGGACTCATTTACCGAAACAAGGGTTCTTTAATCTACAACACCACATTGACATGGGAGGGACAGGCCTTTGATATGCTGTTAGTCTACCAGAGCATGGGAGAGGGCAGCCATAGGTGTAGCCAGGAAGCAATGAAGACTCCAAGCTGATACAACTGTGTGCCATCAGTCTGGAGTAGACTTTACAGTATCATGCACCGCCCATCTCCCTGTGGTTATTCTCCACCCTTCCCACTCACCTGTACACCATCAAACCGCTGGGGCGTGACCTTGTCCGTGTACTTGACATTGACAAAGGTGATCATCCTGGAGGCTGTGCAGTAAATGTTGACGCGCAGGTCTTTGTACCCGAAGATGTTCTCACTGTGGGAATAAAGCACAAGATGTTCTCACTGTGGGAATAAAGCACAAGATGTTCTCACTGTGGGAATAAAGCACAAGATGTTCTCACTGTGGGAATAAAGCACAAGGTGTTCTCACTGTGGGAATAAAGCACAAGATGTTCTCACTGTGGGAATAAAGCACAAGGTGTTCTCACTGTGGGAATAAAGCACAAGATGTTCTCACTGTGGGAATAAAGCACAAGATGTTCTCACTGTGGGAATAAAGCACAAGATGTTCTCACTGTGGGAATAAAGCACAAGATGTTCTCACTGTGGGAATAAAGCACAAGATGTTCTCACTGTGGGAATAAAGCACAAGATGTTCTCACTGTGGGAATAAAGTACAAGATATTCTAACTGTGGGAATAAAGTACAAGATGTTCTCACTGTGGGAATAAAGTACAACAAGATGTTCTCACTATTGGGGAAATCACAAGATTATTCTCACAAGAAGATGCCGAGTTTAATTCTTGTATTAGTTTTCTTAGTAAGACTAAAGTATCTGCGAACTGTAAGGTCTGCATGATGCACGTATGCATGACTGCGAGTAACGCTCTGGCACTTTTGACAAATTTCATAAATTTGTTCACAAAATGTATCACTTGTCATGAGAATTCTATGTAGAATTCACCAGATTGATTGATTTGATGCAAAAGCATTTGCATCTCTCAATTTGCCATATTTATCGGTTCAAAAGTATATTTGATAATGAAGATTCTGCCATCGTTCTAGGCTTTGTAAAAAAAATTAAAGAGACCTACCCTACCTATTTTTTTTCAGTGTGCTACCTGAAACACAAAATTTATTTTGCTAGGCCCAAGTGAACTCACCTGTCCCCAAAGAGCTGGTGTGTCATGTCGGGTTTGAAGACGGTGGCATCTTCCTCAATCTCCGCTTCATGTCGCACTGAAAAGTAAAATCTCATTCAATCAATTCTTTATATTTATTCATTTTATAAATCCTCCTATTTCAGTATTAGGAGTTACAAGTTTAATTCCGTCTTCTTCATATTCAGATGTTCAGTATGTATATTTTTTCAATCAATATAAGATATACCTCATCTACACACGGATTTATAGAACCGTAGAACCCTGCCCTTGTGCCCATGTAGAAGGCAAGCAGTCTTTGCAAAAACATACAAGACAGTGGCAATGTCGTCCTAAAATGCCACCGATCCAGCAGATTGACAAGTGTAGCAGGACCTAAAGTCCAGTCACATGTTGGGCTTTTCTAAACTAAAATTATTTAGTTGGTCTTTAAACCTGAAATATGTTTGTCAATATACTGTGTAAATCTATGTATCTATCGTGATTGAGCCATATATGATTACAAATTAAATATATTTTCAATGGACATTGGACATTTTATATTTAAAGTATTCTAAAATAAAGAAGATATTCCCTAAAATCCCAAGTCTCTGCATGCTCAATGTTGAAGAATGAAACTTTGACCAAAGTAAAGTGTGTTTTAAAATCCCTACATGTTTCGGTCTTTATCTAAAGTACATAAATGGTCAGATATCTTGCAATCCGGTCCTTTAAAAATGAAGCTGGTCCTGCAACATTAAACATTTGCAGGACCGAATGTCTTGTGGGATGAAAAAGTTTTCACAAAGAGTGGGCAAGTGGTGGGTGTGTAAGACAGATTCCTTTTTCAGAGTGGGATGTTTCTGTTTATGGCTAAACTCAGTGAGGAGGCGGTTATTTTTACAAGACCTGGTTATTAGAGGTGATTAAACAATTGATCAATAGATCATTACTTACCAAGCTTGAAATGAACGACATCGTTTGCACAGCATTTGTATCCCTCAAACTTGTTACGGGCAATGCCTAAGTCTGCAACAAACGTTAAGGAAATATCTAAATATCAAGTAAATGTATGTGAATTCAGTGGAGGGGTTGCCTGTTGGAAAAAGGGTGAGTGGTTATTGTTAAAGGGGTGGGGTGTATGGGGAGGGGTGTATGGGGGGAAGGGTTTTGTGTGTACCGTAAAAGCTTTTGTATAAGCCGCGGCTAGGCCACACTTTAAAAAAAAGATGGTTATCATCCGGGTATCACAGTTTATTGTACCTGACACTCCAGCAATTGAAAAAAAAAATAGGAAAAAAAAAGAAGAATTTGCAGCCTACCGGATGAGTTATTTTCAACCCGCCCGCTCCACCGGAAACAAGACATCGGCCCCAACTCTAGGTGCGGCAAATAGGTGAGTTAGGCTTATACGCGAGGTTTTACTGTATAATGCATTGGTAAAGGAGTGGGGATGTATTGGAGAAAGGGTGGTGTGTGTACTGGTGAAGGGGTGCGGTGTTGGGGTAGGGGTGAGGGTCTATTTAGCGATGACAGCCCAAAATTAAGATCTCAACCGATCAACACGAGCCATACCCCAAATGAAAGGCATTGGCCATAGCTTTTCAGAGCTCTTTGGATCAAGTCGATATTCCTTTTAGAACCGATTCTATGCCACTTTAAATATTGATATTGCTAAATACATTCTGCCATACTCCGGTCAGGATATTTGCCAAAATATTGAGATAACACCGACCATTAACCATGCGCTGCGCGCAGTGTAATTTGGCATGCTATACATAAACATTCATAGATTCTGATTGAGAAGGCCGATTCACAAGCCAATTAGATCTACTTAAAGCTAAGGATTAGCAGATTAACATATCTAAGGGGCATATTAAAACTAGATCTATAAGTAGGGCAAGTCTCAAGCCAAAGTCAGAACTTCAAAAATTTTTTTTTAGTAATTGACTAAAAGTGCATTTACTCACTTAAAAAGCGCAGAAAAGCGCAGCTACATACATATATAATGATAACATTTCCTACATGCAAAAATACAGTAGAATAAGGCCCTATTTTGGGTTAGCTTATAAATTAAATACTTTTCTCAAAAAATTGTCTCAAACTTCTGAGTCTTTCCGAACTATTTTTTTCTTTAAAAGTTGGTAGATTTTTCTCAAAATAGTCTCAAACTGTAGCCTTTTATGTTCTTATATGAATGCTGACCCTCTGTGATGTGTAAACATACAGTAATACCTTTTATGTCAATGGTTTCTACTACAAGTGCCCTGATTTGACCAAATATTGGTGCAGGGCAGTCTGGCAGAAACTGAGATTCTCCCAACAAACCATAGCTGTACACACATTTAAAAAAAATATTTCTATAAAACTTTACCTACCAATAGATAGATCAAGATTTCCTCTTTAAATACATATCACCCATTTGTGATTCTGACAAACAGAGCCTTTCCTATGGCAGATTTACAAACACCTGTTTAGCATAGTGACAGATACAATACGCAACACCCTGGATTGGACTGTCATCGCTAGTCTATTGATATTACATTTGGCAAGGCGTGTGTATTGGGAAAGGGGTGGGCGTGTATTGGTGAAGGGGTGTGGTGTATGAGGGAAGGGTGTGTGTGTTGGAGAAGGGGTGGACATGGATGTGAAGAGAATCATGGTGTGCAACATGTACTATTGCTCACAAAACTCACCAGAATGCGGAATTTTATTTCAACAATTCCAAAATTTCCCCAAAGAGACATGACCCGGATCCTCACTTAATGATGGCTATCCAATGATTTATTATCTCTGGGTGAATTTAGCAACATTAGTTTTTCCCATAGTGACATGGGTCATGCCCATTTCTTAAAATGAACATGCAACATAGGGACCCGCCTATCGAGGGCCTCAGGGATGGGGTGTGTATTGGGGAAAGGGTGGGTGTGTATTGGGGAAGGAGTTGGGGCTGTGTTGGGGAAGGGGTGCGGGCTGTATGGGGAAGGGTGATGTATTGGACCAATTTGGGAGGCACTGGATCAATATGGGATGTGTTGGTAAAGGCGTGGGGTGTGTGTTGGGGAAGAGGTGGGGGTGTGATAGGGAAGGGGTGGGCTGTATGGGGGAAGGGGATGTATTTGTAAAGGCGTGGGGTGTGTGTTGGTGACAGGGGTCGGGGTTGGTTGTATATTGGTGATGCACTGATGGTGATGAGGTGAGGTGTATGGGTAGTCAATGACAATGTGTCAGGGGCGCAGACACCAACCACGACGGCCGGCCATAATCTGAGCTTCTCAAAATGAACGTCTTTTTTTTTTCAAATATGATCCCTATTTAGTATTCAGTACCTGGGGTCATGACTCATGCTTTCTGTGAATGTATTTTTTTCCCAACAATTAAAGAATTTTCCATTCAATATTTGATAAAGCTGTCACTAGAGGAGCTTTATAGCTTTTATTCATTTAGAATAATGAAATAGTATATAATGCGCTATATAAAATCATACAAATGTAGGAAAAGTGACATTTCTGATTTAAAAAGCTTTAAAAGGGGTAGGTAAAATAACCACTGCTCTATTTTGACTTCAAAAAGTTAACTTGACAATGTCTGGACTATCAATTCTTTTTAAAATGTAACTAATTCATGATCCTCCCTTGGTCCCTATCTATCTTGAGTTGCAGGCTGCATGATTGCAATGAAACAAATACATATACCTCTCAACATTAGCAACAATGACAATGTATTGAACTTAAATATTCTAACAGAACACAACTGTCACTGAACAATTAAGTTTGTCTCGGTGCAAGTATACTACTGTAACTACAGTAACGATATAAAAGAGCAACTTTAGAGTAGGAGGTAGCTTAGTATTGGAGGAATGAGTGCAAATCATGTTCAAATTAAATGGGCTACTCTTCACTACAGTAGTAGTACAGCACAGGTTTCTTAAAACTTTCAAACTGTCTTTGCACAACCTCGTTTCAGTAGATACAACCACATAATTTTCAAAAGCAGTCTATGTTTAAATTGATGTTATGAATTGGTAGAGCTTATTGAGATAGACACTCAGTTCAAATTTCAAGTCAATATCTCTATTAGTTCCTGAGAAAATCGCAATTGTATGTCCTGAGATTTCTGCCACCTTTACCATACTGAAGCATATAGATAGTTGTGACCATGGACAAATGACTGACTGATAGAGAAATACACCCTACAACACTATTTCTGCTCTCATTTTGTCAATTCTTTACCGATCTCTTTCAAATAAAATCTGTATCAGTTAGTATCAAGTGCCCTAAAAAGATCAATTGCCTGTTGACCTTGTTAAAGGTCAAGGACATTTGAGATCAAGGTCGAAGGTCACATCCCCAATAACACTTTATTATAGATTCACATTATTTCTGTCCTCCTCTAGTCATATCAATCTCTTTTAAATGCATGCTGTACCAATAAGTATCAAGTGCCCTTCAATATCAAGTGGCCATTGACCTTGGTAAGGTCAAGTTCATTTGAGGTCAAGGTTGCATGTTATTCCCCAGTAACGTTTCAAATAACGTTTAATCGTAGATCTACACTCAGTTATTATCAATTGATGTTTTCTATATAAAGACTAAGATAAAAACACCCTTGACCTAAATTATGGTCAAGGTCATTTTAAGGTCAGAAGGTCAAAGGTCAATACACTATTGAAACAGGAACACTTTTTTTTTCTCATTTTGTAAATTATTTACCTATTCCTTTCAAAATAAAAACTACCATTATATATCATAGTCCCCAGCAAATGAAACCACCTATTAGTTTGTTAGAAACAAGGGCATTAAAGGTTAAGGTCAATGGTCACTTCCCAGGGATGCCCGAGAGTATTATTCATTGTAGACTTGCATATGTAGAAAGGATTTAGACGCTCACCAAAAGATCCCTGAATTTAAGCATAATAAAGGTAATGTTGAGGTCTAGTGATCATTTTTTAACAACCGGGGGGGGGGGGGGGGGTCAGCGAATGACATTTTTGTACACCTCCCCTTAAGGGTCGAAAATTGGCACGCGTATGGGCCCTTTGAGGCATAGTAACGCCCTGGCTTTTTGGCTCAAAACAGGTTAAATTTGTACGCCCCCCCCCCCCCTCGAGAGGGGTCAGAATTTTTTACGCACCCCCCCCCCTCAGGAGGGGTCGGAAATTTTTACGCCCCCCCCCCCCCCGTAACTCATAAATGAAGACTCCCTAAGGGGTCAACATTTTTTACCCCCCACCCCTTACGGGTCAAAATCAGTGCACGCGTGAGCCCTCTAAATCATAGTAATGTGCTGACTTTTTCGCTCAAAATAGATGAAATTTATTGCCCCCCCCCCTTCCCAAAATAGTTTGGAATTTTTTTACACCCCCCCTCAAGGGGTCGATATTTTTTTGGCCCCCTCCCCCCCTCTGTTGTTAAAAAATGATCACCCCCTTAAGTCCCACCGGGTAATTGTGCTGCGGCTTGCGCCAGATCCCTGGGAGGGGGGGGGGTGGCGGGGACACCGGGGGGGGGGGGGCACGGACCCCTCACACCTGGATCAGCCCCCTGGACTTGTTATTCTTTTCATATTCTTTCTTTTCCTATAATGGTTATGATTCAGGCCAGAATGCTAATTTATCCAAGAATATCTAAGGAAATTAAATTCTGTGTTCATTAAATCTGTAATCTGACAAATTTTGGAATGAGAATTTTTGGGTCGATCCCTTGGCCTACAGGTATAAATAACCCCCCACTGAATTCGTCTTGATGTGTAGATATCATTTCTAATCTAAATACTCTGCAGCAACAAATAAAAAGGACTGAAGCAAGGCTCTGAAATGTGATATTATCAAAATTTCAGTACATTTCCATAGTAAAAAAGCTCTATAATGTGACAAAATTTGGATTGAGGATTTTTGGGACGATCCCTTGGACTACAAGTACAAGTGAACCACCGCTGGATTCGTCTTGATGAATAGAACCCATTTCCAGTCTAAATGTTCTGCAGCAACAACTAGAAATGTATGAAGCAAGCCCCCAAACTATTATGAATTTTCACCACCCTTTCAGTAAATTTTCTCTTTACCCGATCTGAAAAATTCTTTCACTTTTTGAATCTTTGACTCAAGGGCTTTCCTTAGCCGGTTTGACCATGTCTGTAAGTGAATAAATAAGCCCACAGCGAGGTTCTAATGACACCCTAGAAAAATGCCCCCTCTGGAGGCATGGTCACACGTTTTGCAGCAGGGGCGTCCCCCTGCTGCGGCGGCGCTTATGGTTGTATCTAGTTTCAGTGACGTTTAGAACTAGTTTTATATGAAATGAATCAAATTTAAAATGACTGCAACACATAACAGGGGAACTAACTTCACATTCTTCCATTTAATTTTTGTTGTTTTTTTAAAACAAAGAACAAGTTCACAAGTGAACCAGGTAAATCGTGACAGGTAAATTGGTCAGTAGCTCAGAGAGTGTTATCACTCCTCCACTGAGGCTCCAGTGTCAATTCACCAAAATATCCATCTGTCAACACATCAAACGTCGCCTTTAAACCTCTAAAACTGCAATATTTCGACTTATTTTTGTGCCTTTGCTGGGACACAACTCTCGGAATCACAGTGAACTTCCAAATATAACTAGAAACAACCACACAAAGATAACACGCAAAATAATTTCAGCTTGACAAGCAAAATAGCTGTACTCACCCGCCATTTTTGTTTTCCGCGCGGGAGTGCAATGCGCACGCGCAGAGGAATCTAGGCTTCCGGTTCCGATAAACTTGACCTATTTCTGGGAAGGTTAACCAATCAGCGGCCGAGGTTCCCTTGAACTTGACCTACTTCTATAGAAAGTCGACCAATCAGACAGAAGTGTTCACGTGCACACGTCAATCTCCAAGCGTATCTTTAATTTCTCGTGCTGCAAACTGCAGGCGACTGAACTATCACTGGAGAGCTGAGTGGGCTGTGAGTAGTGATCTTCAGCATGGAAGGAGTGAGTGCAAATGTACGTGAAAATCACAGCCAAATAATGTCATTTTCTCGACTTTTCAGCAATATCAGAGCACTGCATTTAGATCATGAATACCCTTTCTTTTATTGATTCCAATGTGTTGTTTTTTAGGCCGATCGTTTGGGGGCAGCGAGCCGGATCTTGCCGTTTCTCCAGAGGGCACAGTGTGAGAGTGGGACGGTGTGTTGATCATTTTGACAGCCAGTCAGTGAGCGTGGCTTTAATGTATTGTGATGATTTCATAACCTGTCATTATGTCAGATTGATAACCAGTAATATGTTGTTGTCTTGTCTCCCACAGACGTCGTTTATAAAACGTGCGGAGACGGAGAGTCTGAGAGCAGTCTTCAACAAGGTGGGTGATCAGCAACTGGCGGAGTGTCTGGGAACTGCAGAGTAGACTTGCACCAGTCCAGGCACTTGTGATCAACTTTTTGTTATGTCTTGGTCTGGCAGTGCATGTATGCAGACTGTAGTCTATCTGTGACAGAACCAGGCATATATTGTATAGAGTACTGTTGTGTATGTTCAATATGTAATATCAATTATCACATGATTGATAGATACATTTTGAAACCCAACCATGCCAAAAACTTAAAAACATGTCTAACATGAACTAAGCAACTCGGGAGGACTCCAGTTGGAATTGGAGTGATGGAAGGGAAGAGAAGATAGAGAAGTAGGGTTATTGATATTGCAGAATTTTGAAACTGTGCCTTGGCATTAAGGCAACACTGTATGTGCAGGCCTCCCATACGGGGGGAACCCTTTGGAATATGAAGGTCCCATTTTTTGCGGGACAATGGATGGTGAACACATAACAAGGACAAAAAGACATGACAGAACAAACAACAAAAAACACGAATCCCACTGAGTGTAGGGGTGAGGGCCAAGCCCTGTTGGATGAAGACAAACATGAGAAAAAGTGACCTAAGCCCAAAATGGACGATGCCGTAGGATGAGATGAATACTTAGTGCTATTAAAGGAAAAAAGTATAAAAGAATACCCCTTTTGCTATTAAAAAAAAGGGAAAACTATAGAGATAATTAATAACTACTTTAGGACTACTATGAAACCCCAAACGGGGACCCCAAGTGTGGGGAGTCTGAACATAGACTTTGTCTATTATTGTCTGACTGAATCTATGAAGGAGAGTATACAGGCCGCCAGCTTCTTACCAGAGAAGCCGCTGGTTGTCTCTGCAGAACATGGCAAGAGGCTTGTATTGTTCCTCTGCTGCCCTTCTGATAACCTCAACCGCTCTCAATCGTTCTGAGAGGTGGGGAAAGATATGAACAGGGTCACCCAGATGAGCTATGGACCTTCTGTTTGCCTTTGTGCAAGATATAAGCATGTGAGCCACAGAGAATGAGGCTTCTTCAGTAACATCACAGAGCCTATCGTCATAGCCGACTCAGATTAAATATTTTGCACTGCACAATTTAATTAAGGAAGTGACAGTGACGGGCTTGAGGAGGGGGTGGGCGTAAAAAAGTATGCCCCCTTTTTATTTAAGAAACCCACCCATTAATATCATATGTTCGAGTTCAAAAGGGAGGGTGTGAAAATTATTGGCCGCCTCCGCACAAGATTAGGGCCCCAGAAGGGGAGTTGCTGTGTCGATTTTAAGTTATGCCTATGTGAGTATGTCCCTTGGCCTTGTTGCAATTGATTTTAAGGAATGAGTATTGTCCCTTAATTGTCACCAGCCCTCATGTCACTTGTCGATTTTAAGAAATTCCAATCTAACATGTCTGTTTTGTCACTTCGTTGAACAGGCTCTTGTCGATTTGTCGATTTTACCAGTCTGGGGCCCTAAGGTTTAACCCCCCCCCCCCCCCCCCGTAATGAACACTCCCTGCTTGAATGTGAACCTGCTTGAATGTAAACCCCCCACACACACACAACCTGGACAAAGACATTTTAATAGGATTAGGCTCAGCCTTAGGCTTATCGGCCAACCCTATAGTATTATTGTCAGTTCTATTCAATTGGGTAAAGTCCACAGGCCTGTACGTCTTATATTGACACATGCAGCAACATGTAGCATTGACAATCCCATTGCCTTTGTAGGCTTTTTGCTAAAAAAAAAAAGGATTAGGCCTACCGTATCCGACGTAATAAGCGCACAGTGCGCTTAAAAAATTATTATGTACTATTATGGCCACCTTTAGTAGTTAAGAGTTTAATCGGGGTCAAAAATTGAGATATTTTTGGTTATTTGTAGTATAAAAATCGGCCAAAAACGGGGGGTGTGCGCTTATTAGGGTGTGTGCGCTTATTAGGTCGAATACGGTACTTCCTTTTGGGGTCTCCCCGCAACCCTCAGTTAGAGGTATCTCAGAATGCTTTTTGAGACTACCAGAGGTACGGTATGCATTTTATAAAGACATCTTTTTCAGTTAGTCCCTTGTTGCATATATGATGTGCAACTGGTTGTTTGCAAGGCCCCACCCAATATCTGACATTTAGCATTATCATTAGTCCATATATAGGGGTCCACTGAGGAAGAATTAGATCCATTTATCTTAAAACACACTGCATGCAAGAAAATGAATAGTATGAATAATCTGTATACGGGTGTAGTTTATAATATTAGTAGATAGCAGTACTACACAGTTACAGTTAGAATTCAAGGAATAATGTCCAAAATCTAGTGATATTTGGAGACAACATGGCCGCCTACAGATAGGAACACATACAGTGCTACAGGGGGACAACATGGCCCCCTACAGAGGGGATTACATACAGTGCTATAGGGGGACAACATGGCCCCCTACAGAGGGGATCACATACAGTGCTATAGGGGGACAACATGGCCGCCTACAGAGGGGATCACATACAGTGCTATAGGGGGACAACATGGCCCCCTACAGAGGGGATCACATACAGTGCTATGGGGGGACAACATGGCCCCCTACAGAGGGGATCACATACAGTGCTATAGGGGGACAACATGGCCGCCTACAGAGGGGATCACATACAGTGCTATATATTTAAAGATGGCCCTTTTTGGTCTGTAGTTCATTCAGGAGATGCGATGATCCCAGATACATCCACGCGGTGGTAGGCTCTTGTAGGCTTAACCTTATGGCAGTCGGGATCACTATCATGGACCAACCGAACATTAAATTACCTAAATAATCAATACAAGACGGCCCTATATTAGCTGTGCTGTTCTCTCATCTCCATAATATACCAACAACATCATTAATTCATGCCTCCTTAGACCCTTCATAGGTCCCTAGACCTCTGAAGAAGTCCTTACGGGTGGCGTAGTAGCTCGGTATATGGCTGCCAATCGTTGAGCATAGGCTCTAGATACTTACATAACGGTAAAATGTGGACTGTCAGTCCTTGCTCTACTGACTGATATATTTGGTTGTATATTATTCAGTCAAAAGAGGTGTTATTTTTGGTGCAGCTTGGATATTGACTAGTGGCCAAGGCGGCACGCACGGCAGAACACCAGTTACAGCTCTCACCTATAAGCACCTGTTACCAGTGGTTACACCTTTACCTACAGCTACGTATTGCTAAACCCCATAGGGGCTGCATAGTGCTTTATGCATTATGCAGGCTTCCCACATGTCATAGAATTTGAAAGCTGTCATGGAAAGTCATGGAATTTTGTAAGAAATTGCTGTGTGTCATGGAATGTCATGGAAAATGAAAATAATAGAATTAATAATACAAAATCTCCGAGAATGTACACTACAGCGTTGATGCATGATGCCGACTCTTGCATCAGGAGTGCATCACGGGCCAGTTCTGCAATCTGCAAACTGAAAGTGTCTTAGTGACTCATCATACACAACGACTTATGAAACCGAAACCGAAACCGCTTTCTTATTGCTCAGATATAGAAACTGAAACTCACTAGATTCAAGTTCCTCTGCCCCCCCCCCTCCCCCTGATCCCCATAGTCGGTATTTGTTCATGATATACACTTTATACAGGCTGTAAGCCGGCTGTAAGTCCAACATCACGTGGTACTTCAGCTGTGTGGGGGCTGAAGATGGGCTGGAGAACATCGCATTGAGTTTGGACGTTTTTTGATGTAAACTGTGCATCCTTAGGTTGGTTATTCTTTAACAATAGGGGGGGGGGCGCATTAGGAGGGAAACAGAATTTGGACCCCTTTTAAGGGGGGGGGCAAATTCACCCCTTTTTAGCAAAAAGGCAGGGCGTTACACTATCCTGAAGGTTAAAACATATGATCTCTACCCTAGAGGATTGGGTGGTCGAGCTGTGCCTGTTGAGCAGCAAAGAGCTGCAGTGTACCCCGGGGTGTAGCTCACCTACTGGAGGAGTGCCCAGGTGAGGTCAGCCACTGCTGGTGTTGTTTACACCTGTAACCCTTTAGGGGCGGCATGATGCGTTAATGCATCAGGCCCCTAGTCGTCATGATGCATGCATGCAGTCTCGCTAGTGCTAGATAGCTGCATCATGCCGACCCTACACGATTGTCTCAACCCTATAGGGTCGTCATGATGCTTGAATGCAGCACTGGTGAGTTACTCACCAGGGCTGCACTCATACATCATGACGACCAAGGGCATAATGTATTAATGCATTATGCCATCCTTAAAGGGTTAAAGGCCGCAGGGTGTTTTAATGTGCGAGGTCCTTTGTCGTCATGATGCATGACGGGTGGCAAGCAACACAGGGTTGCATCCTTGCATCATGCCGACTCCGGGAGTGTATCAGCTCCCTGGGAGTGTATCAACTCTCCGGGAGTGTATGGTGGGCATGATACATTATACATAAATGCAGCCCTGGCGGCTTACTCGCTGCATTCCTGCATCATGACCACAAAGAGCATAGCACATTAAAATGCAATTTTGTGCAATATATTGGCTTACCGTGTGGAAGGGGTTAAAGCAGTGTGCGGCCGTTAGAGGGTTATGGCGGGCTGGGAGGTAGCACTGGGTACATCTAGGTACAAGGTGAGGTGGAGGGCACCGCCAGCTCTAAGCCATGTTACCACTCAGTCTACTGCTTACTGCCGAGTGGGTGGGAGTGTAAATAGACCAGTATGTCAATACTGTTCATTATGGTACTTTAGCAGGTAGTGGGTGGTCGACAGTAATGACTATATTGTGTGGAACTGTATTAAAGCTGCTATGTCAACTAATTATAGCTGATTTTTCCATTTTAAGTTGATTACATGATTCAATATAATTGCATGCAGTTATTGAAAATTTGAAGGCTATCATTTATCATTTAGCATATTCAAACTACAAAAATATATTGCCATAAACTTAATTTTGGGGCGTTTTAACTGATATTGTATCTTTAAAGCCAAAATGAGGGAGGGGTGTTGGGGGAGAGGGGGGGGGGGTTAGTACATGTATGTCAATAGTGGGTGACTGAGGGTTTATAGAGGGGTGGGTGGGTGTTGTATTGACGTGATATGTAATGATGTAGGGCAATGTGAATAATGTATTATATGCACTGAGTGGACAGACATGGGTAGTGGGTGTTGTATGTAAAGGAAGCTGAAACAACCTGGTAATCTACTGTGTTACTCTGGGCCTTTATATAGGGGAGGTGGCGGCCGCATTCCATGTTTAAAGGGCCATTCTCACCACTCACACTTAACCACATAGTAGACCAGAACAGTACTAGAATTGTGAGTGGGATACGCTTGGTGAGAATGCCACTTTAAATACATGAATGCAGCCCTAGCGAGTAACACGCCTGGGCAGCCAAGGGCTGTATTCAAGCATCGTGTGGACCCTATGGGGTTGATACACTCCCGAGGGTCAGCATGATGGATGCATGAAGGAAGGCATGGCGAGTAGACCCATGACGACAAGGCACATATATATATGTATATGCATCAAAGTACCATGCTGTCCTGTAAGAGTTCACAGCAGTGTTGCCGAAATGACATCGGCACATCGGCTTTTGCTGGTGTAGAATCTTAATGGCCGATGTGAGGCCATCAGACACCGGCCACAATGGCCGGCCATGACCTTAGCCGTAAAAGAATTTTTCAGATAGTCCTATTAGAAGCAAAGATATAGCCGTGTAACCATTTTCCAATGGATTTACACAATTCTTAATACATGTTGGCAGTTTTCATCAAAAATACACCTGTATCTATCAATATTGATTAGCATGAAATCACCAACATGACATCAATGTATACACGCTAGTTATATTTGGCCTGCGTAGAAGGCAAATGGCCTGTGTAAGATCTCGCTACACAGGCCACAATTTGTCTTTTAACGCAATCACAATTAATGGGACTGTAAAAAAGGAAAGCAAATATGGGAAACATGGACGGGGGGTATTAATAGACTATCTTTCATTCCTTATCAGGATGTAACAAGTAGTGGGGGGGGGGTGTCTGTTATTACGATAGATATCGACGTGTGGCAGTATACTGAATCTGGGACCTGCTGGCGAGCGCTCCAACTGTGGAGTCATTATGGTCCACACTTATAATATCAGTTAAAATTTAGACAACACCTAACCTAAGTATCATTTACAGGCACTATCATTAAACTTTTCATACTCCTGATTACCACATTTACCACCGGTTTCACAACTCACAGTGGATACCCTTGCAGATAACACCAGTTTCACCCCACAATTTATTGTCCTGCTAATGTCCCAAAGACATGGGCTATCCCGTCCAGCTGTGAGCTCATGAGGGAACCCCTTTGTCGGCCTCGCCAGCAGGTCCCAGATTCAGTATAGTCTGTGTTATCTCAATGCTACGTACTTGTGGGTAATATGTGATACCATATCACAGACTGCAATACCTGTTATCTCGATGCAGGAAGTGCCGTAAAGTCTCACATAATACCCGCATCATGCACACATAACCCGCATCTAGACTTTTGAGAAAAAAATTAAAACCCACACTTGGAGTCTGATTCTGTCTACTTTAGTATTGTATTATACTGAACCCCAGTGCGGCTTATAGAATCCTCCAAAGGTAGAGGTGTGGCTTATAGGAGGGTTTTTGCTGGAAAAGTACAGTACTGAATTGGCAATTTCCATACTCCTTGTGCGGCTAGTAGAGTTCTCCCAAGTTAAGGGTGCGGCTTATACGAGATTTAGGCTTATATGAACGAATTTGTAGTTATCAAAACTCTCGAATAACCCACACGTATAATATAAAGAGAATTTACGGTTATCTTAGTGCGGGAAGTAATATGGCCCCAGTTACAGTGCTACAGGTCGTCACAGCTGACCACAGTCCATACCAGGGGGTTGTACTCTCAGCAGTGTTGCCGAAAACTTTTTAGGCACACAGGCCATGTGGCCTGTGTAGCGAGATCTTACACAGGCCAAATAAAACTAAGTGTGTATACATTGATGTCATGTAGGTGATTTCATGCTAATCAATATTGATAGATACAGGTGTTCTTTTGATGAAAACTGCCAAAATGTATTAAGAAATGTGTAAATCCATTGAAAAAATGGTTATATGGCCATATTGTCGCTTCTAATAGGACTATCTGAAAAGTTCGTTCACTGTTGGAAAGCCAGGGTCATGGCCGGCCATTGTGGCCGGTGTCTGATGGTCTCACATCGGCCAGTACGATTCTACACCAGCAAAACCCGATGTGCCGGTTTCATTTCGGCAACACTGTCTCCATGTACCCACATTACACTTAGTGCCGCGGCAGGGGGCTGTTTCTCCACAAAGTATGGACGTCCGTATTGTACGGAATTGTCATAAAACGGGACTGTTTCTGCAAATTCCGTAATTTGTATGGAACAGTACCATTTTTGGTAAAAGAATTTTTTATTTTTTATTTTTATTTTCTCCACAAAATACAGAACCACAGCAGTCACCTGGCCCTTATCACACCGACATCAAACCTCGTCACAACCTTTTATTAAAAAAACAATTTTCATATTTTTATCTGAGGAAGTATTATAATTTATAGACATGCACAAACAACTTTCATTTTGGTCTGGCCCAATGTAGTCTTTCACTCATGAGTGAAAGAGATGCTTTGTCAGTTTGTTACACCCACATTCATAACAAAGACACCGAACGTTTGAAAGACCAAAAATAAGGTATTTAGACAATGCGCTTATGACAAGCTCCTTAATCCTTCAACTATGGCAGCATGCCTTAATGCATCATGTCTTTGGTCGTCATGATGCATTAATGCAGAACTCGCCAGTGCTGTATTCAAGCATCATGCCAACCCATCAGGCTAAGATCCCCCTGTAGGATCGGCATGATGCACCACTGCAGCATTAGCGAGTTACTCGCTGGGGCTCAGTGATGCATTATGATGACAAATGTAATCTTTTAGCAATTAGGGTTGAATAGCACACACTAATCCCCCTTGTTGTGTTTCAGTATGCGTCGATAGAGGAGAATGGGGAGCGGTTTATGACCCCCGTAGACTTTGTGCGCAGGTTCATCGGGTTGCTACAAGAAGCTAACTACAACCCCGACACCGTACGGCTCCTCTCCTCTGCTGCCGACACCACCAAAGATGGGTGAGTAGGCAATCTCCATATCTACACTCTTTTTTTTCTTTTTTTGAAAAAATCCTGACCTGCTCACGTGAAAATCCACTGACCCCGCCCCCCCCCCCCCCCCCGATCCCGTTGTTAAAAAATTACCACTCCCTTAGGCGAAAAAGGTAGTTATGTTTACCTGAACACAACTCTTTCTTTTTGCCTAAACCCGCTTATAAAACGACTCGCCTTCAGCCTCGGCCCCAACTTTGCCATTAATAGACTCATTGTTTTCAGTTTAATTAGCGGACTGTGCACGTAGCAGATAAGGTATATACACATGCACATTTGTGGTACTGAGTAATTGAGAGAACTTGAGTCATCTATAGTCTAGAATTCTGCCAGAATATATAGGTGGGCATTAAATAGAGTGAGCGTTAATTGTGTTAAATACCGTATGTTATGTTTTACGTTTTGATAATGCATTAATTGTACTAAGTCTTTCAAATAATTTATTGTAATCTGTAAGCGCACAATGCATTTAAAAATATCATTTATAGTTTAAAATTGGGCTGATTGTAATAGTTTCCTCATTGTTTTTATTTTGTACACGGTTCTTTGTCGTTGTAGGTTCATATCGTTCCAGGAGTTCCAGGCCTTTGAGGCGTTGCTGTGTTCGCCAGAGTCAGTCTACGCACTCGCCTTTCAATTGTTCGATAGCAATGGCTCTGGAGCTATCACGTTTGGTATGTCGCTGCAATGCTTTTCGGACAGTTCTTAGAAATTAAATGAATAATGCCAAAATACCATCGGATATGAAGATTATAGATAAAGCCAGCCAGAGGTGTAGTACAGTGCCTATTCTGCAGCTTTAACAGAATATGGGATTACTGAAACAAATACAAATAATGTCGTAGACTTATATTCTTGTTATGAATGTATTTTCTTAGGGGAATTGGAACATTGATACTAGCTGGTCCTGTCCAGTACCATGACCATTCCACCTTTTACCGCTAGGATAGCCGGAAGGGTATTATAAGATACCACCAGAAGCCAGCTCAGGAGTTAACATGCTATAACATAGCTTGTGTCACTGATTAATTAATTAATTCACATTATAAGGTGCTGTATAATTGTAATTAATGATGCACACAAAGTATCAGAATAATGAGCACACATATTCTTAGATCAATGAGGGCCCAAGATTTGGTCTACACTAGATATGGCTCTAAGTAGTCCAGTGTCGAGATCCCAGTTTCAATACATGTTTTCTACAGGTGAGAATAAATGTTTGGAAACTACGCTCGCGTTTACCTGGACTACCTGAAGCCTCATCTAGTTTAAAATAAATCTCGGGCCCTCATTGTACTACCACCTCAATGTGCCTACCTGAGTCTGCATAGACTTGACTCGGACCATGTGGTGCCCCACAGGGTGCGAGCCTCTCCCGCCTAATCCCTTTGAAACTAATTCACACAGTTCTTCCTCCTTCCACCGACAGACGAGTTTGAGAATGTGCTCAAACACACCACGGTGCATAAGCACATCCCTTTCGTTTTCGACAGTGAGTTCATTAAGCTACACTTCGGTAAGAAGAAACATCGGCAAGTCAGCTACACTGAATTCACGCAGCTCCTCCATGTAAGTAACCATGGAAACCATCACACTAATGACTTGTTAGTGTACGAGTAATAAAAGCACTTTACAACCTTTCCTCAATTTTGATATACCATGTACTATGGTTCACATAACTTACCATTTTTCATTCACCACTCGTGGTGCCCTCGGCAAAATTATAATCAAATATCGCCTTTAACCCTGGTAAGCCTCATTTAATTTCACAATTAACTTTGATATACCATTGTGTAATGTAATAAAGTATACCGAACTAAAACAACTGACTGGTTCTGAATAAAGCCCATTTCTAAAAAGAGATGCCACTTTTCTTACTTTTGCAGGAATTCCTATTGTTTTTCTGGAATTTCTGCATTGAATTATGTTTCTAGGCTACTGAAAATTGACCAAAAATTGTAAGATTTCCTACTTTTTGTCGACGACTGAGTGGCATCTTTGTACAAACATGTGCATGTTGTGTCTCGCCCCCAGGACTTCCACGAGGAGCATGCGCTGCAGGCGTTCCAGCGCTTTGACCAGGACGACCGGGGTTACATCACCAGTCTCCAGTTCTACGACATCATGGCCTCCCTCAAACAACACCTACTCACAGACTTTGTCAAGGACAACCTCATCGGGGTAAGGGGCACAGCTTTAACCCTCTAAGGGCAGCGGGGTGATCCATTAACCCTCTAAGGGCAGCAGGGTGATCCATTGACCCTCTAAGGGCAGCAGGGTGATCCATTGACCCTCTAAGGGCAGCAGGGTGATCCATAAAACCTCTAAGGGCAGTGGGGTGATCCATTAACCCTCTAAGGGCAGCAGGGTGATCTATTAACCCTTTAAGGGCAGCAGAGTGATCCATTAACCCTCTTAGGGCAGCGGGGTGGTCCATTGACCCTCTAAGGGTAGTGGGGTGATCCATTAACCCTCTAAGGGTAATGGGATGATCCATTGACCCTCTAAGGGCAGCAGGGTGATCCATTAACCCTCTTAGTGCTGCAGGGTGATCCCATTAACCCTCTTAGGGCAGCGGGGTGATCTATCAAATAACCCTCTAAGGGCATCATATTGCTTTAAAGTGGCACAATCACCCAGCGTATCCCACTCACAATTCTAGTACTGTTCTAGTCTACAATGTGGTTAAGTGCGAGTGGTGAGATTGTCCCTTTGATGTAGACTATATATGTATGAAAGTAAGCTTGACTTGCCAAAACCTTGCTAAAACCTCTTGATAAGAAAAACAGAAAAATTGAGATTTCCTTCTTATGTTGACTAGACTTAGACTGGAAACAAATAGACCATTTGTGTTAACAAATATCTATTGTGCTGATGTGCTACTTGTTTTCCCACCCAGGTGGCGGGAGGAGAACAGTCGCACCAGGTCATGTACCCGTACTTCATCGCCTTCATCTCGCTACTTAACAACATGGAGCTGGTTAAGAAGATCTACACCTCAGCCATTAAGGGCACCTCAGCCGCCGAGCTGACCCGGGGTGAGCGCTCACAGAGATTGACAATTTTTAAGATTTGACAAATTTATGACAATTAATTCTCTTTGTTATTTCATTCAATATTTGTTTATATATTAAAGGCCTAATGATTCCTTCAATAATAAGGCCTGGAAATGATTCTTATTTTTTCACCTTGAAATATGTAGAAGCATGCATGTTTCCCGCCAAGTAGTGCAGTGTCGGCAGATTTGTCAGTATTGTGTTGTGTCCCATGTAATGATAACCGCTGTAGACACATTTGAGTGCAAGTGACGTAAACACGACATGACTGATTTGAGAGCTATCCGTGATTTCACAATGACGGAAAATTACATGAGTTTGGGGCAGGTGTTTATTCTTATAGTTCCATTTCGTTTTGTATCTTGAATTAATATTCTGGTGAGACAAAAGAACAAATAGACTTTCGCATATCCGCAAGTATTATTTTATAAGAGTCGTAGTGAGATCAGAGGTAACTTATGAAGAAATTGCCTCATGAAAAATAAGCATAGCGATTTTCTTTTCCATTACAATTTATCTAGATAAAAGGAGAGGAAAAGTATGTGTTCGATTTAATATCCAAATCTACAAAGCAGTAATATTAAGCATCAGAAAAGAAAAGGTAACATGTTGGCTTACCTCCAGTCCAGATCAGAATTAAGTTTATAATATAATAACAGGGGTAAAAGCTTACTCAATTTGATATTTTATTTCTTTTCTCGGACTCTGGACTAATACCAACAGGTCTAACAAGAGGTATGGACCGACCGATTTTAGATTGATCCGTTCATAGATTTTTAAACTCGGAAACGAGTTCCAACTCTCTTCCCGTTTACGACATGCATTTCCACTCCCTCTTCCGGCTCGTCTCTCGTGACTTTCAGTTTTGGGATCTCTGCGCCTGTTTGCTGCTGCTGTGTGCACCGCTCACCACACGGAGGTGGTCGCTGTGTGACACACGTTATCACTGGGTGTTCACGCCTTACATTTTAACACTTTGTTATATAACACTTTGTTGTGGTTTTGATAATTTAACACTTTGTTCGCGTAAATCATCCTTTACTGATATTTACAAAGTGAGTCTTCTCAAGTCTTTTGTAAATAATGTCTTGCGCACGTTTTTTCTTTCAAATGGGATACCATGTAAATACGTTTTACTTTAATTTGGATAAGTCAATTTGTCCATACATATGTATATATTAACCTTCATATTGATTCCATACTGAGTTGTTTTCCATCGGTTTATATAAGAAAGACCAGTTTTTAAATAATTGCTTAACAATGGCAATCGCTGCAGCACCTCTTTTTTATGAATATTCTAATATTTGAAACTTATTTTTTAGACAATTCAATACATCTTTCTGATTTTCATTAGTCGCATGCCTTTCACAAGCCGTACACCATTGCTAACAGTTAAACACTAACGTCATGGCAGTTTATCGTTACGTTGGCCGTCTGTCGTTGGCCATCTGCATGCCGTGCCAACCATACTGGAGGTTACGTGTATTGTACTCGTGTGAGACTCCCACAGTCCGTTTATGTCACGTGACTTTGTGTTTTTTGTAAACCAGGAGCTTGATTCTGTTGGCCACCTTTAGCCCTGCACCCACACAGCACTTGGGGCACTTTCCACAACCTTCCATATGGACATCGCTGGTCATCTTTCATGTTTTATCACTTGCCTTAACCCTTTAATCATAAATTAATGATGGCATGATGCCTCAAGGCCATGTTCATTTGTCGCCATGATGCAGCGTTACTTGCCACCGCCGCATTGGTGCATCATGCCTACCCATCAAGCGTTAATCACCCCATAGGCCCGGGCCCATAAACATGTGACAGCTTGGTGCATCGATGCAGCACTGGCTAGTATACATTTTCAGAGATGCCACTTTTCTCACTTTTGCAGGAATTCCTACTTTTTCGCTGGGATTATAGTATAGCATTATGGTAAATTCCTCTATAGAATTTACCAGAATCTTAAGATTTCCTACTTTTTGTCTATCAGAGAGTGGCATCCCTGCATTTTGCCAAAGCTGCATTCCTGTAGTCACTGTATTAAAGCACCATGCTGCCCTTAAAGGGTTAGATTTGTCTTCCACCAAAGGCATACAGTTCTCTTTTCGCTTCTCTCGTCACTCGTTAGGGTCCACGTTGTGCCCTTGTCCTGCCGCCGTTCACATGTCACTTACAAGTTTACGCTCCACCGAACGACCTTGCACATTTCAGTTGAACGGCCTTGCACATATCTGCTGAAGAGTCTTACACAAGCAAAATATTTTCATCCCAAAAATGTTTGTGAACAGAATCAATTGAAATTTCCCGATAATAATATTCTTCGTGTAATGCTGTCCATACTATACTCATGGCATGGAGACTTTCTGCGCCCGCCATATAACCATACCTCTCACACTTTTTTGCCGTAAAATCTTTGCCCCCAACCATCACCTACCTACACACGAGTTTATGATATATCTTTTGTAAGGGATGAATCTTCACTTGCAAAAGGATATTATCAGTGACTTTATAATTCCACGGCCTGATCAGTGTCCCATGGAATTGACATAACTGTCTCATGAAGCTACAGGTATTAATAATAGCCTTGAGGAATATACTTGACGTTTTTCACCTAAGGCCAAAAAAAACATAAAAGGTGTGTTTTAGGCTACATAGTCTGAAAATCTAGATATGGTAGGTCGGACTTTTTTTTCCCTTTTACTTTTGCCTGAAAAGTACCCAAAAATTGACTGTTTTGGTAGGTAGGGTCGGGTAACCTGAAACACACCTCTTTTTTTTTTGCCTGATATGAGTCAGGGTTACTGGTTGGAGGAACATGCAGCCTCTCCCCTTGGTACATTGTATTCTGACTGCTACTTTACACAGACAACACACATTCTACATACTTTAGACCAGAACTTTTGTCAGAGGCTGGGTAAAAAAAATAATTAAAATTGACGCTCGCTCCACTTTTACCATTGACAAAAAGAAAGAATTCGTTTAAAAAAAAAGAAGATTTCGCTCGCTTGCACCATTTTTTGAAAGGTAAAATCCATTGACCAACTTCTTTTTTTGGTGTGGCATTATCTGTAAATATCCATAAACTTTGTACATATTATGTAGCTTGCCATATATATGGAGGTTGGTTATGGGTACCGATCGAGACTGTTGTCATATAAATGATGTACGATACTGGTTATACTGCCAGCACCTTTTCTAGTCAGGACTACAGCAATCTAATGAACGCAGTTGAGTAGTAAGGAGGAAAATGGTGGAATTAAACCTTGAAGGGCCGCATAGTGCGTTGTGCTGTTTACCGTCATGATGCCTGCCTGCAGCCCCAGCTATAAACTAGCATCATGCCGACCCCAAAGGGCTGCTAGACTCCGGAAGGGTCGGCATGATGCGTAAATGCAGCCCTGGGCACTTAATTTTGCCAGGGCTGTATTCATGCATCATGACATCAAAGAGCATAGCGCATAGGGATGAAAGTCTTCCAATTTTTTTAATGTCGTAAAGCATGTGATAACCTCCAGAGGACCTCAATTCAGGGGCCTCATTTTAGACAGTTAAGATTGGCCACTTTCATCCCTGGAATATTATACCCAAGGCTTCATCTCCACTTGGCCGGCAGAACTAGAAAAAACTGCCTGTCTGTAGTACAATATGTAGAAAAGGTGTAAAAACAATCAAGAAGATTAATAGTGGCATAAGTCAGATATAGTTAGGGAGTGGTCATTTTTTAACAACAGGGGGGGTTGGTGGATTTGGGGGGGGGACCAAAAAAATTTGGACCCCTTGAAGGGGGGGGGACCAAAAAAATTTGGACCCCTCTTGAGGGGGGGACCAAAAGAATTACACCCCTTTTTAGCGGAATAGCCCGCGCATTACTATAGCTCAAAGGGGTCGGCCGCGCTTAATTTCAACCTCCCTGGAGGGGGGGACGGAAAAGATTTTGACCCCTCTCGCGGGGGGGACCAAAAAAATTCCGACCCCCCCCTGTTGTTAAAAAATGACCACTCCCTTACGCGTTACTAGCTGCAAAAGTGTTATAAACCTTGGACAATGGTAATTATCTGTGGCTGATACCTTGGACAATTATCCTATCTTTGGCATATAACACTTGCACAGCAAGTCACTTGTACCATATCTAATACATACAAAAGAGAATATGATCTGAAATTAACAAGTTCTTCAAGACTTAGAAACTAATGCTGAGTGTTGTTTTCCCTTCAGAGGAGTTCCTTCACGAGGCGCAGAAGTTCACGCAGGTCACGCCCATGGAGATCTCCATCCTCTTCCAACTCGTCGACATCCGGCACCAAACGGGGTAAGCACCAACTGCTCTACATCCCCAGGGTTCCCACCTGTCAGTCAAAAGTCAGTTTTGTATTTTTTGCTTTTAAAAAAAAAAGTCACATTTTGTCAATTATTTCCAGATTTTGAGGGAATATCAGTTCAAAGTCAGTTCAAAAATATTTTGAGTGTTCAAAATATTACAAGAGATGCCGGAATGAACCATTTGACCTCTAGATTTTCCTAAATTTCTGGGTGCAGTTATACGTGAAAAGCGGGTTATACGCGGAAATAATTGTATTAAACTTGTCAGTTGAAAAGGTTATTTGTCAGTTAAAAGTTAGTTAAATGTCAGTTAAAACTGAGACTGAAAAATAGTGGGAATCCCTGCATACCGTAAAATTCTCACGTACAAGCTGCACCCCTAACTTTGACAAATCCGCACACCTACGAGCAAATCCCCCACCACCCCTGTTCAGAGTTAGCACTCCCGTAGACCCTTTTAGAACGGTACTACAGTTATTCTGACTTTTCCAGGCGGATAAACTACGATGACATTCTGGCCATCGCACCAATGGAGGACGACCCACTCATGTACAGGATTATCCGCGAGGAGATGAAGGTTAGTCTGAACAAGAATATCTAAAAGGATTATTCATAGTTATAAACAGTGAGCTCTGTGTGCAAACTGAAGAAAATATACACTGTCTTCTTTAGTTACAATGCTATAGTTCTGCCTTCACGATCTACACTTTCTTTTCGCTCCTTTATTAAAAATGAAACTATTTTTGTTACGATATTTTGAGACTGTTATCCACAGTATGAAGCAAATGTAAGCAGTAAGACACAGTGGCGGATCCAGGATTGTCTAGAGGGGGGGGGCCCAAACCTGGCCAGCCTGGAGCGACCATATGTTTCCCCCGCGCGCGAAGTGCATCAGTTATACTAAGGGGGTATGGGGGGCATGCTCCAGATCTAGACATGCATTCTCACACATTTTAGAACCTCCCCCCCACCATCCAAATAAGAAGCCCTCAGTCAGGCCATATGAATCATACTCCACAATCTCTTCACCTTTTCTCTTCTCTTTTCTTTTCTTTTCTCTTTTTCCTCTTTTTTTTTGGGGGGGGGGGGCAAGGCCCGTCGGGCCCCCCCCCTGGATCCGCCAATGACACATAAATATTTCATTTGAAAGATAAGCTCTTATAACTGTTTGTTTTACAGCAAAAGAAGTTGGCGGGACCAGACGGCTCAGAACGAGGTGTCATGATCGCCATCGCAGAAAGTGCCTACCGCTTTGCCCTTGGATCCATCGCCGGAGGTGAGGAATGCAAACTACTGCTTTACCTCACTCTGTCCCTGAGCCCCACATTACCCCTGGGCCCCACTTTGCCCTTGATTCCCTTATACCTTGCCCTTGGGTCCCACTTTGCCCTTGAGTCCCACTTTGCCCTTGGGTCCCACTTTGCCCTTGATCCCCTTATAATCTTGCCCTTGGGTCCCACTTTGCCCTTGGGTCCCACTTTGCCCTTGAGTCCCACATTGCCCCTGGGTCCCACTTTGCCCTTGAGTTCCACTTTATCATTGGGTCCCACTTTGCCCTTGGGTTCTTACATGCACTGACCCATTAACGTACACAAACAAAGCCAAAGCCCTTTTAGCCCTGCTTGAAGAAATTTTCAAATGGTCCAACCCAATTTACCTCAACAGTAGATCACTAAATCTTCCCTTCTCTACTCTGCCCCCCAGCACTTGGAGCGACAGCGGTGTACCCCATAGACCTGGTGAAGACGCGGATGCAGAACCAGCGCGCGGGGTCCTACGTCGGGGAGCTCATGTACAAGAACAGCTTCGACTGCTTCAAGAAGGTCATCCGGCACGAGGGTGTGAGCGGCTTGTACCGCGGTCTGCCCCCACAGATTGTGGGCGTGGCACCTGAGAAGGCCATCAAACTTACAGTGAGTACTGGAACACTCCGCCTATAACTATGACAAAGAGTTTTATTGGGTAGAATATGACGTGTTATAACTGTCAGGGTTGCCACCATCAGGGGAAATATTTTTTGTTCCAGGTCAGGGAAGTAGAAGATAACTTCAAAAGAAGTGCATCTTAATAGTTGGAGGGCATTTTAAAACATTGGGTTTATGTCGTGATTGTCAAGGAAATTTGATATAAAGTGAGGGAATAGTCAGGGAATTTAGAACTACCTTGTCGGTGGCAACCCTGTAACATTTGGAATCAGCGCATTGTTGTTCTGCCTCCAAGACCCCTTTATCTTATGCAGTGAACTAGAGACAGGAATAACAGTCATATCAGCCGAATTTTTTTTTCTGAAATTAGGGGTTCTTGGCTATTTACTTTTCTAAACCTTCTGAACATAGTCATAGGCCGAATTCCTTGCTCAAGTTTGGATTTCAGCTTATACGTCGGGTCATCCTATAGCCATGGTTTTACAGTATATTTATTCCAGGATTTTATCATTTAACCCTTTAAAAGCATAATGCATTAAAGCATTATACACCCTTTCATATTCCCCATTCCCCAGTCCTACGCATCTCTTTTAATACACATTCTGCAGTGTGTACCATTGAAGAAGCCTGTTGTGTGATTTACTGTGGTCTTAATACTATTTTTTTCTTTTTACAGATGAATGACTTTGTACGAGACAAATTCACGTCAAAAGACGGGAAGATCCCATTTTGGGCAGAGTTAGTCGCCGGTGGAACGGTATGTTATCAGATTGCACTGTGTCAGAACCTAAAATGGAGCAGATGATAATCTCCTTAATAATTCTCCCATTAAAGGTTCTGTACCGTAAATTCTCGTGTAGACGCAGCTTGTACACGAGTCAAACCCAGCTTTAGTTTGATACCATGTCCATGATTTGATGACTTCTACGAGAGGTTTTATTTGTAGGCCTCTACTACAGTGATACATTAGAAATTTTCAGACGCTATGCATTATCTAGTTTATATATCTTAGCAATCATAACAATCCTGTAAGCTTTGCCGTATTATCCTTGAATTTGTCCCCTTGTTAAATAGAATATACATGTATAGATAACAATTGGAATATTTGCAAGGCACTAGAGCTTGCTCTACACCTTCAAAATTGTCAACTATTCTCTTCTCCCGACTGCAGGCTGGAGGGTCGCAGGTGATCTTCACCAACCCGCTAGAGATCGTTAAGATCCGTCTGCAGGTGGCCGGCGAGGTGGTCAGCGCCCGCCGTATATCGGCCATCAGTGTCATCAGGGACCTGGGCTTCTTCGGACTCTACAAGGTCAGTTCGCTTTAGGGATGTTATTGACATCCAATTTGTGTTAATGATGATTATTGAGATGTTGTCCATATGTCAATGTATTGCAATATAATATTATTGAACTACAGGGATGAAAGTCTTCCAAGTTTTTCCCTGAAATCAAGTTTTTTTTCAATCACAAAAAATATAATCAGGATATTTAGCTGTAGACACTCTTAGGATATATTTGATAATTACTCAATATAAACTCAATGAAACTTATTTTGTTTGTGTAATCCTATGATAAGACAGCAGAATCATCACTGGTTCATCATCAGTGGTCCTACACATACACAGACAGGCTATACCACACTGATCTCAGTGTCAAGTGTTTCTCAGCCAATTTTAAGTTAACTTGAGAAAGCTTGAAGCCCTCACTCTCCTCTATAGTCCTATGCATTTACACTCTTCACATGAGGTTTAGCCACTGAAACTAAGGTGCTATGCATGGAGAGTGTATGGACAGATTTCTCATTCTCCTCAGGAGGAGATAACGTCCATGACCACATGGACATGACAAATGCTTCTCCTCAGCAGGAGACGACGTCCAGGAGATTATAGACATGACAAATCCTGCTGCACAGCACTAGATATGTGTCTATAGATGCATAAACATTCATAGTGTTCTATAATGTAGTTATGAGGTATGTTGTATCTTCAATTTTTTTGACATAGTCGACTTTCATCCCTGGAACTAGAGTAAACCTGAAACACCATTTATTTCCTGCATAAGCTGAGAAAAATTACTAAGGGAAAGGACAATACACATGTAGCATTTATGCTGTTTAGGGGAATACAACTCTAGTTCTATTCTTTTGCTTAAAAACGTGATTTATAAGCGTCGACTTGGTTGTAAGATCCCACAGTCTTAAATGCTGCAAGACACAAAGTACCATCATCTTCGTATTTCCTGGGTCAATGTTGTCCCTCTCACTGATTACCCCAGCAGCAATGGAGAACATGGTGCAAGCAGTACCATAATACTTATAAGTACATGAACGGTTTTCTCTTCTGACATATATTGACATAATTATATTGACATCTCTAAAATGTCAATATAAAATACTGGCATAATGACATAATGGTGATATGTCAATATAGAGAATGTCAATGACACCCCTAGTTCGCTTAAAACAGTGGAAGAAGATAATTCAAATCATAATGTCAATTTAGAAATTTCTGTGTCTAATGCTGTACTGTACGTTACAGGGTGCCCGCGCCTGCCTGCTACGAGACATCCCCTTCTCCGCAATCTACTTCTCATTCTACGCACACAATAAGAAAGCCACCGCTGACGAGAATGGTTACAACTCCCCCGGTAGCCTCCTCTTGTCCGCGACTGTCGCAGGTCAGTGAACATGGAAGGACAGTGAAAAAGTCAGAAATAAGGAAGAAGTGCAGTAGGCTCAGCCTAAGGGCAATAGGGCAGTAAACTCACACAAAGGGCAGTAACGTACACAAGGGCAATAAACCCACACATAGTGCAGTAAACTAACATATAAGGCCGTACACTCACATAAAGGGCAATAGGGCAGTAAACTCACACAGAGGGCAGTAAACTCACACAGAGGGCAGTAAACTCACACATAGGGCAATAGGGCAGTAAACTCACACATAGGGCAATAGGGCAGTAAACTCACATACAGGGCAATAGGGCAGTAAACTCACATACAGGGCAATTCCATTCGCCATTCTTATTTTTTATGATCCTAATTCTTTTCTTGAATTGGGATTTTGTATTTTAGGTAGGGTTTTAATACATTAGAAATTTTTTTTTTTAACGATTTTTAGACCTATTTTTGCAATAGGGCTTTTTTTTTCAAGTTCGGGGTTTGGATTATTAGTGGGATTTAATCATTTTATATACACGATCCTTAGTAATTCTGAGATATACCATACACATGTAATGGATCATCTTCTTGAGAATGAATATCTTTGAATATCTTTAGCGGTACTAAAATAGCAGTGTTGTGTTGCAGGAGCGCCGGCAGCCTGCCTGACCACGCCGGCTGACGTTATCAAGACGCGCCTCCAGGTGGCAGCACGAGCCGGGCAGACCAGCTACACCGGACTGATGGACTGTGCCGGCAAGATCTTTAGGGAAGAAGGCATGCGCGCCTTCTGGAAGGGAGCCCCAGGTAAGGAGCAGTCTTATTCTCCGAGATAGCTAAAGCTGTAGGGGGCGCTGTGCAAAGAATCGGCCTCCATTTTATTGGGGGATGTAAAGCACTGGTTTTGATGCCGAGGCCTGCTAAAAGTTTCGGCCCCTTGATGGGGGGGGGAATATTTGACCCCTCATGGGGAGTGGGGTGTGAATATTTTTCATGGGCTCACGGTACCATAAATTTTCGCATAGAATCCTAACTTGAGTAAAAGCTGCACATTAAATAACTCGCAGAGGGGTTCTGAAAATTGCTGATTTGGTACTATATTATACTTGAAAAACTCTTGTATACGCTGCATGCTATATATGACTCGAGTACAGGCCACTGTTTCTACATGAGAATTTACGGTATACAAAGTAAACCTCATTATAATATGAACACTACCTAACACCCGTTGTTGTTGCAGCCCGTGTGTGTCGGTCGTCGCCCCAGTTTGGTGTCACGCTGGTGGCCTACGAACTGATGCAACGCTACATGAACATAGACTTTGGGGGACGGTAAGACATCTTATTCTGTACTTCATTTTAATTCTAACCGACGGACTAGCACCTCACTGGTTGAGTGGTACTAGACGCACACTTGGATGACATTCCCAGTGATTCTCAGGGTATAAACTAAGGCCACATCTGACAAAGAAATTGTGTACAGATTTTCCTGAATGCTTTCATGCTGCTTTTTTTTTTGTTGAAACAGATCCCCCCTAGTTTTTTGCAAGAATCCATTGACAAAATTATACATCTTAAAGCACTTTGTTTGCACCTTGCTTTCTAAATGGAAATCTGTAGAGCAATTTCTTGGTCAGGATAATAATATCTTAGGTTCAAGGAGGTGAAACCGTTGAAAGGACTTACTAAACCCTAAGCAAGCTGGGACAATCTGAAAAGCGAGCCTTGACAAAAAGGACATCCCGCAGTCTTAAAAAACATATCTTGCGTAGTTTATCTTGCGTAGTCTTACAGCTTCATTCCTCTAGATATATTAGGGATAACACATGGTATACTAGTACTATGTAAAAGGTTAGAACCAATATTGTATCCTTCAATATCCATTATAACTACAATGAACAACAACCCTAATCATACTGTCCTTAGCCGTACATGTATCTTACCTGGCTGGTGCACGAGAAAACGGTGCTGCCATCTGTGGAGAAGGGGTGATAAATTGAAGACTACGTGAGATATGTTTTATTACTGGACATCGATTCTCTGTATCTTTGTAGCTCTATAGTGATCGATGCCCAGTTTTATACTTCAGACCAGTGGCTCATTTTGGCTGTTTTTCGCCTCACAGATTGCTCCTAGCGCAAAATCCTGACTAGGTGTCAATATATTCTCTATGCCAATGTGTAATATGAGGGTAGAAAACAGTGGAACCTCAGTTAGAAAAAATCCTACTGAACAGTTTTTGAGAAAATTAGGGTTTTGTTGCCTTTTTTTGCTGTTTTTAGTACATTTCCTACATAACCCGTGAACGTCAGCATTTCTCAATTTTCAGGTATTTAGAATTAGAATTTGACATTTTTTTATTCGCAGTAGGATTCCTGAATACCGAGCCATTCTACACAGGGTGTTATTTTGAAAAAATATAAATCATTTGATAGTGTATTTGGTCTCCGAAATAGAGGGAGTTTGGTCATAGTTTAATTGATTGTTGACAATCCAGTCAAGGGCTATTAGGTTCAGTTCAGTGCAAGTTGCAAAACAAGTGACTTGCAGTTTTAACTTGACCTCATGTCCACTATGTAGGTCTTCACTATGCATGGGTCTATCCAGAGTCCATCAATGGGATCACGCATGGAGGCAGATTCCGCAGCTTTTGGCGAGAAAAAGGTTCAAAATCGCAAAGAAGTGAAATTTGCCTAAAAAAACCCTAGTTGGCGAGAAAAAAGTTCAAAATCGCAAAAAAGTGAAATTTGCCTCAAAACGCCTTATTTGGCGAGAAAAAATTCGAAATCACAAAAAAGTGAAATTTGCATAAAAACCCCCTGTTTGGCGAGAAAAAAGTTGAAAATCGCAAAAAAGTGAAATTTGCTTAAAAACCCCCTATTTGGCGAGAAAAAAGTCGAAATCGCAAAAAAGTGAAATTTGCCTAAAAACACCTGATTTGGCGAGAAATAAGTTCAAAATCGCAAAAAAGTGAAATTTGCCTGGCTCATTTTGGCTGTTTTTCGCCTCACAGATTGCTCCTAGCGCAAAATCCTGACTAGGTGTCAATATATTCTCTATGCCAATGTGTAATATGAGGGTAGAAAACAGTGGAACCTCAGTTAGAAAAAATCCTACTGAACAGTTTTTGAGAAAATTAGGGTTTTGTTGCCTTTTTTTGCTGTTTTTAGTACATTTCCTACATAACCCGTGAACGTCAGCATTTCTCAATTTTCAGGTATTTAGAATTAGAATTTGACATTTTTTTATTCGCAGTAGGATTCCTGAATACCGAGCCATTCTACACAGGGTGTTATTTTGAAAAAATATAAATCATTTGATAGTGTATTTGGTCTCCGAAATAGAGGGAGTTTGGTCATAGTTTAATTGATTGTTGACAATCCAGTCAAGGGCTATTAGGTTCAGTTCAGTGCAAGTTGCAAAACAAGTGACTTGCAGTTTTAACTTGACCTCATGTCCACTATGTAGGTCTTCACTATGCATGGGTCTATCCAGAGTCCATCAATGGGATCACGCATGGAGGCAGATTCCGCAGCTTTTGGCGAGAAAAAGGTTCAAAATCGCAAAGAAGTGAAATTTGCCTAAAAAACCCCTATTTGGCGAGAAAAAAGTTCAAAATCGCAAAAAAGTGAAATTTGCCTCAAAACGCCTTATTTGGCGAGAAAAAAGTTCGAAATCACAAAAAAGTGAAATTTGCATAAAAACCCCCTGTTTGGCGAGATAAAAGTTGAAAATCGCAAAAAAGTGAAATTTGCTTAAAAACCCCCTATTTGGCGAGAAAAAAGTCGAAATCGCAAAAAAGTGAAATTTGCCTAAAAACACCTGATTTGGCGAGAAATAAGTTCAAAATCGCAAAAAAGTGAAATTTGCCTAAAAACACCTGATTTAGCGAGAAATAAGTTCAAAATCGCAAAAAAGTGAAATTTGCCTAAAAATACCTGGTTTTGCGAGAAAAAAGTTCAAAATCTCCAAAAAGGGAAATTTGCCTAAAACCCCCCTATTTGGCGAGAAAAAAAGTTCAAAATCGCAAAAAAGGGAAATTTCCCTAAAAACACCCTATGACTGTAGCATGAATGCAGACACTCATGGACACAGACTCATGTACACCCACACAGACATACACATAGGCATGAACATGGCCTTCTCCTTCATATAGCAACCTATGTATTTCTACTTTGATGAGACTGAATATAGCTTTCTGTTAGAAGGACTCTGATACATGGATGTCGATGTCCAGTTTTAGATATATACCCATATAGTGCATTGGAGTGCTATAATGTTGGACTGCTGTATATTTAAGAATACCCGGGATATGCTTTTTGTCAAATCTCGCTTTTCAGCTGGTGACTTCATGGAACCCCTACACCAGCTGCTGGTTGCCATGGTAACTGGACCTGGATGTAGCACAAACAGCCATTACTGACAAGTAATGGGGCTTTAAATTTCAGTGGAATATCTATTATTCTAAAGCAGAAACCTTTACATTGTTGAGTGAACCTCTATAACATAGACACAATAGCCCACAGCGTCAAAACAGCATTTTCTGTTTTAACTGCAAAATTTACTCATTACCGTAAAACAACAGTTCTTTATGGCATTCATTTATCATATCAGACAAATAATTTCCTCAAAGTGTGGAGGTCGCCTCAAAGGTGGGGTTTTACAGTAGTTGTGAATGATTGAATATCAGGGGTGTGGAATTTCCGCGGAAACTCGGTTTTAATCTTCACTAGGACAGTTCCTGACATTTATCCAGGTCCAATGAGAAATTTATTTCCCTTTATATAGTCGGGGTGGGGGACTTCGAAATATCAGAACACCACAATACATGAAATTGCACCATTTGGCTTCTAGATTTTCAAAAATTTCTTAGGGGTTTGTCCCCAAACCACCTCATTGTTAAAGTATGAAATTTACCAGGGCTTGGAGTAGATTTTTTTTTCCATTTCACACCCCTGTTGATAGAGAGTGTACTGAATAATGATGTACTAGTTGTGTATATATAGTGTTGTTTGCGCACAGTCCTAGTCTGAGGCACACCTTTATCATCTAATAACTATTGACTCAGGGAGCCATGCTCCCAGAGTCTTATGCGACGCCTCTGTTAGACGTTTTTCAGGGGAACTTATATTTTTTTTATTTTCCCAATTTTTCATAGAAACATTAGGCCTATCGATCAAAAGTACACATAATCGGATATTTGAAGTGTTTTCCTGCACAGGGATGCAAAAATCATTCTTCTACCCCAACCGGAACCCCCTGAAAAAAATTACTAAAGTAGACCTATCCAAAAAACATCATTTTTTCCTCACTGTAGACAAACAGGAACAGTACTAGTGTGGACATTTCGTCGATTTCGGCATTTAGTGTTAAACCTATGGGAGATCTGATTTCTGGGTGGGTGAGACGCTTTTTGTCAGACCAGTTTGCCATCTGTGGACATACAATTTACACTTCCGGTAGGACTTTGGGTTCGACTTTTGGTCCTACCTTCGGTCCGACTTTGGGTTCGACTTTGGGTCCGACTTTCAGTCCGACTTTCGGTCTGATTTCGGGTAGGTTTATATACGATTTATTCAATGGGAAAACAAATCCCTGAGTCTTTTGTGATTAGGATCACACGCTAGATTTTTAGTCTTGGAACATTGTTAAACAATGACAGGGGTTAACGTCATGCTATCATCAGCACGTTCATGGGACTGGGTGTTAAAGATAAATCCCAGAAGAAGTCAAAAATCGTTCTCCGGGGGTCTTTTCGGATAATTTGAATAGGATGAGGCCCCTTCAGACACTTTGTAGACCCCCCCCCCCCCCTCTTCCCTATTAATGGTAAAACATTTTCTCATTGCGTCTGTACAAATCACAGGGGTGACATTTTAGGCTCCTAAAAGCCAGAAATCCGGATAAAACCGGGGAAAAAAAGCAGAGTTTAAAAACATGCGCTTGAATAGCCATCCACACAGGCATGCTATTGTAGCAAAAAAGTACTAACATCTCTAGGAAAAGACAGTGTATTCTGGACTTTAAAATAGATACCCTTTCTGTTTATGCCCAAACAACGAGGTATAATATCAGGAATGTCCATTTAAGCCTTTTACTAGTCAGAAAAGAACTTGTAACTCAACCATTTCTCAATCAATTTTAGCAATACCCCACATTGTCATTGTAAGACATGCACTGAGCATTATTCAATGCAAAAATCGAAATCAAGTCAATCCCGACCATCCAAGGCACAGTTTGGTGATGAGTGTCATTGTTTAGACCGTTTCATATGAATAACTTGGATTACGGATCCGCCGCCGAAATTTTGTCATTTTGTAAAAAAAGAAATTTATTTAAAAAACATTTATGTTGATCAGCGAAAAGTTTTTCCCCCCTCTGTCCGGTGGGAAATGTTAGTCCCAGGGGGGGGGGGGGGGTATGTATAACGGCTTTTTCTATTGCCTTTTTTTCACTCTGCCCCAGTCTTTGCCAAATCCTGCGGGACAGTGGCAATGTCAGCTAAAAATGGCTTTGGTCTGGCAGAATGACTGGTGTTGCAGGACCTTATGTCCCGGGTTTCCAAAACTGAAAGAATTTTTCAAATATTCCAACTAGAACTGAAGTTACAAGTTCACTCTAATATTCTAGAATGAGAGTGAGTTTTTGTTATTTTCTTTATAAATGCTATTCTATTCTAAATATCATGCAAAACTTTGATTTTGGTATCCGGTTGTACAAAATTGGCTAGCTGCAGGACCGACTGTCCTGCAGGCCAAAAAAGTTTTTCGCAAAGACAAGTAAAATTACGTAATCCAAGTTATCAAAAAGAGTTGGCCTTGTTTGATTAGTGACTGACATGGTGGTGGTCGATGAGTGGCATTGTTTATCTGAGTGGTGAGTCGAGTGATTACTGTGGGTAGATGGAATATAACCAGTAGTGGCGCTGATATTGAATTAAAAAAAGAAGAATTTAAGATGTTGAAACTATGATTCTAATAGATATTGTGGTTTCATGTGTGACATTCACCATCCTGGTACAAGACGTTTGTGTAGCCCGCATGGTTGAGTTTCATGCACCGTGTTAATTTGGTTGTCCCCGCAGGTCTGTATACTTCAAAAACAGTATCGATAACAGTATCGGCATAAATTCAAGAGACTCATCAAAAACCATTTTTGCATTTATGTTTAACCCTTTCTAAGAAGGAGACACAACAAAATAAATGCAGAATTTTGCCAAAGACATGATATTTAGGGGAATATATTGCATCCGCATCATACAAGTTTCCATGCTGCTGTCCTTTGCTTTTCCAAAAATCGCCATTTTGTAGATCTATTCTTAAATGTTTAATAGCTCCACAAATAATTACGTCTCTTTTTATATATTCCCTAAATTCTACAGTCCTCCCCCCAAACGAAATTCCCGGTAAGTTTATACGGAACTATTGAAAACAACGGAAATATTTATTTGCTTTTTATCAGTGTTCCTTATTGTCTCCATTATGTTGTGAACCAAACCATATGTCCTTTCTCTCCGAGAACTTTTCAATGACGTTCTCAGAGAAAATTTACATAAAATGGAAAGACTCAAATGTTTTTCAATCAACTTATCTTTTTCATTCCTCCTGCTAAAAAAATGTCTTCCTTGTTTTTTTTTTCATTCAGCCAAAGAATTATACAGATATTTAGATTTAAGCTGTATCATTATCATTTTTTACCCTTTCCGACTTTTCATGTTTACATCTATACATTTTACACCTCTGCGTAAAACTGCATGATATTTTGTATCAGCGTTGCACATTGCAAATATGAATACGCATCTCTCTCTCTCATTACACCATGGTGACTTCCACCTCCTCCTCTCATTTAGATATCCCCACCCTTTGCCTAGCTTATTGTACTGGCCTCATAACATTGTCTAGTATTGACCTAATTAATTCCAGTGTACAGGTTGGCTGAGAATCATTACTCACAGTCAAATCTGTAGATAGAGCCAGCAGCTCAGTTAACCCTTTAAGGACGGCATGTCGCGAAAAGATGAATTTGCCATCATGATGCACCAATGAAGCCCTGGCGAGTAATTCGCCGGTGCTGCATTGGTGCATCATGCCGACCCTGCGGGAGTCTCAACCCTGTACGGTCATCATGATGCATGAATGCAGCACTAGCGAGTCACTCGCCAGCACTGCATTTATGATGATCATGACGATCAAGGATATCATGTTTAATGCCCTGTGCCGTCCTTAATGGGTTAAGCCAAGAGCAGCAAAGTGCTTTAATGCACCATGCACTCTTTGTCATAGTGAAGCTTACCCCAAAAAGAGATATTGTGTTATGAGGCCTTTTGTCGTTGCTGTTTGATATAGGCATGGCACTACTAAAGTCTTTCTGCATCGCATGTCAGCCGTTGCATGTCAGTTTCTTGACATACATTTTCTCCGTTCAATGTTGACAGCAACATTATCTGATAAGAAAATGCACATATCCAGGGCTTTGCACCCTGTATATCTATATCTTTATGTCACCGATTTTGACTTCAGCTTGTCAATGAAATGGTTCAAAGATGATAATTATGCACAACTGTGTGGGTTGAGTTAGTCGAGGTGGTACATGATTATCAGCCTTTGTCAAATAGGTTGACCCATGATGAGTGCTAGCACTGGGGGGCAGAGGTGAAAGCCAATCCTCAGATAGAAATAGCACACATAGTGTGTGGATGGACATCATTGTTTTGGTTTGTTTTCCTGTATGTTCTCATACCTGGTACCCCATGTTAAATCTCCACATCATTGCAGATCCAAAAAGTTTTTCACTTCAACCTTGAATACCAGGGACCTATTTTTTTGGTTTTATTGAATTCATCTTCAAATAGACAGGAGGTTAACTAATTGTATATACTGAAGGAAAAACACAAATATTGCCTTGCAGAGAAACATTGTGTAGATTTTCAATTCAAGAATTCAGGCTCCTAAAGGGAAAATGTTCACTGAAAGCGACAAAATAGCTAAACTGTGTTTGATTGTGTTCTTCAGACAACCCGAGGGATCGCGATTCGGGAAGCCCCTGCCCAAGGACCTGCCCCCGACTAACCCGGACCACATCGGGGGCTACCGGCTGGCGCTATACGCCTATGACGGCATAGAGACCAAGTTCGGCCTCGCCTTACCCAAATACCGACCAGTATCTCAGGAGCCCTCCACATAAAACCAGCCCGGCGTATTATTATCATTGGTCCAATGAAATATTCAACGGTGTACCAGAAATGTGTCAATTCTTGGAGCACTCGGGGGGAGAGGGATGTGCCCTACCATGGGGCATGAACGTCAACACGTTTCAATGCAAAAAAAAATAATTGGATGCAAATGGCCTTGACTTTTGATGGCAAGTTGGTGGGCGCAATTGTGGTGGTAGGTGTATAGGGAGTCTTGTCCAAATTCATTCTTACAAGATCAATCGCTTATTTAAGATAAATCACTTCACTGTTTTGTGTTGGTCGTACCTATGATTGGAAAATATTTTGGAAGAAATAATGGCTCGATGAGAAATTGTGAAAATATCCTGAATTAATCCAGTGCGCAAAATACATGTTGCATTGCGGGCTGCTACTTTCTGTCCAGAATCAAGGCTTTTTATGTGGCGTTTTTTGCGTTGTAATAAGTTGGCTTTTACACCCCATATAACAAGGTTTGTGATGTATATAACGGTGGCGTTGCCTGACTTGACTATGATTGTTAACTTATTGATAAATATAGAGCTGATCATGAATGTTATGATAATGATGATGCCGTTGGGTAGTTGTTATATTAGTATATACACAGATATATACATACGCATAGAGTCGTAGAGACACCCACGTTTTATACCCTTGAATCATAATTCGGTAGTTCGCGTCGTCCACCGCTAACCCCACGTCTGCTGATAGGAGTGAGCGACTGTTTTTCTAACGAGACTACTGGTGATATCTTTGCTGTTGAGCACAGTCTGACTTGTTTTGCAACGAAGAGGTAGTTATCTGAAAATATATACAGAGAATATATTAATATTACTATTATTGTTATCAAGACACTTTCTAGTTATATTGGGCTAACTATTATCTCAAAGGCCACATTTTGAAATTTACTTGGGTGCTTGCTCAAAAATTGAGTCATGCCAAGGTCATATTTCGTTTGTTTGCTTTCTGGGATTTCAATTAAATTCTTTTCTGACCTCTGTTCGAACGTGCTTAGACTTTGATACCAAAGTTAGTTGGGTTTATTAAGTAGAGTTTATTAGAGAATGCAAATTCATGGAAGTTAAAACCATCCAAGGACTAATTATGGATGGGTGGAGAGTATAGTGTGTATAAGGAGGACAAGGTCATTGTGTTTGCTGGAGGCACAAGACGGTAATTTCCTTAAGTCTAGTTAATTATATTCCAGTTATAAAACTATCCTATTATCATATATATCAAAGCTGGGCCATTTTGTAAATAAAGAAGATATCATGTTAATAGGACAATTACAGGGTGATTCAATGTAAGAGATATAGAATAACAACATATGGAGCATATTTAAGAATACAGAGTAAGGAATGCGGAGTGTCTTAAAGACTGCTGGGAAAGTAGGGAAGATGATATCAAAGGGACCTAATAATTGCTTGACCAAAAAGAGAAATATTAACAGACAATGTTCTTGCAAAGTACAACATGAGATTATGTGCATGTATCCTGTATAGGTGCCCTTCAGTTTTACCCCTGGGTTATACAGAATATTTATCTACCATCTGGAAGTCATATTTCCAGCTGCCCTCTGTGTAAAGTCCCACTGTATGATGTCTTGGACGTCGCCGAGCCAAATTTATGTCACATACATGTACAGTAAAGCAGCCCGGGGTGCTGTTTCTCCGCGAAGTATGGACGTCCGCAATTTACGGGGAAAATGTTCCGTAACTTGTAGAGAAAATAAAATTAATAAACAACATTGTTTCTTGTACCACAAATGGTAGTTAACCATATAGATGCGTTTGTATGCGCACCTCCGCATAATGCGGAAATTGATGAGCAGAAACAACTTCGGCCAAATCTGTATTATACGGATGTCCATACTTTGTGGAGAAACAGCACCCAGGCCTGCCTATTTAATTGTCACAGTATTACCACTCCTTTTTCTAAATATCTGCATCTGTCTATCCAGTGACATAAAAAACGATATTAAATTGATATTCAAGAGGAGTTAGCCCATGTCATCTAATACTGTAAGAAATTTTATGCAACGGGCCATAAGTATCTGTGAACAATACAGCGCCTCACCGCACCCACGTGTTCTCTCTGACATTCTCTTTACGAGGTTATAACACTTACATAATCTTCTGCTCAGTACTGTATATGAAAGAACAAAAGGTCCCAAAATATTGTTTTACATCAAAATATATGATATGAATGCTACTTACTCAAGCTGTAGATCTCTTCCTAGTTTCTCAAGAAGCCGACTGTGCTTTACTCTGACTTGTCGGCCTCTGCTGATCTCAACTTTATATATTATTCTCAGACCATTTAACAAAACCATGTTTCATGTGTATATATAATAGTGCTGGTGGCAGGCCAATGCACAAAGGGTCATGTGTAAATTTACCTAATTTCATAACTTATACAGACAGCCAAATATTAAACAAGGATTTAAAACTGCATGATCTACATCTGAATGAAACCTTAAGGGTAACGGGTAAAGGAAATTATTGACGCGAATTATATATGCTATCACATACTTGGTTTTACCTGTTGAGTTTCTCTTAGTCATTCATGTGTATATAGATGATTATTCAGTTTTGATTTCCGCTTGATTTGAAAATGTTGAGGCTAACCTCTTAGAGCTGTGTGTATAGGCTTGTAGAAATTGGGGACAGTTTTCTTGAACTGTAAATCCAAAAAAAGTATCATATCTGTCATCAGGGTTGTTGTATTAACCCTAGAGTGAAGGGTGAAAGGATGACGCTCTAAATATCGAACTATGGATACTGGTGTACTGCGAGAAGGGTCTTCTGTGAGGCCCCTACCCGACCAAGGCGTGTCGCCGGGCACACCGTTAACCATTTTAGGACAGCATAATGCCTCACGGCTTTATGGTATTGGTCTGCAGGATTCGCGAGTTACTCGCCGGGCTGCATTTGTGCTTTATGCGGACCCTTTGGGAGTGTATCAACCCTGCAGGGTCGGCATTTCCCCAGCACCAGCATACATCCATGCAGACCATGAGCATGGTGCACTGAAGCACTACATTGTCCTAAATAGATGTAATGGTGTCCTTTGCCTGGCGAATTCTCAAAATTAGGCAATTGCAAAGTTAACGCTTGGTGGGTGGAGCGGGGTGTGAGGGTGTGTGACAACGGTAGGACAAGGACAAAGAGTCTCGTGAACACTTTTGTATTTTGTACATTGATGGCATTTGGATAAGAAGCTGCTTTTTCAGCAGGATTTATACACCGACTTTTATTGAGCTTAGCCATGGAGTTGTTCGTGTCCCGGTTTGATTGTAGCCTTTGAACGCGCCGCCGACGCCACGAGAACATTGTTTTGTAAGTAACATTGTCTTTCACAGCGATCAATATGTTTTTACGGATGTTACAGTGTGCTAGAGTTAAGGAGGAGTGACGACATGGCAGTAAGATAAGGGCTTCCAGATTAACCCCTTAAGGATGACATACTGCTTTAATGCACTATGCCCTTTGTTGTCATGATGCACTGTAACTAGCTAGCCAGTGCTGCATCATGCCGACCCTATGGGGTTGAGACATTCCTGAAGGGTAGGCATGATGCGTTTATGCAGTGTTTCAGCACTGTATTGGGGCATCATGACAACTAATGTTGCCGTCCTTAAAGGGTTAACTCCTCCACCCGGAACAGTCGCACAATCTGAACTGTTTCTGTAATGAGACTTTTAACAGAGCTTTTCCATTCTACATGACAAAGTACTGCAAATCAAAGAGTTATATTAGGAAATACTGTTTAACCATTTCAGGGCCGTATGGTGCTTTAATGAGCTGTGTCCAATGTTGTCATCACCAGGCATGCATTCATGCATCATGCCGACCTATTAGGAGTGTATCAACATCACACTTGACTCACCATGCTGCATTTGTGCATCATCTATTGAAAAGGCACAAAGCATTAAAGCACCATGTGACCATTAAAGGGTTAATTCAAGAAGCGGTCCTGAAATATTATGTTGATATTTCCCGCCATGCCAACTAGTATGACAAACAGTGATGGTCGCCTGTCAACGGTTGTTATCATTTTGTCATTTTGCTTACGACAAATAAAAGCCATTGTCGCCACGGCCACAAGAAACTCGTAACTGTTTGCTGTTTCATTTCTCATATTTCAAGGTTAACGTTTTTTGACAATCTCTAAGCTATACCAAATGGGATATACATGTAAAGATGTGAATAAGATAAATCCTGTGTTTACTATGATTTACATTGTAAGTATGACCCTCAGATTCTTCCTACAAGCTGCACATATTGGATGGCCTTGCTTATCTGCAGATCACGTTAGTTACTGCAGAGCACGGTTGTACAGTTCCTAATATAAGAGCTGGGGGGGGGGGGGGGGGGCAAAGTTTGCTCACCTCCACCCTGGCCAAAAAACGGTTTGTTTTAGGTAACCCGACCGACCCTATCAAAACAGGGCCGAACCTACGTTTGTATATGCAATTGTGACTTTGTATTTTTACCCTTTTTTGGTCAATTTTAGGGTCTTCGGAGAGGCTGGCTAGTACGTACTTTCATGTTTTAAACAAAGAAATCCAACCTACCGACCCTACATTTTCTTGCCCTGTTACCTGAAACAAACCTTTTATTTATTGGCCCTATATTCAACATATTTTTGCTGGCCCTCTCCAGAAATTGTCAAGCGCTCTATAGGTTAACATGCTGGAATTTTCTTTTAACCAGTTGAAATCCTTTTTGCCCCCCCCCCCCCCTCTGGGCCCATGAAATTCTCTAACCCCCCCCCCCCCCCGTTGTTAAAAAGTGACTACTCGTTTAGAAGGTTACCAAGTGCACTCATCTGTGTTTCAAATCTGCCTTTGACTGACATCTCCCTGGGAGTTTTTTATTTTGAAAAAGACAAACAGGTAATTGATAATGATGCAATTTATTTGAAAGAACGAAATCTTACACTTTACTATTCAACTAGAACTTTGAACATAGGTATACCTGATATACAATGTAACATACCCGGAAGTATGGGGATCCTTTAGGCGCAACTTCGTGCATAAATGTCCCTTCCGCGTCATGATGAATGTAGCCCTGCATCATTGCATGGCGAGTGACTCATCAGGACTGCACCCATGCATCGTGTCGACGCTATGGGGTTTATGGCTGTGTCTCACGACCTTGGGCCAATGTTTTTGTCTCTGATCGGGTGCCGTCTCTGACCGGGTGCCGTCTCTGACCGGGTGCCGTCTCTGACCTGGTGTCAGAAGGAAGTGTTTTTTATTTTTTAACATATACTTATATATAAAGTAGGATTTGTAAAAACGTTATGGCAGTTGATATGTAACTATAATTAGCCTCCTGCTGTTGGTAGAAGACAACTAAACTCCCAAATGGCATCCGGTCAGAGACGGCATCCGGTCAGAGACGGCATCCGGTCAGAGACGGCACCTGGTCAGAGACGGCACCCAGTCAGAGACAAAAACATTGGCCCAAGGTCGTGAGACACAGCCTTATGTAGGCCTACTCATGAAGCGACGGGAAGCCGCACCAATGCTGTGCTGCTTGCCCGATCGCGATTTATTTGTGCATTGTAATGACAAATAAACATTGAACCTTGGCAATTATGCGGTTAACAAGACATTATCCGACATGCCAATTCCAGCAGGGTGGATCTACGTAATGAACATAGGCTATATGTACTAAATTTCTTTTCACTTCAACGTGATAGTTTTAAGTTTGGAAAATTAATGTCTCTTGGGAAACAGAGATGTTTAACTCTGTGTCCACTTGTGATAAAAATGCTAATAAATAACATTTTCTGTGCGAGAAATAATGCCAAGAAACAGAAGTGGTCGAATAATGAATCCTTAACCATTCCCTTGCATCCGCACATCGTGGTGTCAATATAGATACAAATCGATCTCTTAGTAACAAAATGAAATTACAATAGATGCCCTCTACACATGTTATAATGCTTCGGTAGTTCTAACAATAACAGTCCACTCCCTGGTCAACCAAAAACTTAATCAATTGAAATAAAGGAAAATAATTTTATATGATTTTTTCTATTCAACTGTCAGGCCAAGAATCGTAATATTTTCAGTTGAAATCGTATCAATATATCTATAACCCTGGTCTATACAGGTTATTTTGCGACCCCTTGTTTGACCTGCATTTCATACACTAACATTAATCAAGAAAATTAATGCCCCAGGTCTGTTTTGAAATCTAGTCATTGAGAAATGCATAATACATTTAGTTCATCTGTCTCCTCTTTATTTAATACACAGTCGACCCTCACTACCTTGAACATTTACTTCCTCGCATCCCTGGCTTAAGGCAGTGAAAGTCACCATGAGGCAGTGTAGATCACCTTGAGGTGGTTTGGGTCACCTTAAGCCGGTCTAGGTGACCTTGAGGTGGTTTAGGTGACCTTGAAGTGTGTAGGTGACCTTGAGGCAGCGTAGGTCACCTCTAGGCGGTAAAGGTCACCTCGAGGAGGTGTAGGTCACCTCGAGGCGGTGAAGGTCACCTCGAAGAGGTGAAGGTGACCATGAGGTGATGTAGGTGACCTTGAGGTGATGCAGGTCACCTTAAGGTGGTGTAGGTTACCTTGAGGTGATGCAGATCACCTTGAGGTGGTGTAGGTGACCTTGAGGTGATGTAGGTGACCTTCAGGTGATGTAGTTCACCTTGAGGTGGTGTAGGTGAACTTGAGGTGGTGCAGGTCATCTTGAGGTGGTGTAGGTGACCTTGAGGTGAAGAAGGTGACCTTCAAGTGATGTAATTCACCTTGAGGTGATCCAGGTGACCTTGAGGTGTTGTAGGTGACCTTGAGGTGATGCAGGTCATCTTGAGGTGGTGTAGGTTACCTTGAGGTGATGCAGATCACCTTGAGGTGGTGTTGGTGACCTTGAGGTGATGTAGGTGACCTTCAGGTGATGTAGTTCACCTTGAGGTGGTGTAGGTGAACTTGAGGTGGTGCAGGTCATCTTGAGGTGGTGCAGGTGACCTTGAGGTGATGTAGGTGACGTTCAGGTGATGTAGTTCACCTTGAGGTGATCCAGGTGACCTTGAGGTGTTGTAGGTGACCTTGAGGTGATGCAGGTCATCTTGAGGTGTTGAAGGTGACCTTGAGGTGATGCAGACTACCTTGAGGTGGTGTAGGTGACCTTCAGGTGATGTAGGTGACCTTGAGGTGATGCAGGTGACCTTGAAGTGATGCAGGTGACCTTGAGGTGATGTAGGTGACCTTGAGGTGATGCAGGTCACCTTGAAGCGGTGTAGGTCACCTTGAGGTGGTGTAGGTCATCTCGAGGTGGTGTAGGTCACCTTGAGGCGGTGAAGGTCACCTCGAGGCGGTGAAGATCACGTCAAGGCGGTGAAAGTCACCTCAAGGCAGTGAAGGTGACCTTGAGGTGATGCAGGTGACCTTGAGGTGATGCAGGTGACCTTGAGGTAATGCAGTTGACCTTGAAGTCATGTAGGTGACCTTGAGGTGATGCAGGTCACCTTGAGGTGATGTAGGTGACCTTGAGGTGATGCAGGTCACCTTGAGGTGATGTAGGTGACCTTGAGGTGATGCAGGTCACCTTGAGGTGGTGTAGATGACCTTGAGGTGATGTAGGTCACGTTGAGATGCTGAAGGTCACCTTGAGATGGTGTAGGTCACCTTGAGGTGATGCAGGTGACCTTGAGGTGATGCAGGTGACCTTGAGGTGATGCAGGTGACCTTGAGGTGATGCAGGTCACCTTGAAGTGGTGAAGGTGACCTTGAGGTTATGTAGGTCACCTTGAGATGGTGAAGGTCACCTTGAGATGGTGTAGGTCACCTTGAGGTGATGTAGGTGACCTTCAGGTGGTGCAGGTGACCTTCAGGTGGTGCAGGTCAGCTTGAGGTGGTGCAGGTCAGCTTGAGGTAGCGTACTTTGAGATGATTAAGTGTGTCAGTAGTAATGGGTCAGTGTTGGTTCATGTCAAACATTTTGTTGCAAATAAAACACTGAACAGAATTATCTGCCTTGTGGATCGACATAATCTGCGTCTTTAGGTGAGATGATGCCAAAAACATCTTTCTGCAAATAGAATGCATCTCAGGTGCCTTTTACTTATGGTTAGCAATGTGCTCTTTAAAACGTGATAAGTATTTATATCGCTTGTTACACTTGCAACACTTGTACATTTTTTCCCCGTTTATGTTACCCGCGATGTGCACTTGAAGCCTTTTTGAACACAAATGGCAACAGTCAGATACATCTCTAGCATGGTCATTCAACATGTGTTTCCATAAATTATTTGCATTGGCATACTTTTTACCACATTCAGTACATTTATGAGCTTTCTGTTCTCTATGAGTCTTCATATGTTTCCTAAATTTGGAGTATTGTGAATACACTTGATCACAAATTGGACATTTATGCGATCGTTCTCCTCTTGCGGTCTTCCTTCTCATTCGTGAGTATACTATTGAGATGTGGAAGTTAGAAGCAGCAGTTCCAGAGAGACCATGAACACTATGCATGCTGTGTCTGTGTGTGTGCGTCTAGATCATCGCCAGTGTCAAACCTCTGCTCACACTGTGGACATGTGTGGCAGGTGGCAGCATTGTGCACCTGGAGGTGGTCACTCAGCACCTCCCAGCTCACAAACTCCCCACTGCACAGGATGCAACTGTGCAGTCTGTAGTCAGTGTCTGTGCCACAACCTTCTCCACCATCTGCTCCCCTGAAGTGTGATTTGACATTTCTGTTGCCACTGTATGCTCCTTCTCCACTACTATGTGGTCCAACCTTTATGGAACTCTGGGGCAGTTTCTCATCCAGTTCTTGTTTTTCCACTTGTCTCACAGAAGTGTATTTGGAGATTTTCCCAGCAGAACCTTCCCTACCATGTTGCACACTGTCATCTAGTTGCACACTTGTAGAACTCTGGGGCAGGTTGTCATCTTGTTCCTGATTCTGGTCTGGTCTCACCACAGTGGGAGTAGAGGTCTGGGGCTGTATTCCTGATGCCCGTAGATTGTTATTGCAACAATGAACTTGAATGGACATCTGGAGCTGCTCCTCATCTTCTTCTGGTTCCTTGTCTGCCTTCACAACAGTGTAAGTGGGGGTCGGGGGCTGTAAACCTGATACCCCACGAGAGTGTAGGTCTTCGCTACTGCTAGGTAGTTTTATAGTCATGGGATTTTGGGGTATGTAGTTATTCTGGTAGTGATTGTCCTCTTGTCTCACAACAGTCTGGGTGAAGGCTTGTGGTGCTGAACCTGATGCTTCATTAGAGTCAAGGTCTGCGCTACTATGAAGTAGTTCCACATGCATCGCACGCTGAGGCTGTGTTTCATCTTGTTCTTTTTCGTCTGGTTTTACAATGGTTTGTGTGGTGATTTGTGGCAATGAACCTGATGCCCCATTAGACTGTAGGTCTTTGCTACTGCAATGTAGTTCTGCATTCATAAAACTCAGGGGCATATTGTTGTCTCGTTCCTCTCTTGGGAGAGTGGGGGTTTGTGGTGGTAAACCTGATACCTCATTGGAGTGTAGGTCTTCACTAGTACAATGCATCTCTGCATTTATGGACCCTTCAGGAAGTTCCTCACCTTGTTCTTGTTTATGGTCTGCTGTCACAGCAGTGTGAGTGGAGGTGTGGGACTGTATACCTTCAGCCTGAGGGGAGTGTAGGTCAGCTTGAGCACACTTAGATGATATACCTGCAGCAGGAGTAGACTGTTGGCCAGCTGTAGTACTCTTAGCTGATATACCTGCAGCAGGAGTAGAGCGTATGTCAGCTTGAGTACACTTAGCTGATATACCTGCAGCAGGAGTAGAGTGTTGGTCAGGTGGAGTACACTTAGCCGATATACCTGCAGCAGGAGTAGAGTGTTGGTCAGCTTGAGTACACTTAGCCGATATACCTGCAGCAGGAGTAGAGTGTTGGTCAGCTTGAGTACACTTAGCCGATATACCTGCAGCAGGAGTAGAGTGTAGGTCAGCTTGAGGACACTTAGCCGATATACCTGCAGCAGGAGTAGAGTGTTGGTCAGCTTGAGTACACTTAGCCGATATACCTGCAGCAGGAGTAGAGTGTTGGTCAGCTTGAGTACACTTAGCCGATATACCTGCAGCAGGAGTAGAGTGTTGGTCAGCTTGAGTACACTTAGCCGATATACCTGCAGCAGGAGTAGAGTGTAGGTCAGCTTGAGGACACTTAGCCGATATACCTGCAGCAGGAGTAGAGTGTTGGTCAGCTTGAGTACACTTAGCCGATATACCTGTGACAGGAGTAGAGTGTAGGTCAGCTTGAGTACACTTAGCTGATATACCTGCAGCAGGAGGGTGTAGGCTGGCTGTAGTACACTTAGCTGGCCGGGCTGCCTTGTGGTTCTTGGTGTGTCTCTCTAGGTAAAATGCCCTGGTGAATGTCTTGCTGCACACAGAGCAGCTGTGAGGTGCCTTCTCCATGTGGATCGACATGTGCTCTTTAAGATGTGGTAAGTATTTATAGCGTTGGTAGCACGTGCAGCACTTGTAAGGTTTTTCCTTTGCATCATCCGCAACATGGTGTTCAAGAGTTTTCTTACACAGACAGTCAAGTGCACCTCTAGCATGGGTTTCCATGTGTACCTGAAGGTGTGTGGAATTGGAAAACCTTTTAGTACAAACTGTACACTTGTGGGGTGTCACTCGTTTACGAGTGTTTTCATCTGTCTTGGTTGTTAGGATCCTGTGCATGTTCATGTGTGTTAGTATGACCTTTGGCTGACTGACTTCCTCCTTACAAAATGAACACTTGTATGGCTTCTTGTGGGTCAGCATGTGGTGCTCGAGATGTGATGGTTGCCAAAAGGCACTCGTGCAGACACAACACTTGTAAGGTCTGACCGTTTTATGCGTCATCATGTGCTTCTTTAAGCCTTTTACACTGAGACACTGCCTACCACACTCTGTACATTTATGAGGTTCATGGCCCCAATGGGTCATCATGCTGTGTTCATATACTGCTGATGACTCGGAAAACACTTGATCACAAATCGCACATTTAAGCGATTTTTCTCTACTTCTAGTCTTCATTTTCTGTTCTGCATGAATTGTTGGTATATTGAAGTGAGAAGCAGAAGTTTCTACCGCAGAGAGATGCTGAGTACCGTGAGTCATCGTGGGTGCATCCAGGCTGTGGGTCAGCGTGGGTGAGTTCAGGCTGTGGCTCAGCGTGGGTGCGTCCAGGCTGTGCGTGGGCATAGGTGCGTCCACACTTTGCATGAGCCTGGGTGCGTCCAGGCTGCATGTCATTGTGGGTGCATCCAGGCTGCATGTCATTGTGGGTGCATCCAGGCTGCATGTCATTGTGGGTGCATCCAGGCTGTGGGTCACCGTGGGTGCATCCAGGCTGTAGGTCACCGTGGGTGCATCCAGGCTGCATGTCATTGTGGGTGCATCCAGGCTGCATGTCATCGTGGGTGCATCCAGGCTGTGGGTGGGCATAGGTGCGTCCACGCTGTGTGTCAGCGTGGGTGCATCCAGGCTGTGGGTCAGCGTGGGTGCATCCACGCTGTGTCTCAGCGAGAATGCATCCAGGCTGTGGGTGCCTTTGGGTGCATCCAGGCTGTGGGTCAGCATGGGTGCATCCAGGCTGTGCATGGCTAGGTCCAGGCTAAGGGTCAGTGTGGGCACATTCCAGCTTTGTCTGAGCGAGGGTGCGTCCAGGCTATGTGTGCACATGGGTGCATCCAGGCTGTGCGTGAGTATGGGTGTGTCCAGGCTGTGTGTCTGTGTGTGTGCATCCAGGTCGTCTACAGTGTCAAACCTGTGCTCACACTGTGGACATGTGTGGCAGGTGTCAGCATTGTGTACCTGGAGGTGGTCACTCAGCACCTCCCAGCTCACAAACTCCCCGCTACACAGGATGCAACTGAACGGTCTGTCATCAGTGTCTGTGTGTTCGGATGTTTCTGTGGCACAACATTCTCCGCTGTCTGCCCCACGAAACTTGATGTAACCCTGGGGAAATTTCTCATCTACTTCATGGTCTTCCCTTGGTCTCACAAAAGTCTGACTGTTAATTAATTGACCTGTCTCCCGAATAGTTACAAAACGAGACATGGTTGAGTCCTGTACAGTTACACAGCAAAGGGCTGTTCCCGAACCTTTGAGTTTATTGTCAGGTGTTGCTGGTCTGCTGTCTTTTTTACAGTGAACTGTGGCTTGGACTGCTGAAGGTATCACCCGCTAGTCTGTCCTCATGAGACCTGCAGTGAAACACACTTTTTTTAATATTTTGATATTAATAGTAAACGATAATATCTAAATAAACCACAATTAATATACAGGGGTGTAAAATGAAAAAAAAATCCTCTGCAGAAGTGACAAGGCTGCGTGATTTAATAGGAATTTTTTGGGTGTAACCATGATTCTGTTAATGCAATAAAGTCGCAGTTATTCAAAGTAGGGAAGATTTCATCCATTTTCTTGTTTATACTTCTACAGTTAAGGTGGGCTACAGTAAATCCCTTCATATTAGGTACCCGGAATTCTTCTTTATAAAATCATCTTGGAAGTCACCACTCATGCTACTTTGAGATACCCCGTTACGAATCCCCTGCTTCATGATGTAGACAGAGTATAGATAAAAAAGGTTTTGATGATTTAAATTAAAATGACAGCTAAACACAGTTAGTCCGGTGGTGGAACAAGGATTTGGGGCCTGACCCAGAATTCTCCGATATAGTTTTTTTCTCTGCTGATTCTTCATCTAGGGGGTCTGGGTGACCATTTCCTGCGTGATGTATTTGTGACGGCTTTGGGGAAATTGAGATATTCAAGATGGCCGCCACAATTCAATAAAAATCTTGAAAAGTGCATATCTCAACTTCTAATCTACTTAGAGACACAAATAAAAGGTCTAAAAGTACATTTCTGTGGTCAGGGAATCCAATCATGCCATCTAAAAGCATTTATATGGCAGCCATTTTGTATTATATCCAAGATGGCTGCCGGAATTCAATAAAAATCATTAAAAGTGCATATCTCTGCTTCTAATCAACTTAGAGATACAAATGAAAGGTCTAAAAGTATGTTTCTGTGGTCAGGGAATCCAATTATGCCATCTAAAATCATGTTTTATGGCAGCCATTTTGAAATATATTCAAGATGGCTGCCGAAATTCAATAAAGAATCTTGAAAGGTGCATATCTCTGCTTCGAATCAACTTAGAGACACAAATAAAAGCTCTGAAAGTATATTTCTGTGGTCAGAGAATCCAATCATGCCAATTAAAATTAAACATATGGCAGCCATTCTGAATTATTCATCAGTTTGCACCATGTGTGCCACATCCTCTACATGAGGCATACTATATACCAAAGTTATCACAGTGAAAATGTTCATTTATTAATGATGAGATGTAATTTAATCACATAGATGGAACCAAAATATAAGGACAAACATGTGTCTGAATGCATTAACTCTTTCCTACCAGCTATTGCATTGATGCCCTACCTGATAAATAATGGTTGGTGCATTAATGCAATATGAGTAGGGCATTTTTGGTTATAAATACTATTATCCTGAGCACCCTCAACAAATCTTTTGAACAGATATGACCTGTTATTATGGTACCATATGAAAGGAAATTCCATACAGATTGCAAATCAGTCATTTGTAAACTTGTGTCACAAAAACCAATTCTCATATTAAACTCAATATAACCCTATATGTTAATAGTTCTGAGTCTTGGGCCTTAATCTGCCGTTTTCTGGGGAGTTTACACTATCATAGAGCCGGCTGGAAACAAGACACTCCTTCTTCTCCCTCCTCTGAGTCCCCATAACTGGTATGTCCTTGTAGCTGTTCTCTAGTAAAATTGTACAAGATATTGTGTATTGTGGCAACTGTATCTCTGAGGTTTGCAAAGTAGTGAGATACCACAGGTGTATCTGATTAGCTTGGGAAAGAGAAACAATTTCAGCAACTGTCTTGGAGATCAGAGAGTTATTATTTCTGTTTGGCACTAAACATACTCATTTATCTAAATAGAAAGCCACACTTGAGGATGTGGTATACATCTGCTGTAGTCAAACAATAAAGTATATTCATGTATACATAGAGATACTGCACAGGATCTAGTTGAAGGATATGAATCTCATTGGCATGTTTCCATATTGACATGTGGCATGTGACCCTAAGTGCAGCACAGCCATCAAGACATGCATCATTTGCACTGTAATGTCTATCTGACATCTTGACTCTGAGTGTATTTTTGAGGACTGATTTAGATTTTGCCTCCGCCATATTTCCCAGATCATCAGGCATTATCTAGAGTGGAATATGGTATCAACTCATGAGCCATTAAATTCTTTATGTTGGATTTCATGAGGGGCTTCTCCTTTATTCTCCAATACATCTATGCTAAAGCCCTTGACAACCTCTTTACATGAGAGTATGTTCTGGTTTTAAGGGTTTCCAGATCCAAGTTAGTTCCATTAATTCCCCCTGGAGCATGTTTCTGCCTCATGATGGTTGACTCAATAACCATGTCATTTGTTGGCATTTCGTGGATGCTTCACACAAATCATCAGGCAAATCATTCATGGATCTCATATATTATGATGCATATCTGGGATGGCTAGAGTGGTTGGTGGCAAAGAACAAATGTATCATATCCTTGACACATGCTTGATGCACTAGTCAGACTCTTGCTCAGCTCTTACATATCTCATAACTATGAGAATGGGTTAATTCAAAATGCTCTGACAATATCTAAATCCCATGATAGACCTCCGCCTGTGATCAGCTTGCCTATATCATACTCATGAGGACATGCATTCCACCTGCTTCTCCCAGAATACATGAACAGCTATATGATACAGCTGTTGATCTGCAGTGGATATTATATAGGCTTGGCGTGAAGTTGTTTGACCTTCATCATGGGTCTCATTATGGTATTTCAGTCTGCAGGTGATTTGTCCATTAGTGGAAGGGTCCTCTGTAATGCACTTCTGCTATTGGACGATCTATTGTGAATGGGGGCTGTAGTGTGCCAGTGTGTTATGTTTTGGGAATTACCTGAGGCAGATTGTGTACCCTCCAACAGCTATCTCTGGTTCATTAATTAGTTCATATTCCATCACTAAATCTGTCGCCATGACAGATAATCCCATTATAAATGTCTTATATTTATTCAAGTCTTACATTTACTCGATTTGTAAAACAGTGTAGACTTTTAATTAATTTTTGGGTTATATCATAAATTATTCAAAATGGCTGCCAACATATATACATGATTTTAAATGGCATGATTGGATTCGCTGACCACAGAAATATACTTTCAGAGCTTTTATTTGTGTCTCTAAGTTGATTCGAAGCAGAGATATGTACCTTTTAAGATTCTTTTTTTGAATTATGGCAGCCATCTTGAATATATTTCAAAATGGCTGCCATATGTATGATGTTAGATGGCATGATTGGATTCCCTGACCACAGAAACATACTTTTAGACCTTTCATTTGTATCTCTAAGCTGATTAGAAGTAGAGATATGCACTTTTCAAGATTTTTTATTGAATTCCGGCAGCTATCTTGGATATAATGCAAAATGGCTGCCATATAAATGATTTTAGATGGCATGATTGGATTCCCTGACCACAGAAATGTACTTTTAGACCTTTTATTTGTGTCTCTAAGTAGATTAGAAGTTGAGATATGCACTTTTCAAGATTTTTATTGAATTGTGGCGGCCATCTTGAATATCTCAATTTCCCCAAAGCCGTCACAAATACATCACGCAGGAAATGGTCACCCAGACCCCCTAGATGAAGAATCAGCAGAGAAAAAAACTATATCGGAGAATTCCGGGTCAGGCCCCAAATCCTTGTTCCACCACCGCACTAAGTGCAGATATTCTGAAATCTAGCTTGATCCCACCAACTCGGTTCCCTACAGGAATTTTGACATACTTAGTGTGTACATGATTGGGCTTTCTCACGCGTCAGTGAAAGTGTATGGGGGATATTTAAATGTATTGCTAGGGGGGCATAGAATATTAGGAAGTGCGCTATCCTTTTGGATTTCAGTGTTGCCGAAATGACGCCGGCACGCCGGCTTTTGCCGGCGTAGAATCTTAATGGCCGGCGTAGGGCCTTAGGACGCAGACCACAATGGCCTGCCATTATCTCAGCTTTCTAATGGTGAAAGAATTTTTCCAATCGGCCAATTAGAAGCGAAGATAGAGCCATATTTGTAAATTGTTTCATTGAAGAGTGGAAAATATTTCCAAAAATTGTTTTATATTGAATATTTATATTCATGAAACAAATTAATGAATTTTATGAAGGTACCTTCAAATATCAAAATTCATATGGCCTGCGTGAGAAGTAAATGGCCTGCGTAAGATACTGAGATGCAGGCCACATTGGCCTGCGTTGAGAAAAAGTTTTCGGCAACACTGGGATTTATATTACATGCCTTATTCAGCCAAAGATGGATTGTGTGATATACATCACAAATGACCCAGGGCTTGGTGGAGATGCGGAAAGAGGATCAAAAAGAAAAGAAGGTCCACATAGGTCAAAACACCACTACTCCCCACCCTGAAGAATGGACCATGGCCCCAGGTGCTAAGACCCCGGCTAAGACTATTCTAGGTCTGGTCATTCTTCAGGGGGGAGAAACAGGGTGGACCATAGTGCTATATTTCTGGACTTAGGCCAAAGAAAAAATTGGAGGGATTTTGTTTCAGGTAACATGGCCCCCTTTTTTCAAATTTTTTTGGGGTCGTGTTAAAAGAAACAAACTTCTTTTTTTTTTGGCCTAAGTATCCTTTACATGTACCGTGGTGGGGTGGGGGAGGGAGATTCCCCCCTCTCCCTACATGGGAGTTTGCCATTGTGCACACTCCTCCTCCAAGGTGAGGTGAGCCCCTCATATTATACATCAAATGAAAGGTGTGCCTGTATATGGCTAAAAATCGACACGGGCGACACGGCGACACGGGCCGTTTAAAATTCGACACGGGCGACACGGCCCTTTTAAAGATTGACGGACACAGACCTTTTTATTAGGCCCTGGTATATTCTATATGGGTAAAAATCGACACGACGACACGGCCTCTTTGCTAAAAATCGACACGGCGATCTGGTCAAATATGTGGGTACCCATGTAGAGGCACAAAGGTCCTTAATTGTTCTGTGTGTACCTTTAATTTCAGCTCAAAAGCATCTCATAAAAACGTCTCACCTGCTCTTAACCATTGCAGGTATAGGAAGTCTGTGTGAACGTGCATCTTTTAAAGTCAGGATACAAGGTCACTGGCCTATCTTCAGCATTAGTTCACACAGACTCCGTTTTCGGGTTGTTTTTGACATTTTTTCATGAGCGTTTTTCTACTACAATTCTTTTTCTTTTTACAAACTGAAAAAAAGATCGAGGTACAGTTTGTTTCAATTTATATGCATGTCTTTATTTCGATCTGATAAATGAAAAAACAAATGCAGGGGAACAGTTCAAAGTCAGCTGACCAAACTCTGTTTTTTGCTGGAAAACCGTCTCACAGAGACTCAGGGTAACCCTGGGTCAATAAACAGTGTTCCAGATGTATTTAATAGTTTAGATATTATATTGCAATACATTGATATATTGGCAACTATATGTCAATAATCGTCATCCACATAAATTGTATGTCAATGACATCCCTAGAAATTAGGCCAAAAAAAAAAAAGTTGTGTTCAGGTATCCCTAGCCACCCTATTTTTTTGGCCCTACCCAATTTTTTTTTATTTTTTTTTTTGGAAGGCATTTTAGTGTTTTTTCTACCAAAAAACACTTTTTTTAAACTGAAATATATTTTTTCCGAAAATCATATATTTTTTCTGAAAACTATAGGTAAATGGGAGGAATTTTGTCTCAAAATCCTTAAAAGGATTTGGTAAAAAAAAAAGAAATTGGCCTTAAGATTAATGTATTTCCCCGTTTATAAGCCTGGGCTTATACTGATTTCAAATGGGAAATTTACCCGGCTTATGAACGGGGCAGGCTTATATTCGAGGCCGGCTTATACATTGTATCTTTTTCATCTGCTATATTTCTTTAATTTAAAGAGCCACTCTGGCAGTTTGCCTAAAATCCACGTACATATTTTTAATGATATCATGACAAGTTCAGTGATGCCGAAATCACATCGGCACATCGGCTTTTGCCGATGTTAAATCCCAATGGCCGATCTAAGGGACATGGACACCGGCCACAATGGCCGGCCATGATCCAAGCCTTTCAGCAGTGAAAGAATTTTTCAAATATTCCTATTAGAAGCTGAGATAGGTCCAAACATCTGCCATAAGTTTTTTTCTGTCAATTTACGCATTTTCTAATTAATTTAAAAGCTGTCATTAAAGAAGCATTGGAATTTGTATTCATAAGGCAAATGGCCTGTGTAAGATCTCGCGACACAGGCCACATTGGCCTGTGTGCATAAAAAGGGACATAGACATGAGATGACAAAGGGGATAGATAGGCAAGGTCGGGGGACACATGTCTCCTTCGGAAAAAAAATTAAAATGTCTTTCCTTCCACGTTTTATTGACCTGCGATCTTCAGGTACTGATTTCTCTCTTTTTAGTAAACTCTTAACTACTGTTAAATTGCCACCCTCTAAATGAACTCAAGATTGAACGCAATGCTAAATGAAAGATAGAAATTAGGTTTTAGCCTAAACTGGCTGGTATTTCTCTCTTTACATATAAGAATGCCATCTACTACAGTAAAAATACCCTCAGAATCACAGAAAAAGACATCTAGCTTTTTTAAATCGACTGGCTTTTTGATGGGGACAGAAGGCGGTACATGCCCGCAGCCTGCAACTGTCGCCCACACCCACCTGCTCTCCCACACCCACCTGCTCACCCACACCCAACTGCTGGCCTAAAATGGAATAGCATACATGTATGACACATGACTTGAGGGTACTTTTTAACAAGGAATTCATTTCTGATGCCAGAATGGACCGATGAATGATTATAAGGGAGTACTATATCTAAGTACATGATAAGCTACAAATTCAGCTTACCCTGAGTCTTCTGTGAGGCAACTCACACGCTCAATCTTGAGTGTATACATGTATTAGTTCACACAGACTAACATGGTGTTAGGTGGGAACAATAGATTGTACACTCCATACACCAGGGGGCGCCACAGACCATATAGGGCCAAAAAATAAAACATATTTTTTCAATCATTTAAAATATAAAAATTTACAGAATAGTCAGAGTTAAAACATGTTAGAGCCAGACACCAGGCAATATTATCCCCCTTTTGGGTATTTTGAAGTCTTCTGATTGCTGAGAAACAATGCTAACCTATTGGAGAACACCTAAGTGGACCCTCTTAGTATTATTTGCTCTTTGCTTATATTCGGGGCCCGGCTTATAAACGAGGCAATACGGTACTGGTCCTATGCACTTAAGATTATGGAAAATATGCAGGTTGGCATACCCATAAGTTGCACGCCTCACCCTACACCTCTCGATCCACTAGGGGACACAGAAATCTGCCCTCTCTCGACCTACACCTCTCGACCCATTAAGGGACACAGGATATTCCCCTCTCTCGACCTACCTATCTCAACCATCGAGGGGGCCATTATCCTTGCCTCTCTCGACATAACATCAAGGGACCCATTCCAGTAAAGTGCCCCCTACCTTGCACCATATGGCCCATGGGGCCCCCTGCTTGCACCATAGGACCTATACCAGGAAAGTAGCCCATACCTTGCACCATATGGCCTATGGGGCCCCTTCCTTGCACCATATGGCCTATTGCTTCAAAGTGACCCCTACCTTGCACCATATGACCCATGGGGTCTCCTCCTTGCACCATAAGACCTACTAGTTCAAAGTGCCCACTACCTTGCATCATATGACCCATGGGGTCCCCTATTTGCACCATATGACCCATAGCAGGAAAGTGGCCCCTACCTTGCATCATATGACCCATGGGGTCCCCTATTTGCACCATATGACCCATAGCAGGAAAGTGGCCCCTACCTTGCGGCATATGACCCAAGGGGTGCCCACCTTGCACCATAGGACCCATTCCTTCAAAGTGGCCCCTACCTTGCACCATATGGCCTATGGGGTCCCCTCCTTGCACCATAGGACCCATAGCAGGAAAGAGGCCCCTACCTTGCACCATGTGACCCATGGGGTCCCCTCTTTGCACCATATGGCCTATCCCCAAAAAGGGGGTCCCTACCTTGCACCATATGACCCATGGGGTCACCTATTTGCACCATATGACCCATAGCAGGAAAGTGGCCCTACCTTGCACCATATGACCCATGGGGTCCCCACCTTGCACCATAGGACCCATAGCAGGAAAGAGGCCCCTACCTTGCACCATGTGACCCATGGGGTCCCCTCTTTGCACCATATGGCCTATCCCAAAAAAGGGGGCCCCGACCTTGCACCATATGACCCATGGGGTCCCCACCTTGCACCATAGGACCCATGTCAGGAAAGTGGCCGCTTCCTTGCACCATATGGCCCATGGGGTCCCCTCTTTGCACCATGTGGCCTATCCCTAATAAGGGGGCCCTACCTTGCACCATATGACCCATATGGTCCCCTCCTTGCACAATATGGCCTATCCCCAGGAGGGGGCCCCTACCTTGCACCATGTGCCCCATGGGGTCCACTTCTTGGCCCATATGGTCCCCATCTAGCACCATATGACCCATACCGGGAAAGTGGTCCCTATCTTGCACCATATGACCTATGGGGTCCCCACCATGCACCATATGACTCATACTGGGAATATGGTCCCTATCTTGCACCATATGGCCCATATGGTTCCCATTTTGCACCATAGGACCCATGCCATCAAAGTGTCCCCTACCATACACCATATGACCCAAAAGGTCCCCTCCTTGCACCATAGGGCCCATATCAGGAAAGTGCCCCCTATATTGCACCATACGACCCATTGGGACTCTACCTTGCACCATAGGACCTATACTAGGAAAGTGGCCCCTATATTGCACCATATGGTCTACTGGGTCCCCTATTTGCACTGTAGGACCTATACCAGAAAAGGGGTCCCTATCTTGCACCATATGGCCCATATGGTCCCCATCTAGCACCATATGACCCATATGGTTCCCATTTTGCACCATAGGACCCATGCCATCAAAGTGTCCCCTACCATACACCATATGACCCAAGGGGTCCCCTCCTTGCACCAGAGGACCCATTCCCTCAAAGTGGCCCCTATCTTGCACCATATGACCCATGGGGTCCCCTCCTTGCACCATAGGACCCATAGCAGGAAAGTAGTCCATACCCTGCACCATATGGCCTTATGAGGCTCCCTCCTTGCACCATAGGACCTATACCAGGAAAGTAGCCGATACCTTGCACCATATGGCCTATGGGGCCCCTTCCTTGCACCATATGGCCTATTGCTTCAAAGTGACCCCTACCTTGCAGAATATGACCCATGGGGTCCCCTCCTTGCACCATAGGACCTACTAGTTCAAAGTGCCCCCTACCTTGCACCATCCCAGTAAACACAGCTACGTTATTTAAACGTGATTATGCTACGTAAAATGACGTTTCAATGTAAGGGTTATTTTAAGTATTTGAACGTAGATAAACGTAAATACACGTTGTATGAACGTTCTTAGAACGTTCTGTCTAGGTTTATTTACGTACTATTCAAACGTTAGGAGAACGTTTATATACGTTATTATATGTGTTTTTTGCACATAGAAATATGATGTGTTTCAAACATTCAAAACGTAATGTTTCTAATCTATTTAGAGGGTGGCCCTTTTTGGTGTGTACATGATATATTATATATATATTATTATATGTTCATAGGTAAATTACGAATCTTAGAAAAAAGCTTTGCAAGATGATATGGGTGCGGGTTGAACTCCAGACCTTTAGGTCACATGCCCAGCGCTCCTGCCAACTGGGCCATGGACTCAGATGTTAAACTCACATGGACAATTTAATATCTACAGAAATCATCCAGAATCCTGGATCATTTTTAAGGAGGAATGTAGGTTCGAATCCCAGCCCTGGCACCATCTCCGGAATGTTGATACCAATAAACACTAGGGATCTTAGGCAAACCCAATGTAGCTCAATAAACACAGACATTGGTCATCATAGGGTGGTTTTAAAAAAAAAGGGGGGGCTAATATTTAAACATCCCCCCGAAATATTTACATTAGATTTTGGACTAAAAGAGGGAAGGTTCGCCGTCCCCCCCCCCCCATAAATCTGCCGCTGGACATTGTAGACTCTGACACTCTCACTTTCTCCCTCTATCTTTCCCTCGTTCTCTCGCTCTCTCCATCTCTCTATCTATCTCCCTGAAGCAATATGAATCAGTGGGTGTATTCTCATGTGAACAAACAGCCATCCCTCTAGCTCAGTCAACACAGCACAGGACCGGATATCTATAGGTAGGGAGTTCAATCCCCTGTTGCGGTAGAGTCTTTTTCTCTTCTTGGATTATGCCACATACAATTTTTTTAGGGTCCCAGGCGGGGTTTATTGTGTCTCTTTATAACAAGGAGAGAGAGATAGATAGATAGCTATACATGTAGATAGATAGATATAATATGTTCACTTGAATATGTTAATTAACAACTATAGTAACACCTGAATCCGTGGCCTATCTGTCTGAAGCGTTGGTTATGTAAGTGTAAGGTCTGGGGTTCAAGTCTAACCCCAAAACGAGTTACATGTTTGTGAAGAAAATACTGTATCTGTGTATATGATTTAATTTTTTTTAAATAAAAATAAGATGCAAATCTACCTATACCACGTTTTTTCAAAATAATTTTATATAAAATCCTGTTACGTTATTTTAGGTAATTTACCTAAATAAACCTTCAGGAACGTTCCCACAACGTTCAGCTAACGTGTATGCACGTTCATTTACGTTCAATAACTTAAAATAACCCTTACATTTGAACGTTATTTTACGTAGTAAAGTTACGTTATATACACTTAGAAATCACGTTCTCTGAACGTTAAACTACGTAATTGTGTTTACTGGGATATGGCCTTATGAGGCTCCCTCCTTGCACCATAGGACCTATACCAGGAAAGTAGCCGATACCTTGCACCATATGGCCTATGGGGCCCCTTCCTTGCACCATATGGCCTATTGCTTCAAAGTGAGCCCTACCTTGCAGAATATGACCCATGGGGTCCCCTCCTTGCACCATAAGACCTACTAGTTCAAAGTGCCCACTACCTTGCACCATATGACCCATGGGGTCCCCTATTTGCACCATATGACCCATAGCAGGAAAGTGGCCCCTACCTTGCACCATATGACCCATGGGGTGCCCACCTTGCACCATAGGACCCATTCCTTCAAAGTGGCCCCTACCTTGCACCATATGACCCATGGGGTCCCCTATTTGCACCATATGACCAATAGCAGGAAAGTGGCCCCTACCTTGCACCATATGACTCATATGGTCCCCTCCTCGCACCATATGGCCTATCCCAACAAAGTAGCCCGTATCTTGCACCATATGACCCATGGGTCCCTTGCACCATAGGACCTATACCAGGAAAATTGCCCCTCTTTTATAGCCTACAGGGTCTCCACCTTGCACCACAGGACCTAACCTAGGAAAGTGGCCCCTATCTTGCACCATATGGCCTACAGGGTCCCCTATTTGCACCATAGGACCTATACCAGGAAAATGGCCCCTACCTTGCACCGTATGACCCATGGGGTCATGGGCTGGCACCATATGGCCTATCCCAACAAGGGGGCCCTTACCACGTTTGGCCCATGGTTGCCCACCTAGCACCAGTGGCCCCAACCATGCACAATATGGCCTATAGGGTCCCAACTGTGCACCATAGAACCCATCCAGAGAAAGTGGCAACCTATCTTGCATTGTTGTCTCATATAACCACCACATGACCCATACCCTGTAAAAGGCCCCTGCCTTGCACCATATTGCCGATGAGGTCCCCACCTTGCGCCAGGGAACCTATACCCTTAAAGTGATCCCCCACCTCACGCCATATGACCAATGTGGTCCCCATCTTTCACCACAAGACCTATGCCAAGAAAGTGGCTTCTTTGTTGGCACATGAATTATAGGACCCCCTGTCCTAGCACCACAGGACCCATATGGTTCCCTCTTTGCACCATAGGACCTATGCATTGAAGGGGCCCAAACCTTTTACAATATGATTTCTCGGACACCCTCCTCACACCACAGGACCCATACCCGCGAAATGGCACCTTCGTCTCACTGTATGACTTACGGGGCCCCCAGCTTGCACCGTATGACCTAGCCTCACAAAATGGCCCTAATGCCCAGAGCAGGGGGGGCGGGAGCTCTGTGCTCTCTTGAGCTCAATACTCCTTGGAGCTCCATGCTCCCTGTAGCTCTGTGCTCCATTAAGCTCCGAGTTCCATGTGCTCAATAGCTCCCTGATACTTAGTGCGGCCTTGAGCTCCTTCCTCCCTTGAGCTCTGTGCTCCCTGGAGCCCCAAAGAGCTCCATACTCCAAAGTGCTCCATGCTCCAGAGAGCTCTGTGGAGCTATATGGAGCATTGAGTTCCATGGAGCACATGTATAGTCCAAAGAGCACAGAACTCTATGGAGTGTGGAGCTCCTGGTAGCACAAAGCTCCACAGAATACATAGCTCAAAGGAGTACAGAGCTCCAGATAGGAAGGAGCTCCAGGAATACAGAGCTCCAGAGAGCATGGAGTTCCAGAGAGCTCATGGAGTTTGGAAGTCCAAGGCAAGCGGAGCTCCAGGGGCATGGAGCTCCAGGGAGCATGTGGCTCCCTCACATGGTGCATTTATAGGGACCTTTTACAGGATATGGGTCATGTGGTGCAAGAAGGGGACCCCATAGGCCATATGGTGCAAGATAGGTGCCACTTTCCTGGTATGGTTCCTATGGTGCAAGGTGGGGACCCCATGGGTCATATGGTGCAAGGTAGGGGAGACTTTGATAGAATAGGTCCTATGGTGCAAGATGGGGACCCCATGGGTCACATGGTGCAAGGTAGGGGACTCTTTCCAGGTATGGGTCCTATGGTGCAAGGTGGGGACCCCATAGGCCATATGGTGCAAGGTAGGCGCCTCTTTCCTGGTATGGGTCATATGGTGCAAGGTGGGGACCCCATGGGCCATATGGTGCAAGGTAGGGGAGACTTTGATAGAATAGGTCCTATGGTGCAAGATGGGGACCCCATGGGTCACATGGTGCAAGGTAGGGGACTCTTTCCAGGTATGGGTCATATGGTGCAAGGTGGGGACCCCATAGACCATATGGTGCAACATAGGGTACACTTTGATAGAATAGGTCCTATGGTGCAAGGTGGGGACCCCATGGGTCATATGGTGCAAGGTAGGGGCCTCTTTCCTGGTATGGGTCAAATTGTGCAAGGTGGGGACCCAATAGGCCATATGGTGCAAGGTAGGGGCCCCTTTCCTGGTATGGGTCCTATGGTGCAAGGTGGGGACCCCATGGGTCACATGGTGCAAGGTAGGGGACTCTTTCCAGGTATGGTGCAAGGTGGGGACCCCATAGGCCATATGGTGCAAGGTAGGGGAGACTTTGATAGAATAGGTCCTATGGTGCAAGGTGGGGACCCCATGGGTCATATGGTGCAAGGTAGGGCCACTTTGAAGGAATGGGTCCTATGGTGCAAAGTGGGCACCCCATGGGTCATATGGTGCAAGGCTTGGACCATTTTTCTGGCATGGGTCGTATGGTGCAAGGAGGGGACCATATGGGTCATATTGTGCAACTGGGTGCTATGGTGAAAGGAAGGGACCCCATGGGCCACATGGTGCAGGTCCCAGGCCGGGTACATGTTATATGAATAGGCTCTGTGGGGTCAGGTTGAGAAAAGCCATCATATGGGCCACCTCGTGCAGCGCACAGCCGGCGCTCAGTGGGCCCCACAGCGTAGGTCACGTCAGGCAATCTGTGGGTATGAGCGTATGCAGGTATGCCCGGAAATATGTACAGGCGCGCGTCTAGTCACTTGGCAACTCTAGCGCAGGGGGCCTGAACCAACTAAGGACAACTAAGGCCCCCTGAGCTAGGCAACTCGGCAACTCGGGCAACTTGATGGAGGTCGACCCCTAAAATCGACATGGCGACATGGGCATTTTGAGCCTTGACATGGGACATGAGAAATTATTTTAAAATCTACATGTGACATGGGAACCCCCCGGGAACCCCCCCCCCCCCCTTCCCATTGAGACCCCCAACTTGGGCAGTTCGCCCCCTCCTGGGTACTCGATGGAGATGAGCAGTTGATTGTGTTCAACAGACGAACATGTATACTAAAAGGGCAAAAGGGACCGACCCCGTGGATCAACAAAACGATGGCAACTATTTTATGAAACTTGAGAGTATGAAGAGAAATGCTGGATAATTCTTCGGATAATGCAGTAGCATACTCACTGAAACCCGGCGGTATTCAGAACTCTGTGCCGTCCAACCTGCCACGTTGCAGATCCAATGTGTAGGGCTAGGAGCCGGGGTGAGAGCAGAGAATAATAAACCTTAATTCCGTGGTAGAAGAGATGTGAGACGACGTCACCGGTGTACAACAAGTCGTCCTCAGACGCCGTGTGAACGCAGGCCACACGCCGCTATGGCAGTTCACGGATATGACGTCACAAAATTTTGGCGCGCTTTATCCTGTGCAGCAGCGTCGCAGACGCGCATGAGATTTTCCCGCGCCATATAGTGGGACTATAGTGAAAGGATGTAAAGACTCGGGACATAACTGGGGGTGGGGGGGATACTCAGGCAGGAGCGTGGACAAGAAAATGTGTCCAGTCTTACAAAGCTTTACAATACATAATCTTAAAAACGTTGCAATCTTAACTTTAAGACTTCCTCTGGAAGATTACATGTGTGGTCATGTGTCATGATGTCCCAATATGTGTCCCATATCTTTGTTTTTCAACTTTTGAGGTTGGGGTATGTGAGGTTGGGGTATGTGGGGTTGGGGTGTGTGGGGTTGGGGTATGTGGGTTGGGGTATGTGGGGTTGGGGTATGTGGGGTAGGGGTATGTGGGGTAGGGGTATTTGGGGTTGGGGTTGGGGTGGGGTATGTGGGGCAGGGGTATGTGAGGTCGGGGTATGTGGGGTTGGGGTAGGGGTATGTGGGGTTGGGGTATGTGGGGAATATATTTCTGCTCTCAAAATTGGCAAATGATTAATCAATTGTTCTCAAATTGATTTTGTAGCTTCAGTCATTCAGTCAATCAATTCAATCACTTCACCCTGACCCTGGGTCATTTGTGATGTAAATCACACGGTCAATCTTTAAAAGGGAGTGAGGGAGAACTGAAGCCTACAGAAAAGGGGGGGGGGCCCGCCACAAGGACACCTGGTGGTGGAATTACGAACTATTAAAAGGGCATAAGTCTTGGTGTCCAGCTCAACACACCTTAGGGAAATCAAAATTACGGTAATATTACAGCATGTGGCTATCAATCAATGTTACAACAACATTAAATACACTGTCCCCTTTGTGTCTGATAACTAGAGGAATTTCTATGCATGAGAAAGGAGAATTCAACTGGTTCAGTTGGCGTTGTGTTTTTTTCAGTCATTATCTAACTTTGAGCAGTTGATACACATTGTTGTGTTGAGGACTATTGAACCTGTTATAACTAATAAACATAATGGATCATGATACATGATATATGCTCTAGAGAACACTGGAGACCCTGTCCTTGTGGGTGAACAAAAGGTTTTCAACAACTACTAAATGAGACATTTCACAAGTGCAAACAGTGCTGTTCCTATTTGACCACTTCCCCTAGTACTCACTAGATGGCACCCTTGAGACAGTTTTCCATGGTTGAGTCTATCCGTAATCTGGCTAAATGGATGTGGGGGCGATCATTTACTGTGACAGTTACTATGGAGAAAGGTTAGAACCTAACCCTAACCCTAGCCCTAACCCTAACCCTGACCCCAACCCTAAGTCTAACCCCAACCCTAACCCTAATCCGCCTAACCTTAAACCCCCAGCTCCCATATAAATAGCATTCAGCTTGGGCATATGCAAATGACCTCTCAGACCATGGTTTGTCAGAGGGAGATGACATATTTGTGTATTGACTAGAACATATTTACTTTCCACCTCTATATTTTGTCATGGTAACTTATGAATGTTTCCCAGAGCAAGATATACCAAAAGAATTTTACACATGACACTTGAATCAGTAGAATAATAGGATACAATTCCAAGTGTATGTGCTGAGTGGGTGGTAGGGGCTGTGTGATTGACAGGTACCCTGTGTTGTTTGTGTATACTGGGGCACAGAGAGCATGGGGCTGAGGTCTGAGTACACCTCACAGGCCAGGACCCACACCTGGGCAGGCCTTATGACCTGTAAGTTACTGATGTGGTCACTGTACAGGTCTGCCCTCTGTGGAGAATTATGGCACTAAAGACTGGGCTATAGTTAATGTCCTATACAAACATAGCGTTTTAGTATACTTAAATGGGGTCCAACATTCGCCTTCTACACTCCTACTCTGTGGGGTAAACTAGTCAGAGGTAGGCTTCCGCCCAAAGATAACGCAAGGGTAGTGAGATCCAGCTTTATTTGATGTTGTGGATGTTATAGTATATATAGAGCACTTTCACAGGTTTATATTATAATCACAGCCTTCCCTCCATATATAGAGATATGTACATCATTTCTATCATTTAGCTCCAGGGCTTGCATTGATAATTATACGCGACGGCCTTAGTCAAGGCAAAGTATACATATAAATATCCAGCAGGAATCCGTTAGGGAATCCAGAATGTATAAGTCTCCATGCAATCAACCAATAAATACTTTCAACCTGGTTTCAATTAGGCTGTTATATGTCCATACCATGATCGTCAACATGTCTCAAGGACGACCTTATACGCTTCTCTATGATACCGACGGATCTGATAGCGGTTTTACGAGAACACAGGTGCAATCTAATGGTTACTCCCCGGTCGCCACTATGGATCCGGGATATACACATACTATCAGTTTCCAATTCATCAGGTCGGCCAGTCTAAACAATTGGCTCTCCAGCTCCATGCTTATAAAACCGGTATACTGTATCACTAACTCCATGGTTCTCTCCAGAATACAGGACTCCAGGCTAGCATGTGAATAGAACATTCAATATGCAATTCCGGTGGCAATGTCGTTACACAATAACTCCAATTGAAACGTTACACCTAAATGTACAGATTCCAATGATCCATATTTCCCAACGTCTAGATCACAAGACCGTTGTTAGTCAATGTTAAACCGATGTTAAACCTTTAGAACCACACACATACTCCTCAGGAGTTACACAGTGCCATCTGGTCTTCTCGATCGTACTCCCCAAACGCTCACTGATAACTGACTGCGCTTTCCTTTCCCCCCAGGCTTATACTTGTTTCTTTTACTTTATTTCAGCTTCCCTTCATGACCACACCCAGCGCCTATTGATTGCTCGTCAGCGTCATCTCTCATCTCTATTGACTGGCCATTAGGCGGCCCTACTCAAGACCTTCCTGAATAAATTAGGCAGGGGATGGTCGTGGCCATGTTGTGTTCGCCCACTCAAGACCATCCTGAATAAACTAGGCAGGGGATGGTCGTGGCCATGTTGTGTTCGGGGCCGGCCTTCAGCCTGTGTCGTCGCCTACCCCCCATGCTGCTCTCGAGGCCCTAGTGATCGCCTCCTTCACCAGCTACCCCACATGCTGCTCTCGAGGCCCTGGTTAACCGCCTCCTTCACTACCTACCCCACCTGCTGTTCTCGGAGACCCCGGTCACGGACGTCCCGGCCATATGGATTTTAACCCTGACGCATAGCCCCATTTGCTTGTACTACTTGCTCCCATCGCTGAGGCCGCGTTCCCCACTCGCCGTTCGTCTTCCCGATCCTAGCCTATCTCCCGACCTGGATTTTATCCCGCTGTTATCTTTCCCACCAGCTGTGTCAGCCCGGATCCTAGTTTATTTGTTGCTTTCCTGCTCGGGCTCTAGACCCTGGCCACAGAGCTGAATATATTTAGTCCATATAACTTTGACTCTTATTGTGACCAAGTCCACCATTACAGGACCTTATAACATTATTTATACATGTTCCTTATATTCGTTATTTACTGCGTGGCCCGCGTACTGGGCTTGCCCGATTTACATGTGACTTAATGTATGCAACGACATTCTTTTCTCTTATTATATTAATCTCACTGTACTTGTATCTTAAAGTGTACTGCTTCCCCCCATTTATTCAATGTATATCTACTATACCTATACATATTCATACATATATATGTACAGTTTCGCCCATTCCCTTATGTTATATTATACATTATTTATCAATCAATAAATATATCCTCCAAACCTTTTTTGCTCTTCTTTAGTTTTCCACTATAACCCAGGACAGGGGGGTCCCCCGTAGATTCGTGTTATATACGAATCGTCCTTTCTGGATCTCACCTTTTCTTTTACTTTGCTTCTATTTTGCCTCTATTCTACTTCTATTTTTACTTTTCTTTCTCTCCTTTGGTTTCTGAATGGTCTTCTTTGCTTTTCTTATTTTATTTCTTGTTTCTTTTTTCTCGCTTCTCTTTTCTCTCCTAATCTATGTTTTTGTTGCTTATGTTTTGCTTTTCTTATTTTGAATTCTAGTTTCTGGGCTGTTCTGCACGCTTCCTGTCTTGTTTTCTTTTTGTGCCCCGTTTCTCCACTTTTACTATTTCTGCGCTATCCCTACTCTTTCACGCTTTTTACTTTCTTTTGACGTCTATTTATCCCCTTATTGCCCTTTTCTATGCTCTAGTAAGCTTCTACCTTAACCATCTCTTAGTATGACCTATTTATATGCTTAACATGTATTTTATGTACTGTGATTAGGCTCGAGCGGGGTGAGCCCTGCTCTCTGGCCTTTCATAGTTCATGGATGAAACGAATTGGGTAGAGATGCTAATTAGGCTCGAGCTAGGATAGTCCTGCTCTCTGGCCTTTCATAGTTCATGGATGAATATGTAGATATAGATGCAAATTAGGCTCGAGCTAGGATAGTCCTGCTCTCTGGCCTTTCATAGTCTGTTGGATAAATATGTAGATATAGATGCAAATTAGGCTCGAGCTAGGATAGTCCTGCTCTCTGGCCTTTCATAGTCTGTTGGATAAATATGTAGATATAGATGCAAATTAGGCTCGAGCTAGGATAGTCCTGCTCTCTGGCCTTTCATAGTCTGTTGGATAAATATGTAGATATAGATGCAAATTAGGCTCGAGCTAGGATAGTCCTGCTCTCTGGCCTTTCATAGTTCATGGATGAAACGAATTGGGTAGAGATGCTAATTAGGCTCGAGCTAGGATAGTCCTGCTCTCTGGCCTTTCATAGTCTGTTGGATAAATATGTTGATATGGATGCAATTAGGCTCGAGCTAGGATAGTCCTGCTCTCTGGCCTTTCATAGTCTGTTTCCGAGATTCCTGAGCCGTGTCGGCCCCTGACAGTATAACCCTGTGCATCAACATGGGGCCGTGACACAAGGCAGATTACTAGTGGTGCTTATAGGATAGTAACAAGCCGAAGTATGGCTTCTTCGTAAGTCTTTGTCCGTATGCCACTGCACCCCAGTAACCATAGTTAGATTCCGTTCGTGGCATATTAATCGCCTTGCTGCCTATGTGAGCGCTGAGAATCTATATATATTGATTCAACATAGGATTAATAATGTTTCTACCGTCAGTTTCGTTAAGAGGGACCCAGGTTAATCCGATGTCTTTTCAGTTCCCTGGTCTCTTTAGTTCTCACGGCAACGCTATTCGTGTACTTCCTGGTATATCTCTATTGGATCTCTATTGGCTGCCCCCGTGGGGTTTAGCCTTATTTCTCCTGTTCTTTTCGCTTGTTGTATAGGGGTTCTGGGTAATTCCCTGGTCGCGGCATTAATGTTCAGTTGTTGTATGGCTCTTCTATGTTCGTCTCCTCTGAAACTATGCACCTCCATACTGCGGTTTCCTAAAGGTGACCATCCTGCCATCGATATCATCGGCATATCCACAGGAACCGCCGACGACACCCCGCCGCTAAACCTCAGCAGTCGCGCCATGACCGCCTCAGTGTGGTCCCCTTCGAGCACTCTGGCTAATGTTTTACTCACCTTGATGGTGGTCGGTAGTGGTAGTGGTATGGCGCTCTCCCCTGACGCCATCTCCGTCGCATACACCACTCTACCCCAATGTAACCTAGCAACATGTCCTTTACAGGCATAACTGACATTGGCGTCTTTGATTAATGGGGCTGTTCCCGGCTTTTGGAATATTTGGTCCAATGGCATAATACTCTCCCCTAGCGGTATTGTCTCTACTAGTCTCTTGGAGGCCATTTGTATGTATAACCCATCCGCCGGCTTCTTGTTCTTTTCCTGCCTCCATTTTCTGATTGCCCATATTGCTACTATGATTGCCAATATTAGCATCACTATCATAGAGGTGAGTTGGGAGTATGACTCGTCTGCCGTTTCCGGGCAATCCATTTGAGTATCGTCCATATCCTGGTTGCCCCACTGCTTCTCGGCTTGAACCCCTTGCGACCCTGCCGTAGATAGCATCATCCCCGTCATTACCCGCTTATAGTTACAACAACAGCATACTATTATAACTGCTATCACCACCAACAGTATACCGGAGGATCCATACCCGGCTAGTTGATGTATTCCGTCGTCTATCTTAGTCTCGAATCCCTCATCCATACCCAATCTTCCCTCTATTACAGCTTCTTCTAGCTGATTCAGGGCGATATGGGCAGGGGCTCGTGTATATGCTGCCCTATGTTCTAGTTGTGATCTAATCATAGGCGGTAGCGGGTCTTCCGGTAATGCTTGTATCTCGTGCCCATCATACGTTGTCTTTCTATAGCCTATCCTTTTGAATGTTTTTGTTTTCAGCAAATCATTTATAATATATGATATGTTATTCACCATTTGAACCCGGTGACATCCCCTAAGGCTGTAGGGCATCCATGCCCCAGCCGTCATAAATGTGCAATCACAGCCTATATTAATCACTGCGAAGTGGTGAATTACTATTACCACGGGCGGACTAGAACCGCATAGTAGTTGTCCTTCTATCTCCGGCCCTGACACTAATGTCTTTCCTCCCTGTAAGGGGATGGCCAGAGCCGGGAAGCGTGGTTTGATTATATAGTCCACATCGCAGCTCTCCTCCACCCCCGTTTTATCGTTCCTAATGAGTGCTGCAATGCACCCTGTTTCTGACACTTTGCGCATATGTGGGATGTCTGGACAGATCGTAATGGTGTTCCCGTGACACCTCGCCCAGTTTACCACCGGCTCAGTGATGTAATATCGTCCGTTCATGGATAGTGCTATTTCCTTTGGTAATCCTGTCATAATGGCGCCATCCGCCTCCTTTCCTTCTAGCCTCACTGGTAGCGGTATCGCCCTTACCTGATAGGTGCAATATAGGTGCTGTTCTGAGATCACCGGTATACCCAGCGTGATCATTACTCTGCCCCCTTCCCTATACGTATCGACAAAACTGTTCTCATAGTAATAGTTGGGGTTGGTGAATGCCACCCTAAAGCGTGGATAGTTTTCTTTCAGGTAATCGTTGGTATTCCTTATGGCCTCTTGTACCGCCTCAGTGGCTATCAGTCTCACAGGTAAGTGGTGGTTTTTAGCGGCCTCCAGGTCGCTGGTCAGCTCCACCACCCTAATCATCTCATACAATAGATGTAGCATGTATCCCCACTTTACCCTTATTAATAGGCTTTCATGGGTATCCGCTATCGATTTCTGATATAGTGCCAGTGACAGCATGCCGAGTTTATGAGACAGATATCTAGTTTTTCTGTCTATACTCATTACCATGTCTCTGAGTTGCTTCTGTCTGTCACTCATTTCTCCTATCTTTCCGTGCATGTCCTGGAAGGTTTTGTCTGTTGTGGTCACTAACTTTCTTAGTGTATTACTAATCCTCCTGGTGTCTTGTTCTAACACCTCTATTTTCTTTTCATTTCTGGCCATGTCCTCGGCCCTGCCGAATCCGAATATCCAGTAGAATCCATCAGCTATGATATTTCTCTTGTCTCTGGTTATATCTTCTCCTTCTTTTCTTATTCCTTTCATTACCCTTCTCACTAGTGACCTTCTCGTATTTATCAGCTCCTGAGTGGCAGCGTCCATCCATGTTTCTGTTGTCTTTAGATTATCACAACTGTCTTCGTATATCAATGTCCTATTCTGGCTCGCATTGTTACATAACCCTTCCAAGTTTTCTTTACATTGTTCATATATGCTACTTATATTCATTGGTGGTCTCACTTCTGGTATCTCCACCACGAATACTTGTGTGACGTGGGATTCATCACTGGTAGTTATGATCTTTCCACTTTGCATTATGACACCCAATTCTATCCTTTGTATAATAGGACATATGTTGCCTCCTTCTGGTGCCAAAATTACACCCCCAGCACAATATAGGCTATCCACAGCGCCTTCCTTCTTCCCTCCATTTTGTAATTTTCTAGTTTCTCCCTTTTTATGTGATACTTTTATCTTAATGGGTTCATTTTCAGTCCTGTTCCTCCCTAGTTGCTCTTATCTGTCCCTGTTGGCCTTTTTATTTCTCAGGCCCCTTTCCAGTCTTCCCCTGTATTCCCCCTTCTCATTTCCCCCCGGGATTAGCTACACTGCACATCATGTCGGACTATTATTCCTGTCTATTTCATGGACGACTGGTCTATCTTCCTCTGGATCTGATGCCCATAGGCCGGGTATTTATTGTCTCCACCCGTCAGGCTTATATGTCCGCTCCTGGCTCAGCCCTACCTGGGTTTATCACCATGTTACCCGGGGATGTGACCAATCCGCCCACTTCTGATGTGGTTCGTGCCTTAGCCCAGGTGGCTACCTCCATGCCCCCTGCTGCTGTGCGTGCCTGGAGGATAGACGGTCAGGTCCCGGCTCATCCCTGGTATCCTCCTCCCAGCGCTCCCTATGGATCCAACTGGCATCCCTATTCGGAGCCTCCTCCCTTTCTACCCCCTGTTTCTTCTCTCCCCCTTCCTGTTTATTCCATGCCTTCCGCTCTCCCTTCCACCTTTGCTACCTGCTCTGCATCTCCCTCTCCCTTTCAAGTGCCCATTACTTCTTCTATCTCTTCTCCCCCCGCCATTTCTCGCTCCTTTTCCTCTGTGCCTTCCCTTCCCCGAACTGATACTCCTATGCCTCCTCCTACACCTTTGGCTCTTAATATGACTGAGCCTTCTTCCCTTCCTTCTATCTCTATACCAACGACTTGTACTCCCGCCTATTCTCTTTCTCCCCTTGCAGTGGCCTCTGTTCCTGTGGCTTCTCCTCTTCTTTCAGTGGTTTCTGTTCCTACTCCCTCTTCTGGGACCGTTTCAGTCGTCGACCCTCCTGTTTCTGTTCCTTCTGATGATGTCACTGCTGTGACTATCTCTTCTCCTCCCCTGCTCTTGCCAACTCTTCCTCTCTCCGCTCCTATCTCTCTTTCTATATCTCCTCCTTCCCTTGATGCCGTTCCTACCTCTGATCCTCTTCTCCTGACTCCTTGTGTCGTTGATGTGGGTAGCGCCCCTTCTCCATTCCCTTTACCTCCTCTGTCTCTCCCTTCTTCTTTGCCTCTTCCTATGCCTGCTTCCACCTCTTCTTCTCTCCCGTTGGATCTATCTTCCTCTGATTCCATTCATGACTTCTTTGTTCGTGTGGACTCTGCCACCCGTTATGATGCCCTTCTTTCCTCTGTTCAACAGGCCACACCCACTGCTCTTTGGTCCTCTATCTCTGAGTACATGTCTCCTTTTTCTTCCTGGTTCTCATCTCCTGTTTCTTCCTCTATTCTTTCCCAAACTACTTCTTCTGTTATCTCTACCTCCCATTCTTCTACTTCTGTCCATTCTACTGTCAACACTGTCACTTCCCACCTCAGTTCTCCTTTTGCCACTAATTCCAACACACCCTCATTGGTGATGAGCCTCCCTACTACCCATTCCACCTGTGCTTCTATTTCCCATGACCCTGTCTCTGTTACTTCTATTTCTCTTCCTGCCACTGTTCCTGTGACTACTGTGACTTCAGCCTCTTCTGTCTCTTCTGCCCCTTCTTCTTCAGGGCTCCTGATACCGTTGACCTCTGGCCTGGAGGTGGTGGTGCCGGACCCCACCCCCGCCTCCATGTGTCGTGGGCCGCCGTATCTACCTGTGTGCCTGGATATATCTTCAGGCTCTTCCGTGGGATCACCTAGTCCTGCCTCATCCGGTGTGGCGCCCCGCCGGAGCCATCGCCTCCGCCTTCGCCGCCGTACTGCCTCTAACTGCTCTGCCTCTACTGCTCCCTATGGGATTTCCCCTGCTTCCCGGACTCCACCTGATTCTCCCGCCGTTTCTGCCCCACACTCGGTACGTTCCTTTGATTATCCTAGGTTCCTTTTATATTCTTTGTACCTGGCTGTGGTGTGTCTCAGCTGTAATATACATTGGCTCACCTGTACTTATGTTATTTACAATGTCGTATCTTTCCCCCGTCCTCGGCCCTATATATTGTTTACCTCGGGGTTTCCTTCTGATAGCACTTTGTCTTACTGGTGTCATTTTCTTTATTTTGTATGGCTCGGGGTCAAATAATGTGTTGGGTTGTAGCCCCATGCATTGTATTATTTGGCCCATGTCGTCTGCCTTTCTTATTTTACAGTCGATTCATTCCCTCTACCCATCCAGGCGTGTGCATTTGTCTCATTTCTAAATAATATGGTACTGTGGTTGCCCTGTGCACATACTCTGATGTATGTTTTCCTTTCATTTTAGCCTCCTTCACAAGAGTAGCTACACACACCAGGCATACACAGTTACCGGTAAGTCCTATCATTTGGCTCATTCCTTTTATCTTGTCATTGTACACGGGTATTGTAAGGCATGTTTGTCCCTCTCCCATCATTTGGAATGGTATTATCTTCAATCCGTACGCTCTATAACTGTCTCCTACCTCTCCTTCCTGTCTCTCTGTGCTAATCGGTATATATACTACCGCTGTTTCATCGTCTACTCTGCTGTATGTTATGCTTGTAGAACATGTCACTATATGTCCTTTTGGTGTTGACATTGTTTTATGTTGTACATATTGTTCTGTATTGTCCATACTACTCCATTCGTCCTCTACTAGATCGTCCTCCCTCAGTTGTAGTTTTCTAAAATCTGCTACTACCTTTGTTTGTTGTCTTATACGTTCTAGTGCTTCAAATAGCACTCCCCCTCTTTTCCTCTGGTCGCCGTTCATTCTGCTCTCTTCCCTATCATGACTTCTTCCCCTTCCTCGTTCCTTTCTACAAACAGCTGTATTTCGGGCATGTTGAGTGGTGTGTTGATTGCCATTACTATTCTCCCATGTTCGGCCACTGACTTACATCCGGCTGTTATTCCCTCTGTTGTTAGTAGTCTCCATTCTAGTCTCCCTGGTCCATTCAAATTGACCTGTATCATGTCAATTACAGCTCCTTCCTTAGTTAAATATAAAGGTTGCTGTTTTTCTACAATCGTCTGTATGGGTACTGTTTGGCCTTCTATCCGTTGTTGAGTCTCTTTATCACATATAAATGTTCTCATCATTCGCCCTGCCATTTCTACTGTTTCTGTTGTCTGTCTCTGTTTCCTCTCTCCCCCCTGCAGGTTACCCTGCAGGGCTCCGTTATGTTGTTTAGTCTGTACTCCTCTCCCTTCTTTGCTTGTGGCCCTGTAGTGCTGATCTCGTGTTGTTCTGTATTATTATTGCTTGCAGCAACCCTCCTCCAGGGGCTCCCCGGTGAGTAGCTGTTGTTGTGCAGTCTCCACGCCCTGAGCTCCTCCTAACTGCTCACCACTCCAACCATCAACTGTGGTACGTGGTTTGTGGTGTTACGGGCCCGCACTGTGTCTCATGGTAGTGGGTGGCTGGTCTCTACCTCCTGCCTCGTTGGCTCCTCGGCTCCGACTGGTCCGTCCGCTCCTCCTGCTGGTCCTCTTATCCTTCTGTCGTCTGGTCCCCGTTCTCCCCCCCCCCCTTTTTCTTTTTCTTCTTTGTCTTTTATATCTCGGTTCCCCCCCCTCCCCTCCCATTCCCCCCATATTCTCCTTTTCTCTACCTCACTATTTCTATTCCCTGGATTTGGACGTCCAACCCTCCTTTTGAAATTTTATATAGTTTTATGGCCATCCTTTGTTTTTGTCTTTACTGGCCTCTCCACTGCCAATCTCCTTTGTTCTGCTCTCTCCTCGGCTTTGATCGCCATTCTCTTCCCTTCGCTGATCAGTATTCCTTCAGTGATATGTAACTTCTGTATCCTTAGCATTAGCATATCCCATGCGTCCCTTCTTCTGATGCACTGTCTACACTTCATCCTGGCCTCTAGTGCAGCATGTACGTAACATACTGGGGTATAGTATCTACTGTCTGTTATCATCCTTACCCCAAATTTCATATGGTGTTTATTGACCTGCCATCTTAATACTGTTGGCAGTGCGTCAATGTTGATTCTACTCTGTGATATTTTCTGCATGCATAGCTGGAAAAGGGAGGCTCTCTCCTTCTTAAACAATGGCGGCAAGTAGTATCCTGGGGTCCACATGACATCGGCCACATCCCCTCTTCTTTGTCCTTTGTACTTTCCTGCGGTTACCAACATTTTGTCATATTCCTTATTCCCTTTTTCTGCCTTCCTCCCCTTGGATGAGTCCTTCCATTGGGTTCTAGCTGTTTCCCTACTCATCCTCTTTTCCCTCGTTTGTCTTCTTACAGTGAATTCTCTTGATGTGTCTCTTTAGTCCGTGTCGCGATGCATACATTCCTTTGCATATGCTACATCGTATTGTTCTGGGTTGGTGTATTATCTCAAAGTGTTCTCTCCTGCCACCTTCTGTAGGCCACACCAGTGGACACCAGTTACATTTATACCCTTCCCCTATATACTGTTCTCCGTCCTCCAGGTAGTACGGCCTGTCTGTGTCCTCTCCTGTACTTTCTGTTTGTGTATCTACCTCCCTGGTGTCTTCTCCTCCACTCTTTCCTTCTATTATAATATTTAACCTCCAAGCTTTCCTTGTCTGAGTGGATGCTTCTTTTGTTTGTTTGTTTGTGTCTTCACTATCCTTTCTGATCTGTTTCCCTTTCCTGGAGTAATCCAGTGGTTCCTCCTGTTCCGTCTCTCCTTCCTCCTCTACCCCCTGCCTTTTTCTTTTGTATTCTATTTCCCTTTTTCCCTTTCCTACCTTCCTTCCTTCCCTTATTCTCCAGTTCTTTTCCTCTCCAGTGATGTAACCCTCCTTTTCAGGGTCCCCTTTCCTGAAGCATGGGGTTGTGGCTTCTCCGTAGTAATACCTTCCTTTCTTTTCAATCCTCTTACTTCTCCTTACTATCTCCTGTCTCTTCTCACTCTCCCTTTGGCTTGCCGACTCCTTTGATGTCTGATATGTCCAATAGTCCTGTAAAAATTCGTCCAATTCCTGTATTTCCTCCCCTTCCTCGTCGGTGAACCTAGTGTTTCCACCTTCCTCTTCTCCCTCGCTTATAGTTACTATCTCCTTTAGTGTCTCCCCTTCACCTATGGTTGGGTTTTCCTCCTTTCTGCTGTCCCTTTCCATCAATATCAATTGACTGTCCTCTAGTTGGCTGATTAATTGTCTTACACTTATGTCGGCTCCTTTATACCTGTTGTGTTTTCCAGTATACTCTTTCATTGCCTTGTTAATTCCACTAGTATGTCTCTGTATGGCCTCAGTGGCCCTTTCCTCTCAATCCTAGTGGTGAGGTTGTATCTGGTTCTCCCCTTTGTGTTGAGCTGCTCCCTGACTGTGCGGGTACGTCTGTATGCTTGGAGATGTGCATGGGTACTGCCGCATCGTGCCCTCCCCCCTCCCCCCCACCCTCCTTACTCGCTGGAGCTGCTCAGCTGCTCCCTTCCTTGTCGTGGTTGTCTTTTTATTTTGCCTTTAGGTATCACCACCTCATCGCTTATTTCTTCCTCACTCCTAGCTTTAGCTGCTAATTGCTCTATTCTGTCTCTTCTTTTCCTCCTCTCTGTCGCTCTGTCCGCTCTGGCTGTCTTCTTCTCCTGTCTCTGTTTCTCTAATTTCTCCTTCTCTTGCAGTAATTGCCTACTTATGTCTACATTTTTAGTTCTCCCTCTTTTCTTTGTTTCCCTTTGTTCTTCTTGTTTTTCGTCGCTCTCCTCTTCCTCACTACTAGCTCTCTGTCTCTTGCTCCATTTCCCTAAAATTTTCTCCTGTTTGTCTCTTTTGTCTGTTAAACTTTGGGCAATTCTAATGGCTGCCCGCCACGTTTTTCTATCCACTCCCGGAATGTTCTGTTCGGGTGTGGCCCGGCCAATATTATCAGGCCCTACCACCCTATCGGGGGGGCGGATTTGCTCCTCTGGGGACCCCCCCTCACTCCTCTGAGTGTCCCAGTCACTGTCCTGAGTGTCTCCTGAATTTCTCTGTTCATTGTGGGTTCTCTTATTTTCTTCGTGAATGACATTCGGTTTAGGCCTCCCTATGTTGGGTTGGGTTGGCTCTTCCTGAGAGCCGTTGCCTTCTATCTCGAGCATGTCATCCCTTCGGGTTGTGTGATCCACGGGCTTTATTCTGTTACCTGGTATTCCTACTATTTCTCCCTCCCCTTCCACTATTGTTTCCAAATACGCTCTTTTCAGCTTGTTTACATTCGTCAGGTGTCCTATCATCTTTCCAGTTTTGATTGACCTCAGCTGTACCCTATTGTCTCCCTTGACCTCCTGTATCCTGTATGGTCCTCTATACTTCCCCGCGAACTTGGATACATTGTTCTCTGCACACATGGGGTCATAGTACCAACAATATTCTCCCTCTTTGAAGGCTACCGGCCTTGCTCCCTTGTCCAGCCTATCCCTCATTTTGGTTTCATATACATTGACGTGTTCCTTTGCCATTTGCCTATATAGCTCTATACAGTGCTTTGTTCTTATGAACCACTCAGCCTCACTGCCCACCTGTGGTTCCTCCCTCTCCTCGGGGTAACCTATCGGCGTTGGGTCCCTTCCAAACATAAGGGTATAGGGCGAGTGTCCCGTTCTCAGGCTGATATTGCTCCTGATATTCCATAGTGCTATTCCTAGCAGATCCGGCCAATACTCGTGATCCTCTGTCACATAACATGCTATGACGTCCTCCAATGTTTTGTGCAGTCTTTCTGCCCTGGCATTTCCGGTCGGATTTCTCGAGCTCGTGAACCTTTGTTTACATGTCAGCCGGGCTGTAATTTCCCTGAACATTTTCCCCAGGTATGTGCTTCCTCTGTCACTGCACATTACCTCTATTCTGCCGTACCTACATGCCATTTGTTGTAAGAACACTGTAGCTGCTGTTGTGGCTGTACAATCCTTGGTACAGAACGCCTCCGGCCATCCCGTGAACAGGTCTATGAAGGTCATTATATATTTGTAGCCTTCTTTAGATTTCCTTATCGGTCCTATGAAATCTGTCTGTACTACCTGCCATGGGTAGTCTGGCATGTCCCAATACCTGGCCTTTGCCCTAAAATGCGGTGCTCTCTTCCTGAGGGCGCATCTTTCACACCTCCTTACATATTCTACTATGTCCATGTACATGTTTTTCCAGTAGAACGATTCCACTAGCTTGTTGTTTAGTGCTGTTGTTCCTATGTGGCCCCCACACAATATGTCGTCGTGCATCAGGTATAACACCCTAGGTATCATACTTTTAGGTACCATTGTGCGTGCCTTCACTTCCATGCTTCTCTGTGTCTTCTTCTTTCTAGGATCACTGAACTTATATAATATTCCCTGTTTTATACCCATGAAGCCTTCCTTTGCTAACACGGCCGCCGCTTCCCTTTCTGATTCTGGTAGTACCCCTTTCATCAGATAGTCCATTATGGGCCTACATTCAGGGTCTTTCTCTTGTTCGATTCTGATCTCCTTTTGTGTAATCTCTTCCCTCCCTACTGGAATATTTTCCGGTTCATGCTTTTTCACTCTGGCCTGCTTTCTGGGTCTTCCTTCTATGATATCCTTCAGTGGCCGGTCATACCTGTTGGTTTCTCTTTGTGGCTTTGGTTGTTGTTGTGGTGTTACTTCCTCTTCGCTGCTGGAGGTTGTATTCGTTCCGCTTGAACTTCCAGTCCCCACTTCTATTGCCAACAACTCACATCTTACCTCTGGTTCAAATTCCTCTCCTTCTTCCTCCACTCCTATTTCCTGATCACTTAATGGCACCCTAGATATAAAATCTGGTAGGTAGTGTGTCTTTCCCGGTTCGTACTTTATCTCATAGTTGAAGTCTGTCAGTGCCAAGCTCCATCTTATCAACCTCTTTGAAGGCGCCTTTGCTGCTTGTTGTAGTAGTGGTATAAGGGGTTGATGGTCTGTTATTATAGTGATTCTAGACCCTCCTAGCATGTTTTCAAAGTGTTTTAATGTCTTTATCACAGCCAATCCTTCTTTCTCCGTTATGGTATAGTTTGTTTCACTTTTGGTGAATGTGTATCCATAGTAGATGACTGGTCTCATTACACCGTCCTTCAGGTGGCATACCGCACTGCCGCAGGCCATATTTGATGCGTCCGTCAGTATATAGAAATGCCCTCCTATCTCTGGATGTACCAGCAATGGTGGGCTGGTCAGTTTGTCTTGGATTGTTTTAAATGCTCTTTCACATTCTTCCGACCATACAAACGGTACGCCTTTCCTCAACAGTTTGTTCAGCGGTACTGCCAATGTGGCGTAATTTCCTACAAATTTGTTGTAATAATTACACAGCCCCTGAAACGATTGTAGGGTTTCCTTGTTGTGTGGTCTGCCGAATTCCTGTACTTTCTTTATTATCCTAGGCTGTGTTCCCAGTCCTTCTGCGTTTACTGTGTGCCCGAGAAAATTTCTTTCTTTCTTTCCCCATTCACATTTGGATGGTTTTACCGTGAGTCCAGCTCCCTGTAGTGCCTTCAACACTTTCTCCACATTTTCTATGTGTGATTGTACGTTAGGGTCAAATATTATGATGTCGTCTAAGTAGGCCAAGCATGTTCGTGGCATTAGCCCTGCCAGTGCCAGCGACATTATTTTTGTGAATTGCCATGAGCTTTGTCTCATGCCAAATGGTACTCTCTTCCACTGGTACACCCCCAGCGGTGATGCAAACGCTGAATACTTCCTGCTATCTGGGTGTAAGTCACATTGATGGTATCCGCTTAGTAAATCGATACATGTGAAAATAACTGGTTTTCTATAAGCCATGTATAGGAACAAGCTTCTAGCTGTTGGTGTTGGGTAGGTGTCGTCCTCTGTCATCATGTTCAGCACCCTATAGTCTGTGCATAGCCTGGGCTTACCGTCCTTTTTCTGTACTACTACCAGAGGGCTGCGCCACGCGCTGTTACTGGGTTCTATTATACCCAGTTTCAACAGCTGTCTGATCTGCGTGTCTATTATATCCATTTTCTGTGGGGAATATCTGAATTGTCTGGCTTGACATGGTCCCTTTGATTCGTCCACTCTTATCTTCATTGGTTGCCATGTGCAGTGTCCTATCTCCTCCATACTGAACGCCAATGTGTCTTTGTTTCTGACTAGCATCTTTTTAAACTGTATCTGTTCTTCCTGGTTCATACATGTATCAGGCATTTCTAGCTTCATTATCTTTTCTTCCTTTTCTGTGTTTCTGCTCTCCTTTTGTTGTCTCTCTCCCCATCTTGTGCCTACCTGTTCTGTTTGTTGTGTTCTCTCCTCCCCGTTGTCTTTATATATAGCCATACACTCCTTTATTGACTTATCTATTTCCAGGTGTCCTAATGTATTCTCTAACCTGAGATGGTCTGCTCTCCCTTCTTTTGCATATGCTAGCACGTCCCACCTACCAATAAATATTGGATCCGGTGTGGCATTGCACACTTTCGTAAACCATCCTCTATCCGTGTAGTTTAAAGCATGTTCCACTCCTGCTACGGTGAGGTTTGATGGTTCCAATCTGACCACTTCTCCATATCGCCCACTGTCTCTCCTCCAAGGTGCTACCTGTATTATTTTCTCTTCCCATGGTTTTATCACCATGCTGCCTATGCTTGAAACAGGGTCCCCTGTGAACAACGTCACTTTCCCTTCTGTCATCTTAATTTCTGCCTGTGTGTCATTCAGTAGGTTTCTTCCTATTATAATGGGGTACATCAGTTTGTCTACCACGTAAAATTGGTAGCATACCCCTGAGCCCTGCAGGTTACATTTCAGTCTCACTATCTCCTTTAGTTTTCTGTCTGTCTCGTCCCCTAATTTTACTGATATCTCTTTGACTTCCTTTCTTTCCCAGATCTGGTCTTCATTTATCTCCTCCAATGTCTCTTTTGATATAAAGCAGTCTGATGCTCCTGTATCTACTAAACCATAGTATGTTCTCCATCCTATGTTCATCTCTATAAACATAGGTGACTGTCCCTTCTCTTCCATGGGTCTCGCTGATCCGTCCCTGCTTAACAGGTTTAATTCCGGGGTTGGAACGGACCAGCCACTCCGTTTCCCTGATTTGGTCCTTCCCTCCTGCTCTGGGGCATTCTCATTCTCATACTCTCCCTATATTGGCTCAAGTAGTAACATTGGTCTGTGGTGTGTGTGCTAGTGTCGTGGATGAGACAGTACTTTCCCCTGAATCCTCCTGCCGTGCCAGGTGGTTGCTCCCCTATCATCCTTACGTACTCTCTTGCTCTCATTGAACCCTTTTCTCTGCTGTCCATCTCCTCTGTTTGTCCTTGTATCCTGTTGTTCATGTATTGATTGGCATTCCCTCTGTACCCATTTCCTCCTCCTGCGTTTCCCCCGTTGTTCCTTCCATCCCTGTTATTCCATCCATTTCCTGCCGTATTGTTGTTCGTTGTCTGTGTCCTTTGGGGTTCCTGTCTGTTGCCGTTGTTATAATCACCTCTTCTGTCTCCCCCTTTGTTTTCCTGCCATGTTGTCGGTACTTCATTCTTTTCTGACCATTGGTTCCTGTATTCCATGGCGCACATCTCCATCATTCTGTTCATCTCTCTCTCATTTCTTTCATATCCCCTTAGACTGTTATCTGTTGTCTCATATACCTCGGCCATCCCTAGCTTTACCTTTCTTCCCTGTCTCCTTCTTTCTATGGATTCCAGTAGTTCTGCCTTCTGCACCGCTGCATTGAATGTTAACTGGGTTGTCTTTTCTAGTTCTTCCGCGATACTGTCCTTTACCCCTGATACAAATACTGATATCATAGATGAATCGTCCTTGCCCGGTCCGTCATATTCCTTCACCTGCAGGGCAAAATCCCTTACTGACTGACCCTTTTCTTGTTTTAAATGAGTCAGGTCCTGATGTTTTTGCCATGGGGATCTATTGTCATCGAATGTGTCTTTCAGTATCTTCCTGACTTTATCCAATGAATCTTTTTCTCGTTCCTGTATGGCTTTCATCCAAGTGGCTGCTGCTCCTTTTATGCATAGTTTGACGTATTTCAATTCTATGTCTGGTGTCCATCCGCACACCCCCGAAATCATTTTTATCTCATCCAGAAATTCTTCATAGTCTTCACCTTGCTTTCCTGTAAAGGTAGGCAGCTTTAGGCTTGGGTTAGGCATGATGTCGTCTATTCCTCCCACTTCTACAGCCTCCTCCTCTTCTTGTTCCTCCTCCTCTTCTGGGTAGTATACTGTCTTCCTGTTCTTTCTCTCCTCGTCTTCCTTTGCTATCCTCTCTCCTTCTAATCTCCTTTTCTCTGCCTCCTCTCTTTCTCTTATCCTATTATTGTTCGCTCTTTCCTCCCCTTCTTTCAATAATCTTCTTTTTAATATTTCCTGTCTCTCTTCTCTTTCCCTGTCTTCTCTGTCCCTATCCGCTCTTGCTTTCTCTATTCTCTTCCTTGTCTCTTCTAGCTTCCTGTCTCTCTCTTCTGCTGCTCTTTCTTTGTCCTTCTCCTCGGTTGTTGTTGTTTTCTTACAATACCCTATCCCTATTCCTGGCAGTACGTCTTCATAAAGCCCCTGTTTATTTAGTCTCAATTGGCTATCACTGCTTCTACTTCTTCTGCCTCCCTTTCTGTGGTCTCCTTCCTCTTCCTCTCCACTACTCACGAGTCCTCCCTCACTACTACTTCTGCTTCTAATCGGTTCCTTTCTTTTCAGGCCTTGGCTCCTGTTCTTTTCATTTATCCCTTTTTCCTTTTCTCCTCTTTCTACTACCTTCTGTCCTTCCTCAGTTGTTGTTTCTTCTTCCTCTGTTCCTTTCTCTCTTGTTGCAGCTCTCTCCCACTTCCTTTTTGCTTCTTCTCTATATTCTTCCTGTTGTCTCCGGTTGCTTCCTGTTATCCTCTGCTCCTCGTTTATATGGTTTTTTAATTGTACTATGTCTCTTTTCCTTTCTACCCTATTCCTTTCGTCTCCTTTTTCCTGGATCCCCTTCGCTCGTTCTTCCTGGCTCAGACCTATATTCTGTCCTTCTCTGTGTATTGGTGTTCCTTTCTTTGCTGTTTCTTCTATGCTCCCTTTTTCCTGTAGCTGTATTATAGCTATTCTTGGGCTTTGTAGTTGTATCCCTACCTGTGTTATTATTGCTTCTCCATCCCGTGCATGCTGTAATACATATTCCTCTGTTCTTTTCTGTGTCAATGATTCTTCTGTCTCACTGTCTTCCTGCTCCTGTATTATATTGTATTCCTTAAAGAAAGGGCTCGTTATCTCTCTTTGTATTGGTGTTAGACTGATTTGTTTCCCTCCTATTATTGTTACATCTTCCCCTTCATTTGTGCTATATGTCTTACTAGTTGCTGGAGTTCTGTCTTTCTCGTTTTCTGTCCCTTCCCTCTTTCTCCCTAGTCGTTTTCTTTCTATGAATAATTTCCTAACTACTGTCTCTAAATGCCCCCCCTCTCCGAGGTTATGACTTAGAGGTGTGCCACTATCGGCGGCTGTGATCAGTTCTCCCTTTGTCTCTCCATCTACTTCTTCTCCTTCTCCCTCGCTGTATATACGCTCTGTAACTTTTACTATCGGAGTCTGTTCGTCTTGGTCTTTTTCTGTTTCTTTTTCTCTCTCCAACTCTTCCCCTTCCCCTTCTGTACTCTCCTCTTCTCCTTCCACCCGTTCCTCTTCTGTTCTACTTTCTCCTCCTTCTTCTCCTTCCTCTTCTGGTTCTTCCTGTTCTAGCTCTCCAGCTTCCGATGCTTCTTCTTCTTTTTCTTTTTCCTCTTCCTTTTCTGATTCTTTATTCTCCCCTTTTCCCTCGCCCTCCCCTTTTTCTACTGTTCTGTTCTGTGGTTCTCTGTTCTCTTGGTTTTCTGGTTCTCCCCCCACCTCTAAGTCATTGTCAGCTGCTCCAACCGTGGCCCCGTGGGCCCCTCGCCGCTGCCCGTTTTCCACCTGTTCTTGTTCACTGTTTCTTACTATAGGTGGTCCAGGTGATGTCCTGTCAGTTTCCTTATGTATTGGCCGGCACAGTACCGCCGACAGTCCTGGGTAGGGTGTTGCTCCTGTTGGTATAGGCCTTACCTCGGGTAGCTCTTCCCTTTCACCTGGCCGGGATGTGTGTGGTTTGTCCTTTTTCTTTCCTGTCTTAATTGCAACCTCTCTTCTGTTCCTATATCCTAGGCTTATCTCCTCTACCGCCCCTGACGATCTCAGCCCCCTCCTGGGTTGATCAGTCCCCTGTTGGAGGCTCCTTTCATCAATCTCTTCTTCTGTTGATTCCTCCCCTTCTCCTTCTGTGTCTATAAATTGTATATCCTCCTCTCTGCTTGTGGTCCCATGTAATTGGTCCGTTAGCCCTATGTGTACCTTACTGCTGTGTCCTGTGTGCTCTATATATTGCTCACCCCCTCCGGGCGCCCCCCATGGCAGCGAGCCGCTGGGCGGTACGGGGAATGGCGTCAGAGACATGAAAGTCCATCTCAGCCAAACCAGAGTAAACCACCATCTGGGCTATAGTTAATGTCCTATACAAACATAGCGTTTTAGTATACTTAAATGGGGTCCAACATTCGCCTTCTACACTCCTACTCTGTGGGGTAAACTAGTCAGAGGTAGGCTTCCGCCCAAAGATAACGCAAGGGTAGTGAGATCCAGCTTTATTTGATGTTGTGGATGTTATAGTATATATAGAGCACTTTCACAGGTTTATATTATAATCACAGCCTTCCCTCCATATATATAGAGATATGTACATCATTTCTATCATTTACCTCCAGGGCTTGCATTGATAATTATACGCGACGGCCTTAGTCAAGGCAAAGTATACATATAAATATCTAGCAGGAATCCGTTAGGGAATCCAGAATGTATAAGTCTCCATGCAATCAACCAATAAATACTTTCAACCTGGTTTCAATTAGGCTGTTATATGTCCATACCATAATCGTCAACATGTCTCAAGGACGACCTTATACGCTTCTCTATGATACCGACGGATCTGATAGCGGTTTTACGAGAACACAGGTGCAATCTAATGGTTACTCCCCGGTCGCCACTATGGATCCGGGATATACACATACTATCAGTTTCCAATTCATCAGGTCGGCCAGTCTAAACAATTGGCTCTCCAGCTCCATGCTTATAAAACCGGTATACTGTATCACTAACTCCATGGTTCTCTCCAGAATACAGGACTCCAGGCTAGCATGTGAATAGAACATTCAATATGCAATTCCGGTGGCAATGTCGTTACACAATAACTCCAATTGAAACGTTACACCTAAATGTACAGATTCCAATGATCCATATTTCCCAACGTCTAGATCACAAGACCGTTGTTAGTCAATGTTAAACCGATGTTAAACCTTTAGAACCACACACATACTCCTCAGGAGTTACACAGTGCCATCTGGTCTTCTCGATCGTACTCCCCAAACGCTCACTGATAACTGACTGCGCTTTCCTTTCCCCCCAGGCTTATACTTGTTTCTTTTACTTTATTTCAGCTTCCCTTCATGACCACACCCAGCGCCTATTGATTGCTCGTCAGCGTCATCTCTCATCTCTATTGACTGGCCATTAGGCGGCCCTACTCAAGACCTTCCTGAATAAATTAGGCAGGGGATGGTCGTGGCCATGTTGTGTTCGCCCACTCAAGACCATCCTGAATAAACTAGGCAGGGGATGGTCGTGGCCATGTTGTGTTCGGGGCCGGCCTTCAGCCTGTGTCGTCGCCTACCCCCCATGCTGCTCTCGAGGCCCTAGTGATCGCCTCCTTCACCAGCTACCCCACATGCTGCTCTCGAGGCCCTGGTTAACCGCCTCCTTCACTACCTACCCCACCTGCTGTTCTCGGAGACCCCGGTCACGGACGTCCCGGCCATATGGATTTTAACCCTGACGCATAGCCCCATTTGCTTGTACTACTTGCTCCCATCGCTGAGGCCGCGTTCCCCACTCGCCGTTCGTCTTCCCGATCCTAGCCTATCTCCCGACCTGGATTTTATCCCGCTGTTATCTTTCCCACCAGCTGTGTCAGCCCGGATCCTAGTTTATTTGTTGCTTTCCTGCTCGGGCTCTAGACCCTGGCCACAGAGCTGAATATATTTAGTCCATATAACTTTGACTCTTATTGTGACCAAGTCCACCATTACAGGACCTTATAACATTATTTATACATGTTCCTTATATTCGTTATTTACTGCGTGGCCCGCGTACTGGGCTTGCCCGATTTACATGTGACTTAATGTATGCAACGACATTCTTTTCTCTTATTATATTAATCTCACTGTACTTGTATCTTAAAGTGTACTGCTTCCCCCCATTTATTCAATGTATATCTACTATACCCATACATATTCATACATATATATGTACAGTTTCGCCCATTCCCTTATGTTATATTATACATTATTTATCAATCAATAAATATATCCTCCAAACCTTTTTTGCTCTTTAGTTTTCCACTATAACCCAAGACCTTACTTTAGTATTGGGTGCCTGACCTATAGTTTGTGTAAGACCTCCCCTCCTACTGCCCCACTGGGGCTATAGTTATACACAGCACCTGTCCATCACCTTACAAGTCACTCCCCTGGACCTTACTGGACGTGCAGTAAGATCTGCGGGTTTAACCCTAAGAAAAAATGTTTTCATAGTAACTGTCACAGCAAATGTTCGCCCCCCCCCCCCCCCGCATCCATTTAGCCAGATTACGGATAGCGTCTTCGGTTTTCCACTGCAGCTGGGCTGACATCAAATAATATTACCGTAATTTGGATTACCCTAAGGTATGTTGAGCTGGAGACCAAGACTCGTGCCCTTTTATAGTTCGTAATTCCACCACCAGGTGTCCTTGTGGCGGCGCCCCCCCCCCCCCCCCCCCTTCTGTCGCAGACTGTCCCCTCACTGCCCGACGTTGTGTTGATGTAATACACTAGGTGGCGTCATGGTGCTGTTTGGGGAGGTTCGCTACGCTCCGGTCAGGGTAGATTCACCTTGAGTGGGACACTTGAATTTGTGCTTTTTCAGGCATTTTTATCTATCTATTGTGAATAATGGTAAGGTTTAATCGTCGTTTTCCCAAATAAATCCAAAAACATAATTCTCATCACACCGGTACATGAATAATTAGAAATATTTGTGTCTGTCTCGAGTGTATGTCCGACTCATGGTGAATCTACCCTACGTCCTCCAGTAGGAGGCCCATGGACTACATACCTGAGTCCTGGTATAGTACACAGAAAGGACATTTTTCATCACTGGCTCAGGGGTTTCGTTTACAGGTATTCTAGTCCTGGGTAGAGTAGGTTGTGAGTACACTGTAAAAGAAATTCCGTTAAAATAACGGAGATTCACTGGCAACACTGGGTGCCGGACTTTCACCGTAAAAATAACGGTCACCGTCATTTCAAATTCTTCGTAATTATAACGGTGAAAGTCTGGCGCCCAGTGTTGCCAGTGAATCACCGTTAAAGGGGGTCTGTCCCCGCCAGAGTGCATCCATCTTGTGCCCTATGCTATGATTGCCAAACACCAGGCCCCGCCCACAGGTTGTCCTATGCACCTCCCACCAAGTAATATCCTTAGAGCTTACCATAATGATCTCAGAGCGGCCTCACACCAGTAGTACCGTAGCAGCCCCCCCCCCCCCCCCCCACCTCCCACACACACACCCTGCCATGCCAGCACTACTGACACGTTGTCCTACAGACCTCGGCCACACAGCTCTCAGAAAGCTCATACTAGTAGTTACCCCCAGGGGGCCACTCCCTATCTTTTTATAGTAGCTATGTGTGAACATCACCTCAAATTTAGGACCCTTATCACGGGAGGCAAATCAACAAAATAGCACCATTTAAACAGGAAATTGAGCAAAATAGAGTGCCCTAATCACGGGGGACCACAAGATAAATTCCCTTATCAAAAGTGATTAATGAAAATGATAGAAATTACCCACAAAAGGTAAATCTAAACCTTGCCCCAATCTGCAAGAAACATAATTATAAACCTGTCTTCAAAGTTGAGAAATTGTAGATTAAATTGTCACCTGAGAGTCACTCTGCCTTGAAATGTATCCCTTTTCCTCTAAAGTTGCCTAAAAAGCACCCCTTTTCAAGGGCCAGAAAGATACCCTTTCACTTGGAATTGTGTTCACACATAGTCAGTAATGCTGAGGGAGTGCCCCCCCCCCCCCCCCGCGGGTAATTACCCCTCCTTGTCCTCCTCACACTGTGACTGACTACACCTACCAGTTGTCATACACCTGATCAAGGACCTATTACATAATGAAAGGAAGGTAAGCCCAAGCACCTATGCCCTTACATGCTGTGCGGAGCCAAAGGGGGAGGGGCAGCGGGGCCTTAGCAAGTAGTGGATACAGTAGTTCCCCCTAGTGCCCAAAAGGTATATAGTGCTAGTTTAATCTAACAAAATACTGAACATCACTGTGATTTTAATACAGTGCCTAAACAATAGTTTTAACAATATTTATCCCATTTATCCCAGTATTTTTCCGTCCATTTATCCACCAATACCTTACTCTATGCTCAATATGGTTCCATGCCAAATTTGGTACCATGTCCAATCAGCAATAGCATCTTAGTGTCAAGACTTCAGACCTGATCATTAGGAATCAGTCTATGAGAGCGTTATAAAATGCTTCATGACACTTTGTTATGCCAGTCCATGAGATGGCTACAGAGCAAACCTTGCAGCTGTTTATCTATATATTTTTCTTATTACCACAAAATGGTGTTCTTAGCATACATGAAAATCTCCTCATGAACCAAACTGCCACCTGGTGTGATAAAACCAAACATCAATTAAACGAAGCTTCACCATAAAATAAATAAACTGTGTTTCACTGTGCTGAATTACGGATATTCAAAGTAAAATTGATCGATTTTACATTGCCCCACTGTAATAATATATAATGATGATCCACCGTAAAATTCTACATTGATTCTCTGTATATTCAACGGAATATTTTTACAAGACATAGCTTCACCGTAAATGAAGAAACTGTGTTTCACTGTACTGGATTACAGATATTCACCGTAAATAAATGGTTGACTTGACATTGCCTCACCGTAATCACATTTACGATGATCCACCGTAAAGTTTGCATTGATTCTCTGTATATTCAACGGAATATTTTTACAGTGTATACATATATAACCACACATATATATTCTGGATTTGAGGCTCTCTATTAAAGGACTCCAGGAGTTCCCATGCAGGAGAGTGCAAACACATTTGGATCATTTGGGGCGGGGGGGGGGGGCTATTAGTATCACAGGGAGGGGCGCATCAAAGGCAGGAGAACTTTTTACCGGAAATGGTGGGCAGGAGGAGGAAAATATTTTGCTATTCCATGGTTCGTGCATGGGAAGGGGAGGGGAAAGAGAAGTTATACCCTCCCCCCCCCCCCTTCGCGTCATATACCAACATCAACATTTGAAATTACCTGTTTATCTAGACCAACAATATGTGTATTACTTGTCATAATTTCCTGTTATGTATATGCAGGTTACTTGGTATAAATTTCCAATTATCACTCTTCCAGGTGGTCGTTTCTTACAGCCAACAATGCCACGACACAATTATCAAGTGATTCTCTGAACTCATTAATTCAGCGGTCGTATGGTGCTCTCATGAGCTATGGTATGCCCTTTGTCGTAATTTAAGCATGAGTTCATCCTGGCGAGTAAATCGCCAGGGTTACTAGTACATGTACAATGTACTAGATTCAAGCATCATGCCAACCACATGTGGATCACTACATTCCTGATGCACTCCCGAACGGCCATCGTGATGCATAAATGCAGCCCTGCCAAGACGACTTGTCAGGGCTGCAATCGTGCATCATGACGACAAAGGCCATATTAAAGGCATGGGAGCATTAGGCTTAATTAGTGTTAATGAATTAGTCAGTATTTTACTTATGAGCTGACATTTGTCAGCCTGGCCCCTCCTGCTTGTTAGGCTGGTTGTTAGGCCGGTTGTTAGGCTACAGACAGGCCTAATACATGAACAACATTCCGTTCTGACAGGTGCTAAAGAATCATAGAGACGTGCACAAGCAACAACATACCTTGTTAATAAGGATGCCACGATTGCCATGTTCATTTGTCATATTTATCAATAAATTAACGATTTTTTGGGTATTTTTACAGAGTAAAAACAACGCAACCAGAGTTCCAACTTGCTTTCCAGAGTAACAATTTTATTCGATATTCGAACCTACATTTTTGGCTATTTATAGCTTTCATCAGGGTTTAATGATTGTACAGACCCATCAGAGGCATGTCTAATGAAAGAAACGGATGCAACACGGTATTTGGATGCGAAACAGTGCCTGGATACAGCAGGATGCAGCACATTGCCTGGCTGCAGCACAGTGCCTGGCTGCAGCACAGTGCCTGGATGCAGCACAGTGCCTTGGGGCAGCACAGTGCCTGGCTGCAGCACAGTGCCTGGCTGCAGCACAGTGCCTGAATGCAGCACAGTGCCTGAATGCAGCACAGTGTCTGGGTGCAGCATAGTGTCTGGGTGCAGCACAGTGCCTAAATGCAGCACAGTGCCGGAATGCAGCACAGTGCCGAAATGCAGCACAGTGCCGAAATGCAGCACAGTGCCGAAATGCAGCACAGTGCCTGAATGCAGCACAGTGCCTGGGTGCGCCCAGCTGCAGTCATACATTATGCATTAAAACACTTTGCTGTCCTTATTGGGTTAAAGGGACTTTGAACTTTCCACTGTCGAGCACAAAGAAAACATTCGACATACGATGGGAAAATTCATTGCCAGGCTCACGTTTGGGCAAGAACTTAAAGTTTGACTGTGAAGATTAAAGAGAATTGCCACCTTAGTACCTATCTGTAGAAAACATGTTATTTTCGATTCTCAATATAACAAAGGGAACCTCAAAAAGCAGTGATTCCCTTAAAGTAGTGCGTTTAAAGTGCTGTATGAGGGTATGGGGAAGCAGCAGGTGTGCACATGCAGGACAGAGTCCGGGCATCGTGGCTGGCTCTATTGGGTTTGGGTTACTGCTGTTTACAGGTGTCTCTGTCTATGTACATATGGAGACTGAGGGTGGAATCCGCGTCAGAGAGAGTCAGAGACAGACACACAGACAGACAGAGACCGACACAGAAGGACAGGGACACAGACAGGAGATAGACAGAGAGACAGGGACATACAGATAGAAAAGTTCTCCACAGATAAAGACAGATACATAGAGTCAGACAGAGATAAAGACAGACAGTCAGACAGACGGTGCCAGATAGAGACGGACAGCCCTATAGAAACAGATAGACAGCCAGACAGTCCCAGATAGCGACAGACAGTCAGAGACAGACAGTCAGAAGCAGACAGCGATAGACAGTCTGACTAGGAAGACACTTTGCAGAGGCGTAGGAAGCAAATCTTCATTGGGGGGGCCCTCCAGGGGCGGATCCAGGATTTTGGAAAAGGGGCGGGGGGGCGTTAAATAGGCAATGTACTGGGGGTATTGAAATATTTTACATTAAAATGTACATAAAAATAGGGGGGCGTACGCCGGGTCCGCCCCCGCCTGAATCCGCCACTGCAGGCTTCTGGGCCCCACTCCAACCAACTTTAGATATTGGCCTTTATACATGCAACATATACACACTCTTATACATATGTGTATTTATAGTATAGAAAATAAGTATTTAAGCCGTCTTTAGTTCTGATTGGGGGCCCAGGCTCCTCTATCCCCACTTTTTCCTATGTGGGAGAGGTAAGGATTGGAAATTGTGTGAATTTGATTATGGTCTGGACAAATCTTTTTTTTAGGGGGGGCCCAGACATATTCAAGCCCCTCCTCCTCAGTGATTGAGGGGGCCCGGGCCCCCCTGCCCCCCCCCCTTTTCCTACGCCACTGAGACAGCACCGCAGACAGACAGACAGACAGACAGTCAGAGACAGATACTGAGACAGGGATAGACAGAGACAGACAAGCAGTCAGACAGAGGCAGACAGATACTGAGACAGGGATAGACAGAGACAGACAAGCAGTCGGACAGAGGCAGACAGACAGTCAGGCAGACAGAGAGCTAGAGAACCAAAGTAAGACAGACAGGGACAGAGACATGCAGCGAGAGAGACATAGGCATAGCCGGGAGAGATAGACAGACAGACGAGAGGCTAGGCAAGGAAGACAAAAGATAATATAAATATAAAAAATGCATCTGGAAATGAACAATGGAAGACAATAAAATGCAATAACTGCAGGAATTCCAGGTACACAGGGTCAGGGAGGTGCAGGGGTCAGGACGTGCAAAGGTCAAGGTCAAGACGATCCAAACCCTCCCAAGCACCCATCTGCACCTCCCCACCCCGGTCCCACCCCTCCTAATGCTACCCCGCCCCCCCCCCCCCCCCCGTAACCCTAGCCTGCACACCCGGCCCGTACCATGCACGTACAACCGCACACCGCATCCTCTTCTCGGCATGGACGTACACACCACACCCATACACACACATACACATACACCACACCCATACACACACATACACCACGCACATACACCACGCACACACACACACACACACACACATATACAGGACCCGGGATACAGGAGCCAGGTCTGCACAGATCCTTTGTTTGAAGATGCAAGCATGGTAAAGCAAAATTATAAAATTTTAAAAATATCCAAAATTTTATTATTCTTTTCTCCCTTTGATTTCAATGCCTAGAGTTATACATTTTGGAATCTAGTCATATCATGTTTTCTTTGCATAATGATTTGGTGTCCCAGCATATTGTACATTAGGGAGTGGTCAGTAGTATAGTATGTATCGGAACGGGACTATAGTTAACTACTGTTTATTACTCAATCGACCTGCAGCCAATCAGAAGCCTCCATTTGACCGGAAGTGACGTCACATGCCCATATAAGGGCATACCGGAAGTGACGTCACGTGACCTTGACCTAGTTAGAGGTCAAGGTCATGACGCAGCCAATCAGAGGCTTCCATTTGACCGGAAGTGACGTCACACGTCCATATAAGGGCATACCGGAAGTGACGTCATGTGACCTTCACATGTCCATATAAGGGCATACTGGAAGTGACGTCACGTGACCTTGACTTAGTAAGAGGCTTCTGATTGGCTGGTACACCGGAAGTGACCCATTATGCAAATGAGGGGACTACTTCCGGTCAAATGGAGACCCCTGATTGGTTGGGTCATGAAGAAATGTGTCTCTTAATTTTTTTTTGTTTAGGAAGTGATCGACTTTAGGATCACGTGACCGGAAGTGACCTGATGAGTCACGTGACTAGAAGTGACGACGACACATGCTTTAATTAGGCGATCAGCAGCGACTGGAGGAAGTGTCACTTTAAGAGGACACGCTAGTTAATTGTTATAATTTTTTTTTACTTACTAATAAAAGAAGACGTATGAAAATAAAACACAACAATAATTTTATTTATTTTTTTATTTTCTTTTTTTCAATTCTAATAAACACGCTATTTTTGAAAAGATGCGCTCAATCAATCAATAACACACTTTTTTTTCATATTTTTAAAGGACTTGTTGTCACACCGTTAGAATGCACGCGACGCTTATAATACAAGTAGCGCACGTCATCTTTCTCTATGGTGTAAGTGTCCATTTTTGGTTCGTACCACTTTGAAATTTCTATTTACCGCAAGGAGAGTTTTTCGTTTGCGAAAACATCTAAGATGACGATTGATTCTTTAGGGTTTTGTTACTTCTGTACACTTTTTGCACGCCATCTCTTTTTTTGGGATTTTCTTTCACTGGTGCTGCTGACTCGATCGTAGCAAATGTAAGTCTTAGGGTTGAGACTTAGGATCCCGTCACTTTCCCACGCCGTTTACATAAGCCCCGAAGTTCTCAGATCGTGAAGGTAACGTCTCTCACAACATCCGCCGGGCGGCGGACACCATTTTCGCACTTTTTTCCGTTTTATCTTCACGAAAAGCTCTAAGTGATCGTCACACACCGATGTCGGAATCTGCTTTCGTTTCTTTCTGAAGTATGTCTCTCTCAGGCGAGGTTTGACTACACAGAGGCAAATATCAGAGGCACCCAATAGCGCTAATTCTACTCTCAGACAAGGGTCAGGCACTGCTTGAATATAATAGATGGGTCAAGGGCTATTCTAGTGAGGGTCAGGCTACGCCTGACATTCAATAACAAGCTGGACTTTGGCAAACTTGCTTGAAAGTCTGACCATGCGGGATCCTCATGCCATAGTCTGGCAATGCTGAACTCTTGGGAGAGTATGCTGGACTCTTGCTGACCAGACTTTCAAGCAAATTTGCCAAAGTCCAGCTTGTTATTGAATGTCCGGCGTAGCCTGACCCTCAGTAGAATAGTCCTTGACCCATCTATTATAGTCCAGCAGCGCCTGACCCTTGTATGAGAGTAGTATTGGCGACATTGGCCGACTCTGATATTTACCCGTGTGTACGGTGGGAGGAGGGGGTTCACAGCCACAGCTTGCGCTTATAGAGCGCTACTAGCGGAGGTCTGGATGAGGAGACTACGGCGTTTGTCTTAAAAAAAAATAGCCATGGCACATGTCGATGTCGCTTAATTATGCTCATATCTCATGGCGATTTTAAGAATTGCTCATGTCACCTGTCACTATGTTTTTCAAGCTTCATGTCAAATGTCACTAGGTCTCATGTCGAATGTCGATGCTAAGAAACAGACATGACGTCATCTCGAATTTAGCGGTCTACACTACCGCTGCTGCTGCTGCTGCTGCTTGTGCAGCTCGTGCAGCTGTTGCAGCTGCTGACAGCTGCAGCTGCTGTAGTTGCTGACGCTGACGTTGTCACGGATTCTGCTGACAGATGCTACTGCTTGGGCTGCTCGTGCAGCTGCTGCAGCTGCTGACGATGTCACGGATACTGTTGACAGATGTGGCTGCTTGTGCTGCTTGTGCAGCTGCTGCTGCTGCTGACGATGTCACGGATGCTGCTGACAGATGCTGCTGCTTGTGCTGCACGAGACTGAGTAGCCGCTATTACTAATGCTACTAATACTAGTATGAGAAAATACATTTAGTCAGTTGATTAAATCAAGGAGGTTTTCTGACTTCAGTGGATCGTTTAGCCATCGGCCACGGGCAAAACTTGAAACCATTTTATACATGGGACAATTGGCAGAGTCGAAACGTGTTGGTACGATGGGGTCGATCATGTTCATCATCAGTTCAGGCAAAGGAAGTGTGTCGACAGCACGCGAAAACTTCATGTCTGAATGTTTCAACACAAGACTTTTTATCACACTCACACAGCTGCTTTGAAGAGTGAATCCTTGACCAAACTTGTGCTTTTCCAACACAGCTTTGGCCTCTTTCTGTGCAGTAAGGGATCTCTCTTTCGGGTTCATCTCAGTGCTGTCTAGCATGTCCTCAAAGTCTTTAACATAATGTTCCAACGGGCTACAAATGATGGACTCCAGATCATCGTCCGCATATGTCGTCTCCTCGCACCATATTGTGTCTTCGCCTGTTTCGAATTCCATCATTTTCTTGACAATCTCCTCCTGAGTGCCTTGCATATATCGAAGCTCCTTCAAGGAGTTGATAACTTGTATGGCGAAGACTGACAAACTTGAAGGAATTTCACCACAGTCAGGCCAAGTATACGGAGCTAAGAAAAATAGCTCTAACAAAATCTTCTCCCTCTGTCCAAATGAAACTACTGTTCCGATGAAGTTGAAGCTTGCTTCTATCCATTGCTCCTTGGTGACGTCCTTCCAATGTTTCTTTACCTCACATGCATCATAGGGCACTGTTTCTCTTCTTGCTTCAAGTGGGAGTTGCTTTTTCTTTCTTGGACTCATTTCGAGAGGGTTTCGATGCTCTGTAGCGTCAACACTTTCATAAATAAAGAAAATAGCAGAACTAATCATCGTAACGTGCTGAGCGAGCGTAGAGTGGACGATGCTACGAAGATGAAGGGCGGGTGGAGAAAGTGTGACTGGTGAGAGCAGCGTTTCACTCCTTATGTACCCTGTCCTAGATAAGCCTCTTAAACGGCTGAAAAGACTCTCTCAGTACAGAGCTTCTACCGCAGGTGGGTTTAGACTTAAGCAGCTTAGTTCACACACGTGTCTGTTAGAAAAGCTACTTGCACACCTGCCTTCCCTTTTCACTAGTATTCACCCTCTGCCGACTTATAAGACACCTATACACTCCTTCTCGTGAAATCTATGGAAGATGATGGAAGGACCACTGACTAGATTTTCTTTGATCAGAGCGTGGAGGACGGCGTCGAAGGGAGGGAACGTTGTGAACACAGCTTATAAGTTTTGGAAGAGGACCTGTAAAGTCAAACTGGCGAGAGAGATCTCGTCTTTCAACATGACAATGCTGCGATCTTGGAAAAAATTAGCGTGATTTTTTCAAAAGCTTAATGAAAAGTTTGACGTCTTCGTTGTTGTAGTGGATCAAGTAATCTCTCATAGTTTGCATCTTCTTGTCGTACTAAACTTTCTGACATGTGGCGTAGTCGGATTTCGGCCATTTTGACGCCCGTCAGTTCGCTGTCAAAAGCCGATCTCGGTGGCAGGGTTCTGTTTACCAGTTTCTTGGTATACGTCATCCATTCGTAAGGAAAGCGACTTTTCTCTTCGTTTCTGGTGAAAGCTCGCAAATAATTCGCGTAGCTGTAACCAAGTGCCAAATAGTTGACTACTATGTCCAAGAAAACTGTGTGTAAACCGTCAAGTATTGATTGCTTCTCTTTATGACGCTGAATTGTTGGTTTCTTCGGTCTCCGGAGGCAAAGAACGAGTGAAGGCGTATTTTTGATCAGGTTCAAGTCGTAACGCTCCGTGTTGAAGCTCACGACTGGAGCTTGACGGATGTATCTCAGAAGCTGCTTCTTCAGTTGAACTAACGGTTGTCTGGTGTGAGCTGCAGCGAAGCCGCCTGGAGAAGGGGTGAATGTCGCTTCTTCTAGCAGGAGAGCTTCACCTATCGCCACATGTAACTTCGCTAACGTTGGTCGGTAAAGTTCTAGCACAGCTTTCTCGATGACTTTGGCGTTCTCGTTTATGTGATTTTAAACTCGGTCTAAAAAGGGGTCGGAATCTGCGTCGGATTCTCTGAGGTACACCGTCCCCTCCTACCCCGGAAAGTCGGATGTGACGCTAGCCGACAAAGGGACGTGATCCCACAGCAGGGACACGTGTTCAGTCGACGGTTCTCTGCACGGTCTGAAGAAAGCCTCGAAATCGAAAGGTAATGTTGTAAGGGTAGATTCTGGAATGTCCGTCGGGAGGAAAAGTTTCACGTGTGGCAGCGGGACAGAACTGACGTAACAAATTTGAAGCGCGCTTGCTGGTGTTGTATAAGTGAAAGGAAATGTGGCGGAAGACGCAGAGGTTGTCCTTGTTGGGAAAATCTAACACAAGACTTCTCTTTCCAACTCGACCGTCCTGCCTGTTCCTACCGCCTATGGGAAAACCTCCAGGTCCCATGTAAACGCAAATGTTCAAAATTAGTAGGAAAAAGAGCGCACCGCTTGGTGTCTTTGAGAGGAGCTCTTCCAAAGTTTCTGAATTAGTTATAGTAGGGAGCGGTTGTAATGAGAGTTGCGTTGTTCTGGGAGACGTGAAAGTAGCGCAGTATGTTCTTGTCTTCTCTGTGTTGTAAGAGTAAGCCTACCGAGAAACCCACTTTTTATCATTGTGTGAAGCGGATTGCGACGCATAGTATCTACAGCGTCACTCAACTCGCCGGTTGGTAGTTTGACGTTTGTTACACTCACGCGAGTCCCGTGCATCCTGACACTCGTTCGTATTGCAGGCCAATTCGCCGTGAACGTTTCCTCACCGTTCGGTACAGCGCATGTACGTGGAGGGATAGTCACCTCGTCCAGAGATTCGCGTCGACAGGTGATCTTTTCAGCAATCGACATCGCCGCATAGAGGGCAAAACTTAGGTATTGTTCTTCATTTTTCTACGGGTCACTCGTGATTGTACGGTCTTTTAAAAATTTTGAAACACTTTTCGCAAACGTCCTGCGTCATGTTTTTCTTTTTTTTTCTTTTTTCACTTATTTACTAATTATTAAAAAAAATAAAACGTTATTTATCACTTCGAATACTAGACACCTCTTACCACACGATACTATTAGCATTGTGAAAGGTGACTGTAGTCTAGGATCGAATTCAACAGATGACCATCTTACTGCAGGGATCAGACAAGAGTGGTCAACACTGGAGTGTCACAGCTCACTTTTATGTCTTTGGGTACAGCTGCATACAACCCTTGAACATACATTGCGACGTCGCTGCGACCCATGTCGTCTTGCAACACTTTCATCAGAGCCATAGGCTCAGACGTCTCGTTGTACTTCCAAGCTCTCAGCACTTCATAGACAGGGTTCTTCACAGTCCTGTCAGAAGGCACAGGTTGAGAGATGAAAGCTATTTCATGAGAAGTCAACCCTAAGTAGATCCCTATGGTCTTCCAGTCTCTAGGGCAGAGCTCAGCTAAAAGAGAGAAATATTTCTGCACTTTCCACTCCATGTCTCCACTCTCTAAGCCATCCCACATGTCATGCTTGTCCATGTACTCACGTGAGAATTTGATGAGGTCCATACGGTAAGATTCTTCCAAGGCGGCGGCTAGGTCCTTCCACCTAGTAGTACAACTTTTCTGGTACCAAGTAGTGAACATTTCTCTAGCTTGAGTTATGACACTTGTCTCACAACTGAGATATCCCATATCCTTCAAGTTCACTTCAAGGTATGAACCTAACCGTATGTAATCTGATGTCGGCAACTTACTACTTATTTTCAGTAGCATAGCGTCTGACAAGTATCCTAACGGCTCTGCTTTGAAGTATGATGATACAGGTACTACTGCAGCACAACCAATAACAGGAGCAGCGTCTGCGCTGGTATCCGACGACTCGTTGTCGGAACAGGGCAACCACACGACTTCGTAAGGTGGTGGTGAGGGCAGTCGCCACGGACCGGACGCGCTACCAGTGGAAATGAGGTCGAAAAACGGACTGTGCGCCCGTAGCCCTTCGGGTTCCTCGTACGCCTCGTCGTCAGCGTCGTTCTCTGTCTCACCCTGTTGCTTTAGGGCATGTATGTCTACTACGCGCTGCTGAGGCTGAGTGTCCGAATAGCTGTAAGTCTCAGCGCGAGCGGCGTTGATGGCGTCGGTTGATGTAGCAGTGGAGAGGTTCTGTGCAACGTGCTGCGTGTCAGTACTAGTAGCGGCAGTCGCAGCAAGAGGTGTAGCAGCAGCAGCAGCAGCAGGTGCAGCAGTAGCAGGCGCAGCAGTAGCAGGCACAGCAGCAGCAGGCGCAGCAGCCTCAGCAGGCGCAGCAGTAGCAGGCGCAGCAGTAGCAGGCGCAGCAGCAGCAGCAACAGCAGCAGCACTAGCAGCACGAAGATCACCAGCAGCCGCAGCAGGCGCAGCAGTAGCAGCAGCAGCAGCGTGCTTAGCAGTAACAACCGTCGCGAGTGTAACAACGTCGCTACCACGACGACTACTACTACCACTACTACTGCTGCGTGCGCTCGCTACAGCGGGAGGGTGATAAGACCAAGCGGTTGCGGCGGTAGTCTCAATTTCAGTAGCAAGAGGAGACGCTGACGCTAAACGATCACCGTTCTGCGTACTCTTCTTGTTCTTGAACTCGATTAGATCCTTGGACGACACTAGTTGTTGTGTTTTGCTCATGGTGGTGACTGTAGAGAGCAGCAAAAGACTGAGTGAGTGAATGGGTGTTTCCAGCCCCCTTATATACTCCTTCTCGCTTCTAGAGCTAAGCTACTTACGGCTCTGTTCAGCTGCCGCCGGCTGACCAGCGGCCATTCACAAAGAGAAACAAAAAGACTTAAGGTATGACGTTTTCAGCTGGATCCCTTTCCCCCTCCCCTTTGAGAGATCGACTGACATGAGCTAAGCTACTTACTGCCTTGTTCAGCAATTCAACGTGCGTTAGCTGTATAAAGGATTAAGCAGTTGCTGCCGCCGGCTGACCGGCGGACATTCACAAAGAGAAACAAAAGACATAAGTCATGACGTTTTCAGCTGGATCTCTTTCCCCCCTTTTTTGAGAGATCGACTGCCATGAGCGGGCGGTGTACCGACTGTGCTAATTCAACGCGCATTAGCTGTATAAAGGATTAAGCAGTCATGAGCTTAGAGTGTGTATACAAAAAAACTACAGGAGGCGTGTGGTGTGAAGCAGGACCCCCTAAGACGGGTGTGTCTGTCTGTGAGTAGAGTCGTGTGCATGTGGTGAGCGACTTAAGTGTAAAACAAAAAAAATCACCGCCTCCTGCCGTGGTGAGTAGACTGGCCGGCGGCGGCCGGCTAGTTCAATAGGGGTGACAGCTGACTAAGGCTGTGCATGAAAATCCGATTTTCACCTGACCTCTGACGTTTGTTACAATGAATGCCAAAGGGGGAGAGAGTCGTCCTCAGGTAGGGGGTAGGAGGTAAAGCTATGGATAAGGAAAAAACACCATTTTCAGCTGGCTTCCACAGATGGCGATGACATACCCCTCGTCATCTAAGCTCTTAAGAAGCTCTTAAGGAGCGGAGCAGCTGCTAGACAGCTGGGGTGCTGTTGGAAATAGGATTAAACTCCCTCTGTATAAAAGCTCTGATTTCTGTTGGAAAAAAACCATATCAACTCTGACCACAGTAACGTATACTACCACACACCACCAGCACCACCGCCGCCGCCACCACCGCCGCCGCCGCCAGTCACAGCTGATCGCCTCATTAAAGCATGTGACGTCGTCACTTCTAGTCACATGCTTCATCAAGTCGCTTCCAGTCGCGTGATCCTAAAGACCCTCACTTCTAAACAAAAAAAAACGAAGAGACACGCTTCTTCTCTCGAGAGGAAGAAGCGTGTCTCTCGATTGAAATCTTTTTCTTTTCTTTTTTTCTTAAAAGAGACAAACGCCCCTTAGAGTGCCCCCCCACCCCCCTAGAGTGCCCCCCTCCCCCCTCCCCCCCTCCCCCCCAGCACTCGCCCCATGCATCCTAAAAGCGCCCCCCTCCCCATGCATCTTAAAGGGGGCCCCCCTCCCCTTCCCTCCCCTCCCCTCCCCTCCCCCCCCCCCCTTTATACACTCTAAAGAACGCTTCTACCTAGTTCAATAAGTCACTTCCAGTCGCTCGTAAAACAATAAAAAATGAAAAAAAAAACAAAAACTTATATCGTAGTGTTTTTTATTAGTTTACCGAAAAAAATAAGAGACTCGCCTCCTTCTCCTCCTCCTCCTCCTCCTCCTCCTCCTCCTGCCTCCTCCAAAAAAAAAAAAAAAGATATCACATTTTAAAGCGCGTGACCCCTTAAAGACGCTCATCTCTTCATTAAGTCGCGTGACGTCACTTCTTCTTCTTCTTCCGGTCACGTGATCAATCAGGTCACTTCCGGTCACGTGATCCTCAATCAGGTCACTCACTTCCGGTTGGCCATTAGGTCATGTGACGTCACTTCCGGTCACGTGACTCATCAGTCACTTCCGGTCACGGTGATCCTAAAGTAGGTCATATGACCTCACTTCCGGTCCCCTAAGTAGGTCATATGACGTCACTTCCGGTCCATAAGTAGGTCATATGACCTCACTTCCGGTCACGTGACCAAATGGCGGCCCTCTGATTGGCTAACTAGGTCACGTGACGTCACCACTAATCCCCTAAGTAGGTCACTTCCGGTCACGGTGACCAAATGG